>RJWM01000695.1:0-197780 GCA_004363535.1 Dasyprocta punctata
GAACAACCACAAAGGTAAATATTTCAAGATTATTTGGCAAGATTACATGGCAAGCAAAGAACAATTTTAAAGATCCTCTAAATTAAAAAAATTGATAAAATTTTGAGGATAGATTTCTTTAGAGATAGCTAAAATGAATGAAGACTACAAGCAATATTCTTAAACGTGAGAGCAACTGAAAGCATGTTATTTCTACATTTACTCGTTTAGCACTCAAAATTTTTTCTTCCTGGTTAAATGTAAATACTAATTATTATTTTGTGGTATGCTTTATGAGTTTTCTGTGGTTATTACAAGTTAAGTAATTTGAATTTTGTATGAATTAATTTTTCTTTATTTTTTGATGTTTTGTACTCTCCAATATTATTAAAACATTATTTCTCTGTTCATTGCTATCTGACACAAAATAATACATATAGTATATATCTATTTGAGGGAAAAATATAGAGATCTTGCAATTTATTATGAATAGGTTTGTGAAATGTATGTAGATGCTTTTCAGAATGACAGCGCATGTTAAATTTCATAAGAAAGTTAGTATCAAAACAATAAGTGTGTTCTATAGCTTTACATTTTGTAGAACTGTTGATACTGTAAAGTAAACAAATTATCTGGAATTTTCAAACTCAAACCTAAATTATCAGGACTTGCAAACATGAATTCTATAGATAAACTCAGAACTAACTCATACAACATGTATGTTGTTTTTGTCATTTCATTTCATCAAATATTTTATTTATACTTATTTAATTTTCCTATAGTTATTGAAAATTTTACTGTTAATTTAAATCATACTTTCTTCAGTAATATATTGAGTTACATATAAAATGCATTGTAAAATTATACCTGAATTGTATTTTGATTAATGGAGAAATTGTATTTACAGTATTTCTTGACACAGCATAATATTCTACTCTGTAAAGCATTGATGTACAATTTTATTTTATTCCTTCAATTATGTACATATGTCTTAGTATAGGTTTATTATGTTATATCATTTTGGCAAAAATAAACCTGAACTTTTATGTTTGGTAAACTTGTGTTATTAAGTACTATGTTATTAAGTAAATACTTTCAATGTAAAATAAAGATTTTTGATAAAGTGATGTATTTCAATCATATAATGTTTCTCTTTAAAGAAAACTTTTATACTATGAATATTTCTCTATGAAAACTTCTACTACTCTTTTTTCCTATGTTGCTTATATAATTCATCTGTCCATTGACAGTTATAACTTATAAATCACACTTTTCCCAAATTATTCTTAATTAGGAAATGAAAAGAACATAGTGATGTTGTGTTGTTCATTTGCATGTGTATGTATACTATGCACATACCTATGTTATATAACTTCTACATTTCTAAAAAACATATTATTTCAACATAGTACAAGTAATTTCCATTGCTAGGGGTCAGGTTGAGGACACTGAGTGCTTCAAGTGTGATATAGGGATGCTGGGAGCAAGGTGAGACAGAACTGAAAGCAAACTGATCTATTTCAACATTTTGCCTACAGGTGTACTACACCTCTCTAAATACCTCCACCACTGATTTGTGCCTGTCACACTTGTCACTAGATACATCATCATTACAGTTTATGTCTTGCAATATAAAACCTGGTTAATAAAACCGACTCTCATTTTTAAAAACAATCTCCAAATTCCTTCCTTATCTCTGAGTTTGTCCTCTATTCCCCCCGTCTATGCTCTGCTTAAACATATAATGTTATAATTTACATCTATTCTTTTCCTACCATAGCAGCCCCCATCATTTCCTTATGATTACTTTTCATCACGGTCATGGTTTCTCCATATTTTGGGTAAAAGGAAAAACATTACAGATAAATGCAAATTTATTAGCACAATACAAATATCAGTAATATTTATATTACATAAATCAATGTATGTGTCACACATAAATCAATGTATGATTGAAAAAACTAAGCAGATTTGAATCATTTTTATGTGGATATGTTTATTTTCTAGCTAATTCAAATATCCTAATTCATCAATGGCAATTATATTAATGTAAGCCAACTACATAATAATCTGAATATGAATATTACTATATGAGGTAATGTTTTGCTGGTTCTGCTGATTTTAAAATGCAAAAATATTAAACTATTGCTAAACCTCTTATATTTCTTGTTTTATTTTTTAGTCAAAGATGTATAAAGTGAAACACCTTTTTTTGTCAAAGATGTATAAAGTGAGACACTTTTCTCTATTTTAAGCAGAATTTATAAGATGTGAAAACAACAACTCATGATTGTCATCAAATAATTGTTCAAAATAGTCCGAGTCATTCTTGACTTTCCCCTTCTTTTGACATCCAAACCACTGGAAAGTCCTTTATAAATTTATCCATTTATATTTGTGTTTGGTGTCTCTTGATTTCATTGTCTACATTATCATTTATTTTTCTGAAGTACTGTAGGAAGCTTTCAGCTTTTCTTTTTGTATCTCCACGCTTGTTGTTTCAACACCCTAATCTTGGCTGTTTTAACATTTCTCTTGCAAACTGTGAAGTCTGTGGGTGGTTACCCAGAATAGGTGTTTCTAAAACAAAAGTTGAAATTATAGGAAAAACTGTTAAATGCATAGAGCCCCTAAATTACTATTATGCCATGATCTACATTTCAGTAAACCTATTCATGTCTCTATCCTGTTAACGGATTCTTATCGAATTAATAGAAAAACTAATTTGTTTATGATGACTATCAAAACACATATAAGACCTGTCTTAATTCTGTCTCTTGGTTTCTAGTTTCTGTGGTGTGAGCAGGCATGCAGCTTTGGGGGCAAGAAAACACCAACACCTGCCTTACGACCAGCAGGCAAACAGCTTTGGCTAGCTGCAGACAAGGTCACTCTCCTTCCTTGCAATGCCACCAACTGATGTAAGAGGAGTCAGGGGTGTGGCTACATCAGCTCCACACTCAGCTGCGATCCCACGGTAGACTTGGTGGAGTTACTCAGTACAGATTCTGCCTCTGATTAGGAAACTAACACTGAACTAGGGACACCAGAAAACTTTTTTAAATAATTTTTTTCTATTTTTATAAAATTTGGGATGTTGATTTTTATTGTTTGGTTTGTTTTCTTTGCCCCACCTCTCTCTTTCTTCACCTGTCTTTTGGTATTCTTTGATATTTACAGATGAGTGAACATTGTCTGTAGTCATTCTGTTTTGCATTGAAATTCTTTTGCTTTCTTATTCATTCTTTTTCTCCTGCCCACTTCTCCAGTTTCCCAAAATTTGGGTGATTATCCTTAGTCCTTTAGATATGTTTCTATTGTACATCACTTCAGCTATCACTGTTTTGCTCCCTATTTCTCTTAAATTCCCCTTCCCTACAGGATAAAATCATCTTACCAAGAATGTGCACACTGCATACAAATTCCTGGTCCATGCTACAGGTTGTTATATAACTATAGATCTGCTCCTATAGTTGGAAATACCAAATTATCAGTTACTGCAGATTATCAGTTTGTAGGTTGTAGTTAATGATACTGTTACTGCTAATTGTATTACTTTAGGCAAGATGCCTTACTTGTTTTAAGCAGTGGTTCACCCTTGTATGATAACACTGTGATAATCTGGAGTCACGATAACCTACATAGCCCAGTACCAAAGGACTTGGTGCTGAGCCAAGGAGAGAGCAACACTTCATCCCTAACAAAGTGGGAAGGTAGGATCTTGGGACATATGCAAGAACAACAACCAGGTACCTGTAGAAGATATCTCAGAGGAATACACATTTCCTAGGAAGGCTTTGACACCAGTGATAAAGCTACCTGTGGTGGAATGACAAGTGGTGGTCAATGTGTAACATCCAGTTTAACTGAATTAGCATGGTATTGGGTGTAGATGGTCCACCTGAGGTTTGTTGCCAACAACATAAAAAGGAGAACTGGAGAGGATAAATATCCTTACTTTATGTATTGCTGCCTGACTCACAAGGGAAAGATGGTGTGCTTTTTAGTCTCCTGGAGAAGCTTGTTACACTGATTTCCTGATATGAACTCAGCTGTTCTTACTGTTGGAGGGGCTCAGGACTTCATTGTCACTGAGGATGGCTGTGCTATTTTTTGGGAGAGCTTTCATCCTTACTTTGAGCATTGCTTCCTGACTCTAGTGCAGATCCTTCAGCCTACTGGCACAGATCCTTCATCCCACTATCACAGACTTTCTGGCTTCCACCACAGACCTTTGGGCCTTCCCAGCATGGATCTGTGAAACAGACTTGCATGAGTCATTGTCATGGGCTCTAGGTCTTCAGATGGACTCATGGAAGATATTGCCAAGGGATCTAAGCCCTCATCTGGATTCTTTGGGGTCTTTAGTATGTGGACAGATTTCCTGCACTTTTTGTGTTTGACTCTTTGGATAGTTATTATAAAAAATTCTGTAGATTTTGTTTTATATTGAATAGTTTTCCTTGCAAACTCTAATTGCCATACTACCTAATATAAGAAAAATATAAAATAACAGAAAACAAATTATAGTTAAAAAAATAGAAAATGACAAGATGCAGAAGCAAAATGCAACACCAGACTTTCCGCTCACCAAGGACAAATCCAGGGGACAACAAGATAGAGAAAATCAGAAGCCATCACTTGAACTTACTGGAATGACAATGGAGAAAAGCAAAAAACAAAACTTACATACATGAGACTATAGAGGATATCAAAACAGAAATAGAGGTTAACAGGTAAATAAAAAGAGATGATAATCATAATGAAGAATTTCCTCAGCAATTCTAGGGCAGATATAGGTTTAAAAAATAGAGGATCATAGACAAATAATAGAAACCATGAATGCCCAACATCTGAAAGAAATGGACTCTATGAAACAGATAAAAATAGATATCCAGGAAATCTAAAATTCCATTAAAAGTTTTAAAAATCACATGAAAATGTGAAGATAGAATATCAGACCTATAAAACAGGATTGTGGCTAATGATCATGAAAAGAAAGCTCTCCTAAAATTAGCCAAGGACCATGAAAAAACAATCCAACAACTGCAGGATTATACAGAAAGGAACAGCATAAGACTGATTGGAGTCAATGTAAATGCAGGAGTCAGCACAAATGATATAAAAAGCTTATTCAGAGAAGTAATAGCAGAAAACTTCTCAGGCACGGACAAAGAATTTGACATGCAGGTAAGTGAGGCTTATGAAATTCCAATTAGTCATGACAAGAATAAATCAACACCAAACCATACAATAATCAAGATTCTAGAAATTCAGCACAGGAAAAAATATTTAAAAATATTAGAGAAAAGAAACAAATAACTTATAAAGGAAAGCCCTTCAGAATCACAGCAAACGTCTCAACACAAACCTTTAAAAGAAAGAGCTTGGGGCAAAGTATTTCAAGCCAGAAAGAAATCAGCTTCCAACCCAGAATGATGCATCCTGCACAGTTATCTTTCAGAATCAATGGTGAAATAAAATATCTTTATCATGGGATAAAGAACAGCTGAAGAAATTCATGATAACCAAACTAGCCTATAAGAGTTCTAAAAGATATCCTAGAAAGAGAAAATAAAGCCCACAATCCAAGAGTACCAATAGAAAGAAGCCACCAGGCAGGGAAAGCAGTTCAACAGAGGGAAAAGACAGGGAACCATCCACAGGAAAATTATGTGACAAAAACAAGTTAGTACAGATCAGTTATAACCTTCAGTATAAATGGTCTCAATTCACCAATTTACCTGATTATATTTCCTTTTCATTAGTTTCTGAACTCCCTCTTTAGTTTTGAACTCAGTATTCCCTATTCCTATTTCATGTTTCCCCTCAAATCCTGTCATTCAGAACTATTTATTATTTTTCACTCAGTGTATCCACAAAGTAAAGGTTCATAAGTGTTGGTTCTAATATTCACATTGATTTAATCAGCAAAGGCAAATAATCATTGGATTCAAAAAGTCATTCGTTGAGAGCTTCATTCCAAAATGTTTATTTAGCTTTGTATAAATATTTGCATTGTGTGAAAAATTTTGATCATTTTCCACACAAGATATCATGCATTGAATTTGTATAGATAAAAATACAATCAACACTCTTGATAGCAATTATTGATAGATTTAAGTGGGAGAGAATAAAGTTTCTTATTAATCTTTGGAAATTGCTTTGTCTATACTCGTGCAAGATACAAAAAGAATAAACAAATATCCTTTGCTATTTATAATGAAAAATTCCCAAACTTAAATATTAAAATCAATTTCTATGTCACCTCACAAAAACAAAGGTATCCTTTAGCACATGCTCTGACTGAAATTAGTGATTCATGAAAATATAGCCTTACTTAATCAGCTCAGAGCACAATGATCATTTGAGACTGACAAAGAAGATAAAACTGCTAACTGCCTGAAAATTATTGAAAGGAGTTTCAAGGAAAAATATATTCTGGACAAGAATTAATTGTGAAAAGAGACAAGAATTGAAGCACTCTTTAAAATAATGAGGAGATGCTTCTAAAATCACATATTAAGTGTATTTCCTCAGGTCAAAATTCAAATTAATGCCATTTTGTCTAGTTGTGGTTCATTGGAACTTAGTCTGGCATTTAAAATGTTGGGCATAAAATTACCAAGAATAGAAATATGCTATGATTTTCTTGCCACAAAATTAAAAATGAAGGTACAAGTATTATCATAATGTTTAAACTTCTAACATTTGCTTAAATATATTTTATCCAAAATGATAGAATTTGCCTATATTAAATAAGATTGCTGTGACTTTCGAACTTGATTTTGGAGATTAATTACAGAATAAACAAATTTTCTAAACTTCACTTTTAAATAGTGACACAAGTAAAAAAATCAACACATAATATACGAAACAGAATATCCAATTTATAAAGTGTATCCAGAGACACTTGCTAAAGTACCTCTTCCCAAAAAATATATTTATGCCAGTAAAATTAATTGAGGTGTCATAGTCAGCTATCTTTTCTATGTACAGTTGAATAAAGAACAATTTTGTTTCACTTAATTCCAAATTCCATTTTGGGAGAAAAAGTAATTCAATACTTTTATTTTCTTAATTTTATTATTTCATCATCATAATATAAAGAAAATAAATATGAATTTAAAAAAAAACAACAACCCAAACAGCATAAACCTTAGGAATAATGGCACTTTTAGAATATGACAACTAATTCAGCTCAGGTAAATTGATACAAATATTTGCAGTACTTCCTCTTCATGTCTTCATTGTGTCAGCTTCAGTCATGTAGGAAGATGACTAAGAAAATATTTGCACACTCTAAGGATACCTTCTGGTGAAATTTTAACAAATGGGCTAAATTTGGGTACTACATAGGGCAAAAGCCAGTTTTAATCTTAAATGATCAGTCATGAGATACAATTGCTTCTTATCTTTAAAAAATCAGAATTGATATCCATAATTAAAATAATTTGACTATCAATGACAATTTGTTGGGTTATTTTTGTGTACTGACAATCTGATTTTAAAATTTTTCATTACATGTGCTCAAAATGAGGATATTATTGGAAATATCTATATATTCTCTGTTAATGGAATTTTTTCCCCTGACTATCAACATAGGATTTCATTTTTTTTTTTTTTATTTTTGGTACTGGAACTCAAACTTAGAACCTTGTGCTGGCCAGGCAGGCACTGTGCTGCTGAGCTATATCCTTGTCCCAACTGTAGGATTTTTAAACTTGGCTTGCCTCAATTTGCTATCCTCAAGTAAAAATGAGAAAGTAAATGAGACTATCTCTTGAATAACAAAATAAACCATGGCAGTAGCATTATGACAAAATTTATTTAGGTGTGATTTTATTGCAGCTAAGACTCCTCTGGGGTTAACCGGGCCACTTTATAATTCTTAAGTGTTTCATTTTTTCTTATTTCAATATTTGAGCATGTAGTGAGAAGCATGGCTATGCTTTTGGTTGAAAGATAAAGAATAAATATGAACTCTTTGTTATTTCTTGGTAAAGCTGTTTAATTGGTGCCCCTATAAGATGGTCCAGGTAACAAATTTTGACATTACCTTTCTAGTGTACAGGAGTGTAAATCATAACAGTGGATTCCATGGTTGCTGGAATTATCACCATGTTTCTCCACAGAACCTTTAACCAAGGACACACCTGTCAGATGATATTAAATATAAATAATTACAAAAAAGTTGTGGCTTCATGATCTAGTTTTGACTACTGTGCTAATGTAATTTTTTTTATCCCCTGAGATCTTTCAGGCATAATAATTCTCTTTTTGTCTCAATTTTTGTGTCAGCAATGACAGCAGGTCTACCATGAATACCCATTTAAGATACGAATGCAACTCTTTCCTGTTGATGAAGATACCACTGCCTTCATTTGGCAGAGTGTCTTTTATAGGTGGTGGTGAATACAGCAATACCAATAGTAATAATACGGCAATGCCAAATTCCTCAATTTTTAAGTATTTTCCCCTTATTTCCATTTCTATGGATATTTTACATTATGATGAAAGCATAAACCCATAAGAACATTGCTGAAGGACAACGTTGGGGAAAGTATGCACTTTCTACTATCCAGAATCACTCTTCTCTCTAATACTGACACAATGCCCAAGAATCTACTTTGTGAGACTCTAGTTTCTCCTTTAGGGAGATTTTCCTCACAGAAGGCATGTCACATCTTCTTGTCCAGGTATACTTGATTTCTAAGCTGCATACAGTCAATACCTTCGACTGTGACACAGGGAAAATATTAAAATCAATTTTAAACAGAAAAGCACAGGGTGTGTACTGTTAACACCATAATAGAGATCCAAATGATTATCACTATTCTCTTTTTTCTTCTCAGAACCAGATAACTTCACTTTAAAGATATATTGGTATCATTTTTTACAAATTGATACTGGCATCTCTGTGGCACTTTTGGTCCATTAAAAGAAAAATGTAAGAGGGAATAAAAATACTGTAATTTCAATGTTCAATAAGTCAATGTTTTGGTTTGTAGGTATGTATATACTTAAGTGTATATTTAAAGTAACAACAGGTATTCATGAGTAAAAAAAAAAACAACACTGAATAGACAAATGAAAAGTATCATAGTAACAAAATTCTCAATTCATTTTGCCATATCATTTTGACAGCATTAAAACATTTATTTGCAGTATGTGAATTTCACTATAAAATAAAAGAATGGTAAGTAATATTAGCATTTAAACAGCAATTATAAAACTGGAAAAGCAGAACTAATGTGCTACTATGTTATTTATTCTATTTTTTATCTAGACTTGCTTTATTCATTACAACCATTTTCAGTTCTTCTAAACACTGGTTTTTTACTTTAATGCAATTTCAAGTTTTCTCCATTAATTTTTGTGGTATAGACAAATTACAAATTCAAGATAAAACAATTTCAATACCATATATTCCTTGTTTCCTTAGGGTTTGACATATATTTCCAATTGAGAGGCCTTCATTTTTCTAATAGTTGCTTAGCAATTGATTCTCAATTCCATTTTAATGATGTTGAATTATTTATGCCAAAGGTAAAAGTCACTGTAATTTTTTATCATATCCGTTTTCCTGTGACATTCAACTTTATATACTTTCTGACATATAATCAAACATCTTATTATTTACATAAGATAAAACTGTGATAATGACGCATTAAAATTTTCAAGTTCAAAGATGAATTTTAAGATATTAATACTTAGGACTTTCCATCAATAGTCTTTTGAATTCCAATTTCTGAATAATTTTATCATTCCATGTGGTTCAACTTCTGATTTTTGTTTTAAAACATTCAATAAAATAAAACTTAGATTGTGACTACAAGCTGAAAGTAGGTGATGTCCATGCATTTCTTCTTACTGTGTTTTGTGTTGTCTTTTTAACATGCATTTTCCTTGGTACTCACACTACTTTTAAATTTCATACATTTCCTTATACTATCAACTTTCATCTGCACTTTGAAAGCACTGTGCCCTTTTTATATCTCTGGGACTACTTTTCCCAGGGTTTCTGAAGAGTAATCTGCTGTTATTTGAATTGCTATTAATTACACTGTGGGTAAGACGTCATTTCCCTCTTGCTGTTTTAAGATTTGGTATTCTTTCAGCTTTGATGCTGAACTGCAAGTTATTTTGTATGGATATTTTGGGTGTATCTTACTGGGAATTTACTCAACCCCTTGAATTGGTAGATGTATATCTCTCCAAATTTGTATAAATATATGTAAAGCAAAATGTGAAATTATTCATATTCTAGTATTTGAGGAGATAGTTTATAAAATATATGGAATATAAACACAAACTAAGACTATCTTGGTTCATTCAATAATCTCATCAATCTCTAAATGCTTTATCAAGGTATAACAATTTAGTTCTTTACTTCTGTTCTTCAAAACTAAAATGAAAAATTGTTATTTTATTAAATTTTATTTTTATACAAAACTTACTATGTGTTTGTATTTTACCCATGGATATCTACATATCCATTTATATTGCATTCATAGAAATAAGTCAATATTTGGTTGAATAGAAATCATAAACTGAATACCTCAGTGACTGAATTTTGTTATAAAGAATTCATTTATTTTTAAAAGATCATATAGAGGAGTTGAGAGAACATTTAGCAATTTACTTAGTGTGGGCCTATGAATTTTATTTTTAAGTTCAAAGCATAATTTTGGGGCTGTACAGGATTACCTTACTGTCTGATTCCACAGTCAGAGGCTCCCACATCAATGTAACAATTCCAGAATTGTAAAATTGTTCTAATGATGTATTTATATTGACAGAAAATTAACATCTTAGAAGCATCGGTTACAGAAGGGATCATCCTTGATATACATTCTATGGGTTTTGACAAGTTTATAATTACATGTCTCCACCATTGTTATCATGCAGAGTGTTTTTAATATCTTAAATATCTTCTAGTTCACTTACTTATCCCTTCTTCTCTTTTCACCACTGAGAATATTCTTATTGCCTCCATAATTTTGACTTTTTTAAGAATGAGATATATTTAGTGCATATAGTAGGTAATTTATCAGACTGTCTCACTTTACTCAATAGTATATATTTTAAGTTTCTACAAAATTTTAATGGTGTGATAGTTTGTTACTTTTCAGCACTGACTAATATTCCATTGTTTGAATGTACTATGGCTTATTTATCCGTTCACTTATTGAAAGACTTCTTGATTGCTTACAAGTTTTGCCAATAATGACTAAAAGTGCAATATAAATGTATGTACAAAATACTCAACTCCATTAAATAAATATGAAGTAGTACAATTGCTGAAGTAAAAGTGAAAAGTATGTTTAGTTTGTAAGAAACTACCAAATTGTCTTTCAAAGTGGTTGTGTCTATTTTGTATTTCTACTAGCAATGAATGAGAATTCTTGCTGCTCTACATTCTTGCCAGAATTTGATGTCGTAGTTTGAATTTTTGCTATTATAATAAATGTATCAGTATCTCATTATTATTTTAATGTCATTCCTGTGTGTGCGGGGGTGTGGTAATAAGAATTGAACCCAAGGCCTTGGTGTTGAGCTTCATCTGTAACCCTTTGTTTATTTTTTTATTGTGAGACAGTGTCTTGCCAAATTGCTAAGTTGTCTGAGATGGTGTTGAATTTACAATAGTTCTTACTCAGTCTCTCAAAATGCTTGGATTACAGATGTGTTCCACCATGCCAAACTTAATACGCATTTCTGACATGATGCTGAATAACTTTGATATATATTTTAAGTATCTTTCATATATTGATTTATCAAGTCTGTATCTCTTTTGGTGAGATGTGTGTTCAGATCTTTGGCCCATTTTAAAGTCAGGCTGTTTATATTTTTATGGTTGTGATTTAAGAATCTTTAATTATTTTAGATGACAAATTTTTATCAGATATATCTTTTGCAAATATTTTCTGTTGATTTGTGGCTCATTTCTGCATTTCCTTGAGAGTGATCTTCACAAAGCAGAAGTTACTACTGTTACAGGAAAACTAAGTTAGGCAAAATATTATAGGCGGTCAGATAAGGCTAGGCCCTCAAAGGAACCAGTGCAGAAGTTCAGATACCTTGTAACCTCTCAGGAGACAGACACCTCCTGCTGTGGGCCAGATATCAAGACAAAAAGCAGAACAAGTACAGCTGTATCCTAAGGGTCAACAGTCCAAATAGTTCTCTATCACCCTGAGGAAGTCAGGAATCAGCATCCCAGCCCCCTACAGAAAGAGTCACTGCTGTTAAGCATCCCCGCTTACTATGTGACTCCTTTCCTCATTTGTCCTTGATTTAATCAATTTTACCTGAGCAATTAATCTTATTGGTTAACTGTAGTAATGTCCCACCTTATGCTCACCTTGCAGGTTCCCATTTTCCCCGCCTTGGACCCGTCTAACCTCATGGTGTTACTGTATAAAAGTCCCTAAAAATGACAGAGTCTTTGGCAACCTGCTCAGGCCCCCTTCTGTCCCTCAGACAGAAGCTTTCTTCCTCTCAATAAATATATCCTGCTCTTACCCTTGGTTGTTCCTAAAATTCATTCTTCGATTTTAGAGAACATGAACTTGTGCCAGACGTATAGTAGGTTGGGAGTTTTATTCCCCCATATCATTTGGAGGCCTGGGATCATTTTTTCTATATCACTACTTTAGTGAAATTTTATTTATCAATTGTTTTATTTATTGTAGGATATCACATTATATCTAAAACTCTATTATCAAATTCAAGAACTTTTTATTATATATTTGAAGTACATATTGACAACTTTTATGAAAGTGAATATTTTATGTCTTTTGACACCTCAGCCAAAGGATAGCTAAAAGGATTTTATAAAAAGTGAATGGTTACATTTTATATCAGATACCAGAATTACAAAAGAGAAAAGGAGAATGATTGGTTAAACATAGCCTAGCTACTATTTATTGGGAGAAGTCTTTTTAGGACAGTAACTGGTTTTCAGTTCCATGCTATCAATGAAATCATCCATATTCTAGTATAATATCACAAATATAGCATTTGATCAAATACCTTCCCTTCCATCTTCTGCATTGTTTATTGCCCTTTGTTCCTTCTTTGTAACTGAACTTCATTTGGTGAAACTGAGTCTTGACTGTCTTTTCAGGAAGCAGGTAATGATATAGGAAAAAAGATCACAGACCTCCAAATGATATGGGGGAATGAAACTCTCAACCTACTATACATCCGGCGTGAGTTTGTGTTCTCTAAAAATCGAAGAATGAATTTTAGGAACAACAGAGGGTAAGAGCAGAATATATTTATTGAGAGAAAGAAAACTTCTGTCTGAGGGACAGAAGGGGGCCCGAGCAGGTTGCCAGGGACTCTGTCATTTTTAGGGACTTTTATAGAATAAAATCATGATGGGAAAAGCTAGGAATCTGCAAGGCAGACAGGTATAAGGTGGGACATAACCATGGTTAACTGATAAGATTAATTACTCAGGTAAAATTTATTAAATCAAGGACAAACTGGGAAGCGAGTCACATAGTAAGCAGGGATGTTTAAGGACAATGACTCTTCCTGTAGGGGAGTGGGATGCTGGCTCCCGACTTACTCAGGGTGGCAGAGAACTATTTAGAATATCAATCCTTAGGATATGGTGTATTTGTTCTGCCTTTTGTCTTGATATCGGGCCCACAGCAGGAGGTGCCTGTCTCCTGAGAGGTTACAAGGTATCTGAACTTCTGCACTGGCTCCTTCAAAGACCTAGCCTTGTCTGACTGCCTATAATATTTCTGTCTAACTCAGTTGCCTGTAACAGTAGGAACTGTCTACTTCTTTAAACTTTTTTAGGGCAAATTGGCTATAACACACTTTGTCCAAGTCATTTTTCTTGTTATTTAAAAACTGTTTTTATATTGATCCATGTACATGATTATTTTGTCAGTTAGATACATATTTCTTCAGGAAACAAAAAAGAAAACAAAAAAAAGAAAACTTGCCGTTTCTGTAATTTTCATCTTCCTTTGTAGTCATAACCAGGTTGA
The DNA here is from genome assembly GCA_004363535.1 of Dasyprocta punctata. Classification (NCBI taxonomy): domain Eukaryota; kingdom Metazoa; phylum Chordata; class Mammalia; order Rodentia; family Dasyproctidae; genus Dasyprocta; species Dasyprocta punctata. The sequence continues at coordinate 13,995 of RJWM01000695.1, forward strand.
AATAAATTTTGAGAATCATAAAATAAACAGATATCAAGTATTCTTCAGGAGATGAAATGATGGACAGAGATGTTTAGTGTATGTTTTATGATACTTTCTTCCTCCACACAGGATCAGAAAATAAAAGATGAGCAAAAGTTGAGCAGGAAACAAAGCACATGGTACAGGAAAAATTATTTCCCAGGGTAGAGATCGGAAAACATTAGAATTTATTGGATGGCACTTATGGGTCAATAATACTGCCTGTCTAGACTTGATTAAAAAAAGATAATATGAATTCAGAGAGGCATCCATGATAAATATTTTCATAAACTTGAAAGTCTTGGAAATATGGTTCTTAAGTCAAAAAGAAAAGAAAAGCCAAATTATAATTTTCTTAGCCAAAAATTTTTCATTCTTAACCAAGAATAAAAAATCTGATTCATATTAACATATTTACTGATCAACTTTACTAATACTAACCATATTCATTCAACTGCCAAAAAGTCAGTGTTCTAATGATTTTACAAAAATCTTAAAGAGTATAAAATCAGTTTTACCTGAAAAATTTGAAACTTATTTCCTTTATAATCTCCATGAATAAAATATAGTATATGAAATACTTAATTGTGATGAAAAAGCAATATCTTTGTATTCAACAACTAAAGAAAGAGATAATTTACTGAAGTAAGTCAGTTCAATTATAATTCCTATCATCCAGCATATAGACAAAAAATGGAAAAAAATAAACATACACTTTAAAAAATATTAAGATATACTTGATATAAAGTTGTACAACACTTCATAGATGCTGTCTTAATTGTTTTTCTTGTTGCTGAGACAAAATACCTGACACCCAAAATGAAAAGAAGAAAGGTTTATCTTATGACATAGTTTGTAGAGATTTCAGTCCACAGTGAGCTGGGTCTAAGGCAGCATGGCATGGCAGAGGTGCATCACAGAAGAGAAACAGTTCATGGCAAGGCAACCAGAAAGCAGGGAGGAGCAAAGAGCTTCAGCAAGTCTTCCTTCTTTCTGACCCTTTGTAATACATCCAGGCTACAAGTCTATTGTTTTGTGCCTTGCATACCCAGGGTGAGTTTCCATTATCCATACCCTTAATCTAAATATTACACCCAAAATCCACATTCACAAACCCCAAATACAGCCACCTCTGAAACTCCCCGCCTATGATCACATGAGACTTTTGCAGGACAACTAGCTATAGCATAATATACTGAGTATGTCTTTTAATTGTATTAAAGCTGAGCTTATCTGTATGACTTGTTTTTCCCAATAGAATGTTGGCAGTTGAAATATATACAGTGTGCTTTTTTTTATAAAGAGTATATAACAGAGTAAAACCAATCAAAACAAACCAGTGAAAGAGATACAGGACTTCAAAACATTATGAAATCAACAGTAGTTACCATAATGCCCCTTGATGTCTTCAAAATAACTGCAGATAACTTCAGACACAGTATAAATCAAACAGAACAGAATAGAATAGAAACAATAAAAACAAAACAATGAATGTGACAAAGGATTTCAAAACAAGCCAATAGTAAATCCAAAATTGCTACCATAATATATCTTGCTATCCTTGCAATAGCTTCTCCTCCCATGGAGAATCAAACAAAACAAAACAGAATAAAACCCAACCCAACAAAACAATGGAAAGAACATAGGACCTCAAAACAAGACCATAGGGAATCAACAATGATTGCAACCCTCAGAAGGGGATACCCCCTAGATGACACACTGCTTAGCGATATCCTCTGAACCTGTGATCATACCACTAATCTTAGACCTACAATGTTAGTGAAATACCAAAGCACTACAGGCATCCAATTGCATTTCACCTCAATAGCTATCATCACAGCCTGTATTTCTCAGGATAAGCCAGTTGCTTGGGGGAGAGAGGGATGGTACTCCTTGTCTGCCAGCCCATGAACTAGAAGGGGTTGGGGTCTGGCTGTTCCCAGTCTGCCGGGAGCCCGTGGGTGGCACTGGTTCCCAGACTGGGCTTGTTTGGTGCTGCAGCCGTTGTTTTCTCTCAGGCAGTGTTTTAAAATGTGCATGAACAGAGGAATTGTTTAGCTCATGCTTTTATACGTATCATCAGAAAAAGGAGGCTCAAGACTTACAACATAAAATGATGTCTTCCCAACCAACCTGCACATCTGTGAATAGCAAATAAAAAAAGTAATATTTTGAGAGTTTTACACATGAAATGGTAAGTAATAAAAAGATAATTAAACAAGAGTAAGGCATTTGGAATTAAATGGCAAAGGGGAGAAAGAAAGATAAAATGATCCCCTGATGAACAATACTTAAATTGATTTTGAATATATATTTAAAGTTTCTGGATATATTTATATTCTATGTGGATGCTGAAAGTAATTGCTAGAATTTGATGACTTTCATTAGTACAGTTACAATTTTAGATTAGTCTTATTGTATTTGAAGGATGGAAATAAATAATGTTTTCACAATGTGACAGAAAGCAATAATTTATCACTGGAGATTTAGTTTTATTGAATTAACTATAGTCAGTTTTGGATAACTCTGAAAGAAACTTTCATTCTTATATTAATATTATCTTGTTCAAATAACATTATTTAGCAGTTTTTTGCAAATATGATATTTTTTAATAATTATGAATCACCAGAGTTACTATAGTCTCAGTTAAGTAGTCTTCCTATTAGAGTCCTGAGTAAATATTCTCAGAATTGTCCAAATGTCTTTCCCATGAAGTTTATATTTAACTCTGTGTGAAATCTTTCTTCTTCTTCCTATCATACTTAGCTTTGACTGTAAAAACCGATTTTTGAACATAAAAACATGAATAAATGTAAAGCCTAAATTTAAATTCTAGGAAAGCTAAAGTTTTGATCACTGACAATTAGAAGCTCTCTAACAAAACCTGTCATGTCTCTTAATTGTGTTTTCTGACTCACTCTCTATATCAACACGTAGCACTTACTGTTTGTAACTTTCTATTGATAAAGAATATTATTAGTGACTATTCTATTTTATTTTTATATAAACTATTTAAAATATATAATTCATACATTCTAATTTTAATCATGTTTTAATTTTATTTACAGATACTTTATTGAAATAAAACAATACTATAGAACAAAATAAAATACTACATCTCTCAGAATTGAAGTTTTAATTTAATTCAGGAATTACAGTGATAATAAGTATACCAACTGAGAGACACCCTGGAGCAAACAAAATAAAATATTAAGTGAGGTTTTCTTTATGCCTTAAAATGAAATATGATCAATGTTTCTTTAGAAACTAAAGAGAGAGGAAGGCAATAAATTTAATAATATATACTCTGATTCATCTAACAGTGATTATGAAAAAAAGGAAAACTAATGTTTCTGAATCAATCAACAAAATATGTTTACTCACAAATGAGTAAATTATTGCCATAAAAATATCATCAACACTTTGAGACTTAAATTTTTCAGAGGAGTCCTGGTGTCATGAGTCAGGTATTCCATTAAAAAGACTGGCCACTTAGTCTTTCAACAATGATGGAATTTACCGAATTCCAGATAAGTACCTACACCATTTTCCTCAGCCTTTTCAGGTCAAGTAATCATGTCCAATCAGTATCCAGGGAGCTGAGTAATCATAGGATCTTTTATTCTAATTTTTATTTCTAAAGCCTAATATTCTCAAGTTGTATTTCACACTTCATGTAGTGCCTATGAAATGGTTAAAAGTGGCTTTAGGATTGATCAGAAAGAACTAAAAGGCAAGGTCAAGAGTATACTTAGATGAGGGGCCGGGGATTTAGCTCAGTGGCTTAAGCACCTGCCTGACAGGTGTGAGGTTGTGAGTTTGATCCCTGGTACAAAAACAATAAGATAAAATAAAAGAGTATACTGAGATGAGGAAACTCACCATCATGGCTCGGTATGGTCACAGACCACTATATTGAGCAGCACTTCAGCCACTAGGCAGCTGGGCTTGTTGAGAGCCAATAATTGGTTAAAAGCCTGAATCTAGATGGCAAGTAGGCAGCTCAAGTGGGCCCCTTCAAGAAGGGAGATCTAACTAAGCTGAAGCCTGGGAACAGAGAGCTGGAGTTTCTGGCTTTTATGATGCACTTTGCAGATGGTCTGGTCTGATAACACATCAATATTTTATGGCCACATCCCAATTTTCAGTTCCTCTTCTTTTATATGATCTAAGTGAGACCATTGCATGAGTTTTTGGTATGGTGTGTCAGATAATCTAATTGGTCTAGTTTTATTTGCCATAATATAGATATATCATGGATCCACATGTACTTGATTTAATTTAATGAATTTTCAAGTGGCAAATTTTATTAATAACATTAATCTCTTTATCAGTTTGTGCCTTATGATCATACTGTACAACTGGGATTTTTTCAATAATTTTTGTTGTATTTAGCATATTGTAGTTATATATTTGTGTGAACAAGTTAACTATGTCAATCTTTCTCAGCATTTGTACTCCAAATGGAGCAAACTGATGTTTCATAAAAGAGAGTCACTTGGGGTTAAGCACAGTTACTATTCCTACAATTTTACATAACATACAGCAATACACAGCAGGGCACGGATTGATTTACAAATCTAACATCCATGAATAGATTCATGATTACTCTTCTCTGTGAAACTTTATAGTTGACTCTGCTGTCACTCAACTGGAAAACTTAAGATGGGACTAATAGGATTCCAGAGCAGTGAGGGCCAAGTAACAGCACTCGACCATCAAAGGTTTGGTACATACAGTTAACCATATTGGACAGCAGAAAGCAAAGCAACAATTAGAATAGTCTATATACCTATGGCATGGGCTAACTAACCCTCATGTTTTTAGAAGTGAAACATGGACTGAGAAAGCCCCCCCAAAACCATGTTTAAGGCATGTTCCTCAGAGTGGTACTAAAGGAATGTTTTGGAAGTTTTAGGAGGTGCAGCTTATTGGGCAGCTAGGTGAATGAAAAAAAGCCTACAAAGGGGACTTGGGGGCCTCTGGTCTTTTCCTTTCTCTGTTTGTTTCATGGCTGACGAAGTGGGTAGCCTATTTCACCATGTGTTCCTTGTTATCATATGCTGACTTACAATAGGTTCACAAGCAATGGGTCAACTGTGTTTGTTTTTTGGTTTTCTTTGGAGGGGTGGTTTTTTGAGACAGGGTCTCACTATGTAGTTCAGACTGGTCTTGAACTCCCTATGTAGCCCAGCCGGGCTTCAAATTCAAAGTGATCCATTTGCATCAGCCTTCTGAATGCTGGGATTACAGGGGTGCACCACTTTGCCCACCTGGGTAAACTGACTAAGGACTGAAATCTCCAAATACTGTGAGTCAAAATAAACAGTTTATCTGTTTAGGTTGATTATCTCAGGTACTTGTTACAGTAATGCAAAGCTAATTAACACAAAAAACTGGCAAACTTTAGATCTCTGCTTTGTGTAAATCATTGTCTTCAGCACTGCTAAAGAAAAAAATTTCTTCCTCTGTGGCTGATTTTCAACATAACATTTTCTTTAATTAAATGTCCTTTCTATTTTTATTTAAAGAGAAAAAACAACAGTCTTACTTAACTCAGATTCTAAATTCAGCATAACTCTATTTCTTTCTATAGTTTCAATTCTCAGTTAAATTTTATACCTTAGTGACATAATATGGTAACTCTTAAGTATATTTATTTGATTGCCTAAAATTAAATTTAAATCTTCCATAGCATATATTCCATGGGCAGGTACTACTACCTATTATCATGTTTTTGAAGTTTTTGATCTCTTAAAATTTAAGGTGTATTATTTGTTTCAACAGACATTAGAAACCCTGTTACAAATTTGAATTATATTCAAAGAATCTTCATATTATATATTAGTATTAAAATAATTTGTTAATCATCCTTATTCTTAAGAGGAAATGTATTTAGCCTGGTTTTGACAGTACTACTAGAGAGACTGAAGTCACTATTCAACAAATGATCTACTTGTGGCAAAAGTTAGAAATCCTTTGTTTATGACTGGCAATTATTTTGTTAACTTCCCACATCATTTCTGCTCTGTTAACTTTCTACATCTACATCTTTTGTGTTCTTAGATAAATTGTTTTCCAAAAGAAAGCATAATAATTAACCTTATATTTGAGTCTACCATTGACTTGATTTCCTTTTTATAGTTTATTTTTTGAACTGTTGTTCTTTGACAACTGCATTGGTCTATTTTTCCATTGCTGGAACTAAATACCTGACATATATAACTGGAAGGAGAAAATGATTTATTTGGCTCAAATTTTTAGAGGATTCAGTCCACATTTCCATGGTCAGTTGAATCCAAGGCAGCAACATTGTGGAGGAAGGCTGTCACAGCAAAGCTGCTTAGTTCATGATGTCTAGGAATCAGATCAATGGAGCAGCTGAGAAGAAAAAGGCCAGTAAACATATATACTAGTCAAGGTCACACCTGCAGAACACACCCAGAGAAAGCTAAAGTGAAGTCTTCAAATTAGCTGTAAGATTCTTGACCTAATCAAGTTGATATCAGGATGAAGAGTAATAACAACTTTAGTCATGTTTGGAAATTTTAGTCTTTTTCTATAATTTACATCTCAATCAAAATTTATTAAATGTATTAGCCTAAAACTATTGTGAAAGAATAATATACTCTCTATACAAGGCATGCATTCCTTATGATTGTCTTTAGACTAGTTATCTGGATTTCAAATGCTTAATTTCTAAATTGAACTATTTAAATGTTTTTGAATCTTTCACAGAATTCTAATATACACCATTCTTAATGTGAATAATACTAAAATTTTAGGGAGATCTGAATGATTTATTTGATGTGCATGAATCTGAAATAAATATGGGATATTAACAGTAAGTTGCTATTTAAATAAATCAAGTTGAAAATTCTTAAAATTTTTTCTTTCCTTATACATTTCACCCTTATGTTTTTGCCTATGTTTTTCAGTCACTGAATAACTTTATTTGGATTGTATCTTACTGTTTGGTATATAATTTAAATTGAAACAATTTCTGAAGATTTCTCTTTACCCATCAATTGCTGTTGGTGTTAGAAGAAAATATAACTGTGATAAAACTTCCACTTTTAAGATTCAAAATTATTATTAGCATGTTATAAAGTTTGTAGCATTTTTATTTTAATTGAGTTTTTACTTAATATTTATCTAGAAAACATTTTTACAGAAAATGCACTGATAGCTTATGCAATTATAGAGTACATATCAAGTCTTTACAATACACACATCCATAGATAGTACATTATTTTTGTATTTTAATAACCTGTATTACCTAAGCTGAATATTTTATTTTTAGTGTGAAGAATTAAAAATAGAAAAATATTGATAAAATTTAGTACTAAGTGAGTATCTTTAAATTTAATTTAAGTTTTGGTAAAATCAAAATTGAAAACAGTAGATATGTAGAATATTTAACTCTAGGTTTTCATTTTATTATTGTTAAATGTTTAACAATATTCAAGGTGAAAATTTAACTCATGTTAATATGTTACTGTGTACTGAATTGTGTCTCCCCCACAAAAAAATTCTTAGGATGAAGTTCTAATCACTTTACTTTAAAACATAAATGTACTATTTGAAAATAAGTCCTGCAAAGTAGTAACTGTGTTAAAATGAGGTCATTAGTATGACCTCTAATTCAGTTTGCCTGGTGTCTCTGTACAAGTAAGACATTAAAAGATACAGAGATATAATAGGAACCCATACACACAGAGGGACCATGTGGTGAGACACTGTCTTTAGGGGGAAAAGTATTAAAATGTCTAAAAAAAGTAGGTCAATATTATCTGCTGATTTTTGATCTTGTAAAAGTTTTTCAAAACCCTTATGAAAGCAATACCTAAAACAAATTATTCTTAATCATCTGTGGAACAGACTGCCAATTTTATTTTTTAATATTATAACTCTAGTAGCCAGGCGTGGTGGTGCGTGCCTTTAATCCCAGCACTCAGGAGGCTGAAGCAGAAGGAGCATTGTGAGTTTGAGGCCGGCTTGGGCTACAATGTGAGTGCAAGGCTGGCTTGAGTCACATAGTGTGACCCTGCCCAGAAAAAGTAGGGCTGGGAGTTTGGCTCAATGGCTTATGGGCCTGTCTGGCAGGCACGAGGATGTGAGTTCCATCCCCGGAGCCGGAAAAAAAAAAATTATAACTGCTAAATTTCAGCTGGGCACAGAGCTGGGGAGCTTTAAGACTGGAGTCACTGTAAGAAAGCTGAGAGAGATCATCTCTGGGTGTCAAATACACTCCACAAGTGAAAGGCAATGGCTTGCAATAAGCGGCAGTCATGGAAAGACAGCCAAAGCAACCTATTAAGAAACTTCACACACTTAGTTCGGAAAGCAAGTTGCATAGCAGAGACTGTGAAATGAAGTTTTTCTAATGAATAAAGCTTTTAGTGACACAGGATAACAAAGAGAATTCTGAAGTAAATATAACACCCATGTTACAAATCACACGGCTCTCTTCTAGTTAGAAATGTTGATGTCTTGGACACAGATCACGTAGAAAACATTGAAATCTCTGCTCAAACCTACCACCTTTCTGATGATTAAACCCTAATGCTGCTTTCAAAACGTTTAAAGCCAGAGATGAGGTGAATCAAACCGAAGAAGCAAAATCGCTAGATTCAACTCAAGTACCGATTTGATTAACTCACAACCCACATCAGCTCCTTCAAAGAAAAAGAAAAAACATAGTTTTTTCAAGGGTCAAATACTATCAGTTTGTACTTACTTTTTTGAACAACATATCTGGTATAAGAACAAAAATCAAGAATCAAAACAAGATTACTTGATCTATTATTTTAAGGAAAAAAATGTCAGTGGAAGCACACCTACAGATGACCAAGGTATTATAAATATCAGTGGCACAGGCAGGGGGATGAAATTAAAACAAAATGTTTTTTCTTCCTCTTAACCATGTGAAAATTAGATCCACAGGAACCATAGACACTATATAGTAAAACTTAAAGAAATTTTAAAAGACAACCTATGTTTCAAAAGTGATTTTAAGCAAATATTTCTTAGGGAAAACAACAAATTAAAAACCATTTAAAAAGTGAAAAATTCTATACTTTGGAGAACACACTTAAGAAAAAAATATATATATGAAAACATAAAGCAAATCTATACTTGCCTCAAAGTTAAGTCTCATACATAAAATGTTCAGTCAAACCTCAACAATATTGCATCAAACAAACAATGAAAATTGGGTAAATTGTTTTAATGGGCATTTCACCAATGAGATATAGATGACAAATGCACATATGAAAAGTTGTTTAACATCACAGATTACAGAAATGTAAACACATAGTCTCACAGACAGCTGCAGAGGATATAGCAATCTGTAACTATTTTGGAAAATATTTGTTAATTTCTTAAAATGTTAAGCATGTACCACATAAAGTATTCTTTTCACTCTTGGGTATTTAGCCAAAAGAGAGCATATGTCCATGCAAAGGCTTATAAACCTAAGTTATGTATGATAAAATTTCTTTATAATGATATTCTGAAAGAGTATTTTCTATAGAAATCCAATGTAGATTGTTGTCTTATATTGTCAGTGATAGAAAGAAAAAGACTTCACAAAGACTAAGAAAAACTTTAAGAAGCTTAAAATTATTGATTATGATGGTGGTTATAAGATTTTATATATTTCTCAAGCCTCTTAGTGGCTAAAAATATAAAAACAGTAAGTTATACTTGTGTAAATATGTAAATCACAGTACATGTGTCATAAAAATTTCTAATCAAAAGAGAAATTCTAGTATCAGATAAATCAACTTCAAGATACCAAGTATTTATGGAGATCAAAAATGGACATTTAATGATTATCAAATGTTCAAAACACAGTAATGCTGAGACATATAAACATGATAACAGAGGTTCACCTTACATGAAGCTTAAACTGATAGACGTAATAATTGAGATTGTGGCTGACTTGTTGTCTTAGCTATTTAAATAAATTGGACAAAATTTTAGCAAGATGTGAGGAATATTAATGATACTAATAAAAAATAAACATGACTAATTGTTATGGTTTTTGTCTAGATGTCTCCCAAAGGCTTGGCCAATCATGGGTGGGGCTTTTTCAAAGGTGACTGAATCTAGAGTTTGTGATGCTGGAATTCATTCATGGTGCAATGATAGGATTGTGAGCATTAGGATTATGGACATATTACCCACCCAAACTAGCCTAGATAAGACCTAAAAGAGAGTTAGAGCTGTAGTCATCCCTTGTTTCTTTGTTACCTGTTGCCTACCACAAACTGTTTTTCCTCTGTGATGCCAGTCTACTATGACACCCTGTCCTGGAGCCAGTTGACTACGGACTGAAACCTCTGCACACTGGACTAAATAAACCTTTTCTCCTTTAACTGTGGTTGTCAAGTATTTTTTTTTCTCAGCAATGGCAAAAAAGAAACTAAGACACTAATATGAGCCTGTATTGCTCAATACTTTGATCTAATTGACACTTATCCAACCATTTTGAACTACAGACATTTTTCCCTCAAAATTGAGAAGCTACAAAAGTGTCCTTTAGTAGATGAACGGACAAGCTGTGATGCATCTGGCCAATAAAATATTACTTAGTATTTAAACTGAATGTTTAAATCAGATATTAATTAGTGTTTAAATCAAATGCTTCAATCAAAACCATGAAAAGTACAGAAAATAAAATACATATTATTATGTGACAGAAGTCATTTTGATAAAGTGACAGTGTAATTTCACATCCATGACACCTAGGAAAATGTACAACTTTGATGAAAGTACAAAGCAGAGTGGTTGCCGGAAGATTGGTGGAGCATAGGATGAACAGGCAGAAATGATTTTTAAGACACAGACATTTACCTGTGGGATATTATGGAGGATAAAGTTGTATCAATGTAGGTTCATGAATTGAAGAAACATACCACCCTGGCTGGAGGAGGTTGTTGATGAGAAACCTATGCATTATATCATTCTTAAGAACAGGAAGAACAAAATAAACTTATAAATTATTTGCCTGACAAACATCAAAGAAACACTCCAAGCTGAATGCTTACCTCTCTGACATTTATAGCAGCTATTTTGAGTAGGCATCCACTGTCCAAGTTTATGACATAGTAGCTGGAAGACATAGTATTTATAATGATATGTAAAAAGAATGAAAGAAGAAGGGAGTCAAGGAGAGAGGATATTTTAAACAAATTACAATGACAACATGGTTGGTGGTTACCTTAACTCCATTTTAGAAATTGATAAATTAAAGAAATAGGCATTTTCTATGTTTTTTGCCTTATAAGAAATTTTACTTTATTTTAAATTAACAAACACATATCTTCACAGAAAAATGCTCCTAGATAAAATGGAAGAAAAATAAAGTACTTCAAATAATTATTTAAAAATAACAAAGTGCAAAAATTATTGTCAAAATGCTATGTAAAAAGTTACTACCACAATACTTTTTTTCTGAAAATCACAAAGAGAAAGCATTGTTTACAATTGAGGAATATGGTGTCTATTTTGTTAAATGAGTGATGAAACTCTAACTTTTTAATAGCAAAATTCTAAAACGTGGCCTAATAGAAGAAATGCAATATGACACATACACCATCATTTATAAATTATTCTTAATAAAAGCATTTAAGTTGCATCTAATCCAACAATAGAATTAGCTTCCAATTTACTTCAAATAGTGAAAATAGTAGAAACCTTAGATGAGGACACAAATACTTGTGAACATTTTTATCACAGTAAAGGTGAAATGTTTATGTTTTAAAATATTTAAAATAGGTACATTAGATTCTGGCCTCAAAGTACATTTTAAGAGCCTTTTGTGGAAATAACTGAGGAAGTTTGATAAAGTGTAACTACTAACTTTAAGGAATTAAGGTTAATTTTCTTAGTTTTGTTAATCAAATTGTCATAAAGAGAAAATGTTCAAATGTTCTTAATTTTACATTATTATTAATATGTTAAATTATTTATGATCAAAGTAGTATGACACATAAAATTTATCTTCAAATTACTCATTTTTTGTATATAGAATATATATAGTTCTATATATAATATACAGAATTCTATAATCTATATAATTCATATATATATATATATATATATATATATATATATATAATCAGTTGACCTTTGACCAGTCCTTCAACTTTTTGTTTATTTAAATTTTCCCATAAAAAAAACTGGACAATCTATTCTTCTCTTGGAGCTATGATTTACTAAAATAATTAGTTTGATTTAAACAAAAACAACTACAGCTCTAACTGGTAAAAATTATATTTTGTTTTAGTTGATGAATTACAAATATTTAAAAATCTATTGATTTCCTTTCTTCATGGTGTAATAATAGTAAATTTCCAATTTAGAATTCATTGAGAAGATATATCAAATTCCCTATGATTATTCTTGTTTAATAGTGAAATAAATAATTAAAACATATTTGGTCTATATAGATTATTTATAAAATACATTTTGTGTTTTGAGAAATAAAAACAATATGAAAACATATTTTTACTTCATGAAATGTTGTGAGTCTTACTAGAGAACTCTGAAAAACCTAAATATGATTTTAAAGTTTTTCCATATACCTAGTTAAAAATTAATAATATACATGTTAAAGAAAACAAAATGAAAATATAGAACACTAAACAACTACTAAACGAGAATAATGTAAAAAACACAAGAATAACTTCCATCTCAATGAATAAGACATAGAAGGAATACACCACACCATGTCATTGTTTCTGAGGGTAAGATTTTCATGAAATTCAGAATACAAATCAATTGATAATTAAATAAATCATGACTATGTGAAAACTGGTTAATAAAACAATGTTCTCAATCTAAGTTCTTTGTACACTTTCCTCTTTGTTTGGAGTCAGAGCTAGAACACAATGTTTTAAAAAGAAAGCAACTCTGTAGAGATCACAAACAACTAATTTCACACTATAAGCAGTGGTAAATAGAGCTAAATTCCCTTTAGTAATACACTATTTATCTTTATGCTTCATTGAGTTCAAAGAAAAGCATTTTTCAGAATGCAAGTAATTAACTTCTCATTTTTTTCTATTCAAAAAAGGACCTTATCAGAAAAGCAATGGATTAAGAAGCTATGGAGCTATCAGAGTTATTCTTAGTGTATGAAATTTCAATTTAGCAAAACATGTAAAACCCTAAAGGCAGTTAACAGCGAATACAGGGAAAGCATTTTGTTTTCACAGTTTATTTATTTCACACTGTCATTGACCCAAGTGATTTTCTGCCAAATTCAAATAAACAGATATTAGATTCAGGAATTTTTCTGTGTTGTATATCGTATTTGTTATGATATCATTGCAATGATTTCCTTAGAAAATTTCCTGAAAACATGGTCAAGCTATTTATATCAAACACTGTTCACAATGTAGATATTTTATAAATCTGACATGAAGATTTTACTTTAAAAGAAGCTGAACTGTCAAGAAGTTTATTATACGTTTAGAAATTTTTGTACCTTTAGGGAAGAACGGAAATTGACCTGTTACCAAGTGATTATATGTTGGGAGAACTACATTTTTGCTGTTTCTTGTTGATAATTGTATCCATTTTAATACCTCAAGATAACAAATACACTAAAAAATGTGTAGGTTCTTAAAGTAATGCAGATCAGCAGAATTACAGAAAGAGAATTTAGGTGATGACATAGTCATATTAAATTACACACACACACACACACACACACACACACACATATATATTTTGTTTGTTTGTTTTTGACTTTTTGAGACAGGGTTTCACTATGCAGTTCAGGCTGGCCTTGCACTCACTTTGTTGCTCAGGCTGGCCTTGAACTCACTTTGTTGCCCAGGCTGGCCTCAAACTCACAGCAATCCTCCTGCTTCAGCCTCCCAAGGGCTGGGACTACAGGCATGCACCACCATGCCTGGTATATAAATTCTTTCATTTAAAAAAGTGTTCGCCAATACAACAGACAAAGGCATTGTGTGAAACTAAAAATAACTTAGGCATTATTTATACCAAAACTTGGTTGCATAATATCCCTCCATGGGCCCATAAACTCAGCTGGGCTGGAGCATAACACTGGTAGGTTCAAAATTTAAACTATGCCAGTTTCTGTGTAGGGTTAAGCACAAGGAAACAAATTTGTTTTTTGCTGAAATATCAGACATACTGGATTACTATTGTTAAAGATCAGTGAAAAACAGGAGAAAGTCAAGAGTAATTTTATTAGAAATGAAAGGACTTACAGTGTTGAAGCAATCTGAACAAAAAAAATGCTCTAACATAACTCAACATCCTTTCAGTACAATCTCTGTGCTATAAGGAATGACAGGGAGTAAAGTACAAATTGAGCAAAACAAGGAAAATAGTGAAAAAGAAAGATAAATTCATTATAAAAAGGAAAGAAGGAGCTGGATGTGGTGGCACCACCCATAATCCAGCACTTAGGAAGCAGAGGCAGGAGGAGTGCCATGAGTTCGAGGCCAACCTGGGTGACTGAGAGTTCAAGGCCAACCTGGACTACATAATGAGACTTTGTCTCAAAACACAAAACAAAATATAAATAAATAAAAAGAAAAGAAGTAAACCAGAGATGATGTGTCACATAAATTACAAATTATTTGTAAACTAATTATTCATGAAACCAAAAGAGGAGATGGCATATTTAGATACTACAAGGTGAAAAATTTCAGAATTCAGATAAAGCCAGACTTAGAGGAAAAATTATAGTTATAAATGCTGCAGTAGGTAAACATAATGGTCTAAAATCTGTGTTGTCCTACTTTAAGATACAATAAAAAGTGAGAAAAGTAATGTCCAATAAAGGGAAGAAAAAAAGATGATAAATGTAGAAATCAATAAACACAGATGTTCCTCTACTTATGACTGGTTTGCATTCCAACAAATGCAACATAATTTGATAACATGGCTGTGTTGAAAATGATTTAAATATGGTTGCATATATGTGCACCCATGTTTATAGCAACACAATTTGTAATAGCTAAATCTTGGAAACAACCCAAATGCCCATCAATCACTGAATAGATAAAAATGATGTGGTATATTTACACAATGGAATATTACTCAGCTATAAAGAACAAACTTGAAACCTTTATAGGTGAATGGTTGCAACTTGAGACCATACTCATCAGTGAAATAAATCAGACTTGCATGTGTAAATATTGTATTGTCTCCCTAGCATGAAAAATTTAAAAGAATAAATAAAAACCTAAATTTACAACAAGTACTATGAAAGTAAAAGGGAAAGAAACTACTCAAAAGGAAAGAATGACTAGGATGGGGAAAAGAGAAAAGTAAAATTATATACACACACATATATACATATGTACACACAAAATAGACAATTATACTACTAATCTCTATTAAAAATAACTGGGTACCTTGTGGCCTTTTGCTCACCATGAACAACCAGACCCCTGCTACACTGCAATTTTGTCTCTTGTTCTTTCTCTTGCCATGCACGGTAACACCTTGCAGGAGATCTGAGTCCACAGCAGGGATCTCAAACAGTTAGCACAACTTTAATAGGTAAACCCAACATGGCCAATAACCCTCTAGATTAGCAAATTAAGAGGGAAAGGATAATATATCATTACCAAGTATGACTTAATTCAGAAATTCAAGTTTGATATTATATTAAAAGCCCAGTAAAAGTAATTGAGCAATTTATTTATTGAGTACTTCTTATGAGTTCAGGCAGTGATATAACTGCTTTATATTTATCATGTAATACACAGTAAATATTAAGAATACTGGTTTCTGAGTGCGAACAGGCAATCCAAATGGACAGAATGTAACTCTAGAAACCATTATCTTAATCACTATACTATATTTTGTCTCAATAGCTGATGGACAAAAATAAATCTAATAGTACTTAACATTCTGTCTTTATTGTTTAATGTTCAGTTTTATACAAATCCTGTAGGTTTAGGTTTCATACCTATGTTCAAGGTGGAGGATTTGGCTTGACAAAATTTCCTTAGATATATATACTGAAGGTACATCATTTCTGAGAAACCAGAAGGGTAACCATAAATACTCAGGAAAACAATATTTTAAATTAAATTTTTCCTGGAAAAAGTCCTTAAAGTTCAAATCTTACTGACAAAGACACATGTACAAAATAAAAATGGAAAGGCAGTCAAGTGAGAATAAAACTGAAATCAAAACTCTAATCAGAAAAACATATCAACTTCTTCCATTTTCTCATTTCACAATTTTTGCTTTAAGTGCCACATTGTTTTTATTTATATGATAAATCTAATCACTTAGCAATGGTTTTCTGGAGTGTTAAGTATTCTGAAACTGTCTGAGCTAGTCATGGGAGATCATCTTGGTGAATTCGGCATGTTTTCATTTCTGGCACTACTAAAAAGGTGTCTTGAAAATTGAGTATACTCAGTTTTCTTTAATTGCACACAAGAAGTGGAAAGAAAACTGAGTAATAATGGTATTTAATACAGTTTTAAAGAGTGGAACTATTTTGCCTTAAATTTTGTCTTAAACATCATCATATTAAGTTGTAGCATATACATCAATCATTATACTTTTACATTTTTCTATCAGTGATACATTCTAAATTGTATACTGCCTGTCTTCTGGGTAATACTGATTCTAATGGTATAGTAGTTTGTTATGACTACTATAACAAAGTACAACAAAATTGGTGGCTTAACAAAACAAATTTATTCTCTCAAAATTCTGAAAGTGAGAAATATGAAATCAGTTTACTGAGTTAAAATCAAGGTATCTGTAAACCCTTCCTCTGGAGGCTCTGCAGAAAAGTCTGCTTCTTACTGCCTGTGCTTTGTGATGGCTGCCATTATTTCTTCATGTGAGACTGTGTCATGGTCATAATGCTGGTTGTGTTTTATGTTCTGTGTTAATTGTTATAAATATGATATTTTGTTTAACTTTGTGTCATCCCAATGAGACTTCATGATCTACAGAACATATAATAGAAAATTTAGCAAATTAAAATAAGTACATTAATGACGATATTCAGGAAAGGCAGTTGACTAAAATTCAGAAAGTTACAAAAAAGGCCAAGATTCAATTAAATATAAAAACCAATATGTAGCTGAAGGACACAAAAAATAAGAATAAATGACTTCAAAAATTAGGGATAAGAATATTTGAATTTTGAAATAGATGTTAGCCTAAATGTCTTTGTTTGAACAAAATTGTTATTAGCCCACGAAAGCTCAGGGATTATTATAAAATACTGTTGTAGACTTTGTTCAAAATTTTACATTAAAAAGCAAGTCACAAATATAAGTGACAAATATTGGAGATTGAGAAATAAAAGAACTATTAGAGTCATATCTTGACTTATAATACATCATGTACTACATATATTATAATTTCTAAAACATAGAACCCAAATAAATCTAAAATTTAATAAAGAAAAATGATTTAATGCCTTTTTGGCCCAAAACCTTGAAGAAATAGAGTTTGACAAGACAATAACAATGAATATGTTTTATCATTAATAAAGTATAAACAAAATATACAACATTGTTCTTGATTTTGATAGTCAAAATATGTGGTCACTGCTATAATTTTCTCTATGAAGATATATATATATAAAGTTTCTATATGTAGCATAAAAACTATTTTTTATTTGTTTACATGACTTCCCTTACAATTGGCTTGAAGCAAAGTTTCTTCATTTTTATTGTCCACATGCCACTGGTACAATAGTGTTTGTGAATAGAAACACAAGAAGCTAGAAAGCAGAGTGGTTCCAATTAGATACATTACTAAATTAATCGCAGCTTCATAGAAAATTTAGTTTATTTCTTAGTTACATTTGTAATCCCTAGAAATCCTAGAACCATCCATGTTAGCCCAAATGATGAGCAAGTAATCTGCTTTATCCTACCTATCTCTTATCTCTCAATATTAGATGTTCACCTAATGGCCTTGTAAACTCACCGTATTTCTGGATTACTCATCTCCCAGTCCATCCTAGTATCCAGGGCCTCTCTGATTCCAGCTTATGTTGTTTAGTACTTTTGTGAAGTTCCAGTCTCTATGATTTCAGTGGATCCAAACTGGATGCAAGTTTGTCTGTAACTTCTGACTTGGTTATTGACACCGAGAGTTAAAATGAAGTCTGACATTTGTTGTTGAAAGAATGTGAGCACAGTAATGGTATTACCTGAAGAAGCAAAGGCGAAATGTCTTGGATTTCAAAGCCGAGCTAAATATTAACCGAGAAACTCAGCAAGTGGTCAATTACCTGGGGCAACTACATAAAAATAAAACATAGAAATTATATATATTGGTTATGTGATAGACTATCCATATACCATTCAAATACACTAGCATCTTCTTGTATTTGACTCTTCTATGAGGAAATGCTGCTATCATTTTCTTCTCAAGAGTGGAAGTGCAATTCTAACTATTAAAGCAAAGACTGTGATTCTTGAAGATATTAAAGAAGGTAATCAAACCAAATTGGTATGTACATTAAAAACTACAACTGGGTCCATTGCCATAACTAGTATTCATATTGCTTTTCTTCAATCATCCCTACAAAACTTTCTTCTTTTCAGCTAGCAGGTCAAATCATTTTTGCTGTTTGACCAGTGTAATAATTCAGGTCATTCAGTCATTCTTTGCTTCAGAATCCTTTCAAAATACTTTCCATGCACCCACATCAAATGATTGGAGTTGGTAGGTGAGATCAAATAATTTTTCTTAGTAAAACTAAGAATATAGCAAAAAATCACAGTAGAAAGCAACTGTATAATATAATATGGCATAATTTCAAATATATTTGCCAAGGCAATGTCTTTAATTAATATAATCAGTAACTTTATTAAATCAATGACCATCAGCTTGTGTTAAAAATTTATGTATATGCACTTTAAAAGAACACATCATAAAAGGAAAGGTCAACTATCATGATATAGACAAACATTAATCAAGCAAACACACAAATATTAAGAAATATTGTTATAGAAGTACCAGAAATATAGGGTGATGATCATTACACAGAAATATGTTTATCAGTTTGTTTTAGAGACAAAGTTCAATCATGCAAATATTATTTACTTTGTTTAGGTAACTTTTTTCATAGTAAAAGTACAAATAAAGCAAACTGCAGAGAATGCTCTGAATTTTGACATAATGTTAATTTTTGATAGATTGAAGAAAGAAAATACCTTCATATACAGAAACCTTTAGTACTGACATTATATACATGAATTAGGAGTTACTTGTTGAATTCACTAATGTAAAAATAAAGACTATACCGTGTCTAAGCAAAAGAGAAGTGTAGGGAGCTGTTGAAGCTGGAGATTGATCACATGTGTGGGGTTAAAGCAAGGACATCTCTGAAAACATACAGAGGCCAAAACAAGCGACATAAACAAGCTGCTTCAGCTCCAAGAAGGCAAGGGGCTCAGGCCAGTCAGGCAAACAAGTGCTAGACAGTGAGGTTGAAACAGACATCTTCCTCTTGAATGTATAAATAAACATGCTACAGTGGTTGAACAGTTCCTTCTCCTCCATCAGGAGGAGGGCTCCACCTAACCCCAGCTTTTGTCTCTTTATTTTCTCATCCTTTCATGGCCCTTCACCCCAAGAACCTCAAGAGCCACATGGGTCATGGCATACAAGTTTATAAGGATGAAATAGATGCCTGGAAAGAAAAGATTCAATTCCAAAAGTGAATTTTTAAAAAGAAAATAATAATAGTGCATTATTTTAAATTTCAAGGTGCATAGCTATTCCATCCTATATTATTTTCCAAAGCACATAAATTGGAAGAAAGATACTGAATGCATTTTAAGAATGTATGAGTTTTGCGGGGAAGTCAGGTAACAGCAATTGAACTCAGGACCCTGCACTTGCAAGGCAGGCGCTTGTGCTGCTGAGCCATATTCCCAGCCTGAATGCATGGTTTGTATGATACTAGAATACATATTTAGAAAGAAATAGTTCTGTATCACTCATTTTATAAAAACAAATTAAATTAGGAAAACAGTCAACAGTGCATTAAGATTGATTACAATTAAATAAAACAATTCAAGAATCCAATGCATGTTTAAAATTAGGAAATGTGTCAATAAATACAATTGGAAAATTCAGTGACCTCATTATTAGATGCTAAAAAGGATCATAATATAAGCTATTGATATTTATGATAAAACTTTTAGAAAATTAGAATGAAAATACTATGATTTAAGAGCCAACATAATATCTCTTCATATGCTAAATATATTTATCAATATTGGTGACAAAACATGTAAGAATCATAAAGCAATGCCTTTGTAATCAACACTTCACTCAGTGTATTTTTTATTTCAGTGTATTAATAATGTAATTCAAATAATACTTTTGTATATTTATGCCTTGTGAATGTGTTTTAACTTTTGATGCTATTTGTTTCATTTCAATATATTATTGAAGAACAGCTATTTGACTTACTTTTTACTTTGTATTTAATTGATACAAATTAATTGTATGTATTTATGAGGTGCAAATAATATATTGATACATGTATACATTGCATAATTAATCAAGGTATTTTTTAGGTAATCACCTTATATTTATCATTTCTTTAAGGTTAGAATATTAAAAAATCCTTTCTTCCAGATATTTGGAAAAGTTCAATAAAATATATTAACCATAGTATTCTACTGTCAATAGATCACCAGAATTTATTTCTCCTGTATATTTCAAAACCTGTTTACCTCACACAAATCCTGCTTAGCCTTGGTAACCAATCTTCTACTCTCAACCTCCCTTAGATTTCATGCAAGTGAGTATATGCAATGTATGTCTTTCTTTTTCTGACATAGAACAGGTATTTTAAGCTCATGAAGTTATATTTATTATTTTTTCTTTAAGCACTTGTACATTTATATATATTGTTTAAAATATATTTCCACTTAGTATTCTTTCCAACATTTTAGACTTTTTCATTCATGTTTGTTTTTTTAAGTATACCTTGACAATATTTTAGTACATCAGTATTAGTAGGAGTGCAGTTTTATTTCTCCCATCTGAATACTCAACTAATGCAGAGCCATCTACACATTAGCAGGGTAACGACATTTAGCACTGTAATATTTGTGTCCAGTTATAGACCTTCGATTTCTCCTCTGTTTCATTGGCCTTTACAGATTCTTCATTGTATCTTACTTATTACTGGTGTAAAATAATCTAGATATCTAGTAATGAAAGCAGTGGGAACATGTTCTATTTCTCCAAAATTATGCTATTATTCATAGGTTTTTATTTTCTCCTTTAAAGCATACAATTGGCTTTGCCAGTTTCCAAGTACAAAATAAATGATTAGGGTCTGGGATATAGCTCAGTGGCGCAGCGCCTGCCTGGCAAGCGAGAGGTCCTCGGTTCTATTTCTGGTGCCAAGAATAAAAACAGAAAACAAAAATAAACAAAAACAAATGGGTAATGACAGATCTGCATTGAAGTTTTAGATTTTTTATTTTCATTGGTATATTTTGTGATTCTTAATGATTACATTTGTATAAATTTGATATATTTAAAAGTATTCTTTCCCATGTTAAAATTTGTATTAGATGGCTTTCTCAACACTTGGAAAAATATGTGATATCCCCAATGTAAAGGAGAGATTTATTTTGGCTCATGCTTTCAGCCAATGGTTCACTGGCTCTAAGTGAGAAGTGTCATGGTGTAGTCTTCTGAAATACAATCTATGGTTGATACAAATCTTAGTACAGAATTAATGCCTAAAATTGGATTCTCATATTCATGGGCTATCTGAGACATATATTTTGTCTAATAGACCAAAGCAATAATTTTGGGCATGCAAATAGCTCTGTGAGTTTGAGTTCACGCAAGTGTTGTGGGTATAGGTAAGATATTTGAGCCTGTAGCCCAGAGCCCAAGGTTCATAGGTCCTGCTTCTTTGCCTGATTCCTATTATCTGTCTTTATAAACTCATGGCTCTGCATGATTTGCTGGTAATGTATGAAAGAGAAGATGAAACACAATGCAGACCAACACCAAGGTAGACCAGAAAAATAGCTGTAGAGCAAAATCCTCTAGTTGGATAGAACATCAAATAATACACCTTGTTTTTTATTTTTTGTGGAAAGCAAAGTAGTTAAGTATAGATATACTCTAACTCAAATAGAGGGATTAAATAATTGAAACATCAGATAAGTGCAAGAAATTGAATTAGAAAAACCACAGAGATGTAGATATAACTCTGTATGTGCACAACATTTACAGGTATCTGTGTCTTAGGTGAGTGTGTGAGTGGTCATTACAGATACTGCTTAGGTGATATCTTAATAAGGGTGCATGGTGACCCTAGCAACCATGTATATGCTTAATATACTTATAAATAAAGTTGCCATAACAACAGAAATTGAGAATGTAGCAACAGAAATTGAGAAGGCTCAACATCATTCATTCTGATTATCCATCCTATTAACAGCAGAAACTAGCAATGATATTCAATATGGCATGATTCTGGTATAGCCTAGTGGTAGATCAATTACTTAGGAACACTCGCATTATTAGGGAATGGACAGCTATATGATGTGAGTTTGCCCTCCTTGATCTCAGTCCTCTTATCCAAATCAACAGTTGAGGACTTCTAGAAGATTTTATTCCTGCTTATGTACTTTTCACATCGTTTGTTATGTAATGATTGCACAGTACTGCCCCTGACCATTCTGATTTGGA
Source organism: Dasyprocta punctata (assembly GCA_004363535.1). NCBI lineage: Eukaryota > Metazoa > Chordata > Mammalia > Rodentia > Dasyproctidae > Dasyprocta > Dasyprocta punctata. The sequence continues at coordinate 36,735 of RJWM01000695.1, forward strand.
TCTAAAATGTTCCAAGAGATTATATATTGATAGTTTGGTCCTGAATGGAGAAGTGCTCAGAGATAGGGTTATTAAGGAGTGATTTGATCATGAGGATTCTGAACTCATCAATGAATTAATCCATTGATGGACTATAGTAATGTAGAAGAATCTATAGGGTGTGGGACCTAGTTAGAGGAATTGGGTCAACACAACCATGCCAAGAAGGGGTATATATTGTCCCTGATACCTTCCTCTCATTGCTTCTCTCTCTCTCTGTGGGTTCTATTCACCATGAAGTGAGCTACTTTGTTCCAAACACATTCCCTGCCATGATGTTTTGCTTCACCATGGGCCCAGAAGCAACAGATTCAAGTGACCACAGACCAAAACTCCTGAAACTAAGACAACATAAATCTTTCCTGCATTTAAAATGTTTCTTATCAGGCATTTTGACACAGTTATGGAAATCTGGCTAACACATCACAGAATACATTTTAAAGCAAATGAATTGAAGCAATAGAATTCTGTTTATGAGTTTCATGTTCCCTATCACTGTGAAAAACTGATCTAAAGGAGCACAATGAATGGTTGTATTTTAACATGTATTATCAGGACTTTAGAGTAGTAGAAAAATTATAGTTATATTTTAGATTTACAGAAATGTCTAAGAGATGGTACAGAGAGTTCCATTATTCTCCTCACTTGGTTTCAATTGACATATCAGAGAGTTAATTTTATCTTGTTACTGTGTTGTGTTTGTCAAAACTAAGGAATACATATTGATGTATTATTGTTAACTAAACTCTGGGCTCTTTTTGTTAATGTTCCCATTATTTTCCAGTGTCCAATACAGTCTTCTCTGGTCTGGGGCAGTTTCTTAATTTGTCTTGACTCTCATGACATTGACACTCACAGGTGCACCGATCCAATTATGTTGTAGAAATTCAGTCAGTTTGGCTTAACCTGATAATTTTTTCATGATTAGACTGGAATTAAGGAGTTTGTAAACATTTTACAGAAATCATGCACCAGTGTCATTTACATTAGGCTCTGCGTGACATCCACTGGACATCACTGATGACATTAACCTTAATCATTTAGTTAAAATAGCATCTGCCAGAATTCCCACTGTGAAGTTCCTATTTTTTCCTTTATGTATTCTAGCTTACCATAAATTGGGTGAGGGAGCTAAGGCTCATTTCCTAGAGAAAAGAATACTTACATACAGAATTCTCCTTGAAAGAGTTCCATGTGTTCTCTCCATTCATTTATGCATTCATTCAATCATTTGTTTACAACTATGAAAACATACGTATTTGTTTTATACTTTGGGTTATAATCTGGTACTGCATTTTTAATCATGTTGTTCAAATTATTACTTCTCCTGCCATTGGGAGCTGTTTCACATTGGCTCCTGGGTCCTTTTGACAAGTCCTTGTTCTTTTGAATTTTGAGTACTCCATTTTTTTCCTTGTATTACAAGATGCTCTGAGTTCATCTTGTATTTTTGCTGACCCAGATTTAGAATGAGCCATGAAATGGCCTTTAAAAGCTCAATTTCACTGAGAGGCTGGGTTAACAAACATCACCAAGGATGTATGAAGGGATTTTGAATATCTTTTTGGGAAGAGTGTTATTTTATTTTTCGGTATGCACTATTCCCTATTTTGACCACAGCTGAACCACTCAAAGATAAAACAACGACTATGCACATATATAACTAATTCACACATGTCATATAGTGATATGATGTTACCGGAAATGTGATTTCCTTGTTATCTGTATTTGGAAGGAGTTTTTAGATGGTATGGGAAATATTTTAAACTGTTATAGATTTGAGATGTGTCAAACTAAACTGCATTTTCCAGACATCACTTTGGTTGCATAATTCCATGTTAGTACCAGTCACAAAACTGATGTGAAATGTGTAAGTAAAGGACAGCTTTTTAAATGTTTGTCATGCTGATGTTGTGTGCTGTGTGCTGTTGAAGTTTGAGCACATTGTCACTGATCTACTGGCTCACGTGGCTGCCGTGGCATGGCGGCTCATCGCAACTCCTCTGATTCCTCTCTGAACAATCTTGAAGCCTTTTCTAGGGTTTGGCCATGCATAAGTCCCCAGGGCAAAAGTAGCTGGCTTGTCAGTTCCCCATGTCCTGATGTATCTTCACTTTCTTTGGGTGATGATTCCCGTGTGGGCTTATCACATACAAGAAATCTTCTCCCAAAGGTCATCTGTAACATAGTGACTGAGGCACAGAGACAGTAACAGACTGAGGCAGGTTCCAGCTTCTCCTACTAAGTTTCAGTTGTCTTTGTTTCCTCCAACCCACTTTACATTTGCCATTACTTCATCACCATTTCCTATTCTGACCACAGCTAGACCACTCAAAGATGAAGCAATGGCTATATTCATATATAACTATCTCACACATTTTTCTAAGGTCAAATCTCCCTAACAATTGTTCTATTTTATGCTACTCCTGATTCTTTTTCTGTAAACAAATCTCCACAGGTAATTTCTAAATAAGGAATATATGGTCACCTAGCTGTCTATGTATTTTAAACTGTATTGCATGAGCCATCCCCTACCTTCCACTCATTGCAGTATGAAAGTCTTGAATCAGAATAATGACTGGAAAAAAGGAATTAAATCTATGCTTTCTGACAGTAAATTTGTTTCTTGGCCATTGTGTTAGAATCAACATATATTCTGTTATCATATGAAGTACTCATCTACTAAATAAGGAAAATTTCTAATTTATTTTCTGAAGTCCATAATATGTGCATTAAAACTTAAAGGAATAATCACTCTTTACCATTATGGACTCTAGAGCAATTTTATAGGTAATAAAAGTCATACTTACAGATATTAATCATCACTGAACACCTGTAATCCCAGCACTTGGGAGACAAAGACAGGAGGATTGCTATGAATTTGAAGCCAGTCTGGGATACAAAGTGAATTTAAGGCCAGACTGGAATTCATAGTGAGACCTTGTCTCAAAAAAAAATAAAAAAATAAAAAAATATAAAAATATTTCTGCAGATAATTGTAGATCCTAGACTAAACTGAGTGGACAAAACTAATAACTTTTGTAATATTTTACTGCTTGATACTCTTCACTTAGTCTTACGAAGGTAAACTAAACATATCACACTTTTCCACCAATGGCCCATTTTATGCATAATCTTAATTCATTTTCTCTTTTGAGCTAAATGTTATATGTATAATTCAAACACCTAAGTACATATGTGCAGTAAACTAAAATATGCGGTTGTAAAAGTAGGAGTCTTTTATGTAAGAGTCTTTTACATAAGAGTCTCTTAGAACTCTTTGGCATCTCTTGTATAAGTGGTAACATTGACCAAATAGTTCTTTAGCCACTGTGTCGTGATAAACAGTGGAGTCACCAATCACCTCTTGCAAAAGTCAGAGGGATTGAAAACTGTCTACGCAGTAGGTGGCACTTACACTACTTTGGTATCTTTTCGTCCAAATATATTAATTAAAGGTGGCTTTTATACTAATTTTTCATCCAGGGCATAGACAAATAATAAGCTCCACTTTAGCTGTAGGTATGTGTAACATTCAAAACCATAGACTATGCAGTTATTCAATGTGAATATAAATATTTGTGAAACGAAATATAGTTGAAAGTTGTAGTCTAAAACATACACCATTCTCATGCAGTTTGATCAGAATGATTAAAACTAAAAAAGATGGTATTTTCATTTAAAAGTATCACCTACAATCAAATGTATGAATCAATTACAGATTGATTTCATTTGTAGGAAAAACTTTGGAAAGTTATTAGCTCCTTTGAGAGGATCCAGATGAACTTCAAACCATCTTTCTTTCAATCTGATCATACTGTTCTCTTGTTCTGGGAATTTGATACATTTTATGGAAGTCTTCATCTGAAAAATACTCTAGTTTTGACATAGAATAGCTTCAAAGTGACTGAGGAAGACATTAAAAAAAAAGGTTCTTTCTAAATGGTTGTCAAGTATATTGTAATAATACTGTGTCCCCCCCAAGTTAATAAACGCAATAGGAAAACATGTATGAAATACCTAGTATTTGTAAAAATGAATTAAAGATACAGTCATATGAACTCCAGTGATATTTTGCATAATGGTTATGTCAAAATATTTTAGCTTCCCAATTAAGGTATCTGTAATATGTAATTTCTTTAAAACTTGCACAAATGGGTAAAAGGAATTCTTTATATAGCAATATCCACAACCTTTACTTTGTAGTTGTTTTGTTTTGTTTTTGAGCCAGGGTCTTTCTATATGGTTCAGGCTGGCCTTCACTGTCCCAGGCTGGCCTTGAACTAGCTGTGATCCCTAGTGCACAAGTCCAGCCAACTGTATAAGCTTTTAAGAGGAAATTTGGAGTAAGAGCATATTGATATATAACATTTTTGAGTGTATGAAAAATGATGATTCTGAGAATATCACAAAATTTAAATCAAAACAAGAAACCTAAAATTATCTTAAATGCTTTGCATTTGATAAGTCATTTTCAGTCAAATATGGATATATTTATTAATGCAGCATTTATTGGTTTTGTGGCAATTTATTACTGAAGTAATTATTAAAAAGACAATACTCACACAAACATTTCATTTTAAAAGTTTGGAAAAACCCACAAGAGCATAGAGACCTTGATGAATTGTTGCAGTGCCAAATACCATCAGTTTAATAATAAAGTAATTTTAGTTTTAAGAATATAGGCATGATTTTTAGATCTATCAACATTTGTTTCATATGAAATAAAAACATCCAGGGAGTAATTTATTTCTGAATTTCAAATTAGAAATGAATGTGTAGATTTCATTTCAGTTTGCTATAATACCTTATAACAATCTCTATGTTGTTGATAACATAATTGAATTACATTTAAAATATATTTTTTCCTTGTACACACTTTTGAGAATTCATATTTTGATTAAGTTTATATATTGAACAATTCTTCATAGTTTTCATTTGATGGGCACTTACTTCCAAAATACTGGAAGTCAAATCTATCGTTAAATTTCAGCATCAGGCCATAATTGCTAATTTACTAAAAGGCAACACAAAAGTCTGTCTTTGAGACTCACTTATTTAAAATATAAAGTAACCCAGGGATTTAGCTCAGTGGCATAAGTGCCTGCCTGGCAGGTGCGAGATTGCAAGTTCAATCCCTGGTTAAAAAAAAAAAATCAAATCCCAGTCTTACAATAGAAAATAATAACTCCCTTATAGAAATAGAGTGATAATAAAAGTCCATTAAATAAGCAAAATACATATGGCATATACAATTCTTGAAAATTTTTTAATCACACACACACACTTGTGTTAAAAATTTACACAGGCAGGAACATCTGCTGCTGAAGCAGAAAGCAACCTTTAAAAGAATATCATTATTTCATTTTGGAGGTCCTACCAGAAAATGTAAAGTAACTAAAACTAATGCTATACAAATTCAAGTGTACCTCAAAATGTATATGCATAGTATAGGTAACATATGATCAAAATTTTTTAAAATTCTGAAAATAATTGGTAGTGGAAGACATCCTTAAGGTGCATAGAAAGACATGAAGAGTACATACTTGATAAAATACCTAAGTAATAAAATTCTAAAACAGCTTCATTTACTTATTTCCTACACAGATTCTTTATGAAAATATGCCAGTATGCCAATGAAGAAAATGAGAAGCTGTATATTAGTGTTAGACACATCTTAATTCTACTGTTGTCCATTACTAAAGTGAGCAGATGAATTAATTTCTCTGTTCTTTGCTTTTTATTATTTATTGCTTTAACAAACACAAGAAAAATAAAATTTGTTATTGTAGTCAACTTTGTAGATACAATGTTATCCTCATTTTGTTATCAGTATTCTTTTAAAGTACCATACATAACACACTTTTCTAATGATATATTGATAAATACAATCAGTACTTGTAGAGTAAAGTATTATCTAAGGTATGTATCAACAGGTATGATTTGAAAAGTAACATGGTAATTAAGATTGTGAATAATTTTTCTATACTGCATATTTTATGTTAATAAAATATAATGAATTGTTCAAATGTTACTATACAGTTAAACATACACTATATAAATTATACACATTATGACTACTGAGTTAAGCAAATTTCTCAATTATGAAATCATTTTTATATCATTAATAAATTGTTTCATAAGCTGTATTATATTACTTTAGGTATAATTATTATTCATGAATTAATTTTCCTTGTGAATACATCTATTAATGAGATGAATGAAGTTACATTTTTGTTTCACAATTCACATATCCATGACAAATTATCACAATGCTGGAATGAGATAGATTTTGTTAAATTTATATTCTCATAATATAGTTTTACAGTGTAAATTCAATATTTACACTGAAAATATTGTTAAACAAGGTTTTAGATGTAAATGAATGATATCCCCTTATCTAAGCATTCATGTTTCCTTTTGCCAATGGAAAATGTTTTGTCTACAATTGCTTTACATTATGTCTAGAAATCGTGTAGTTCAAGGAGTACAGCTTTGCTGCTTTTAAATATATTTTGACTATTACACTATCTTTTGAAGGAATTTATTTACTTTTACATAGGAAAAAATTCCATCCCAACTTTTATTCTGATTAGGGAATATCACAGTTCATATTGCAGAGATTGGTATCTTGACACAATTTAGAATTCAGTCCATAAATATATACCATCTCTCAAGAACTTCTTTGATTTTGTTAATCACTGTTTTGTAGTTATCAGTAGACAGACCTACTCATATACAATGATATTTGTAGCTAAATGTTTCATGACTTTTGTATTTTGGAAAATGGTATTTAGTAACATTTACTTTTAATTATTCATTGTTGGTGTTTAAAAATATGATTGATTTTTGCACATTGTTCTTCAAGGTCATTCTTCAACATCCTTAATTCACATATCAGCTCAATTACCTTTTTTTTGTAGCTCATGTTATCTCTGGATAAATTATTTTACTTTTTCTTTTTATTATGTACATCTTTTACTTGTATTTCTAGACTAATTTCACTGGCTAGATCTTCTAGTAGAGTATTGAATAAAAATATTTAGGGGTGTAAGTAGATATCCTTATCTTATTACATGCTTTGTGTTACATTTTATATTTTAATATTAATTGTGATGTTATAATTTTTGTGCTTGCCAGTTTTTTTTTAAAGTTCATCAGATTCAAGATATCCACTTCTATCTCCAATTTGATTAGAATATTCTAATTATTTTAGGCCTGCTCTGTTTTTAAACTTTTAAAATTTTTATTTTAAAGAGAATAAAACCAAGCAAAATAAAGCAGAATAAAGCCAATCAAAGCAAACCAGTGTAAGTGACGCAGGACTTCAAAACAATAGGAACTCAACAATGGTTACCATAGTGCCTCTTGTTTTCAAAATAGCTGCAGATAACTTCAAACATGATAAAAATAAAAAAAAAGGAACAGAACAGAATAGAACCAATAAAAACAAAACAGTGAATGCATACAGGACTTCAAAGCAAGTTAATAGTAAATCCAAAATGGCTATGATAATGTATCTTGTTATCTTTGAAATAGCTGCCCATGCCATAAGATATAATAAAATCAAACAAAACAAAACAAAACAAAATAAAACCCAACCCAACAAAACAATGAAAATGGTACAGGACTTCAAAACAAGATAATAGGGAACAAACAATGACTTCCATTTTCAGCAGATCCCCCATAGATTATCAGACTATCGGATTTAGGCCCGCAAAGTCAGTGAAACACTAAACACTATAAGCATTAAATTGTATTTTACCTCACTATCATTGTAGCCTGTGCTTCTCTGGATCAGGCAGTTGCTTATGGAGTGTGTGTGGGGTGGCATCTGGCTCTTCTTGTTTTCCAACCTATGCACCAGAAGGGACTGGCATCTGACTCTTCCCACAGTGGCCCACACATGGCATCAATTCACAGGGAGGGCTTGCTTCTTGGTGACTTCTTGTTCACTTCCCCCGCAGTCCACAAGTTAGGCCTATTTTGTTTTTGCTGCTGTATAAAATTTTGTTGCTAGACAGTTTTTAAATATTTGTTTTTTCTTCCTTCTTGGCATTTTATTTGTTCTTTATTTCATTTAGATTCTTTAAGAATGTTAGAAACATTGCTATGTAGCTTTTTACAAAGTACTTAGAAAAATAGTGCAACTTCATAGAAATTTTAATGTATTTTTATTTTTATTTAATTAAAATGTGTTTCTTATTATTCTTTTATTTCCTCTTTTACTAATGAGTTATTTAGAAGTATGTGTTAATTTCAAACTAGACAGGATATTTTAACATCTTTCTATTACTAATTTTGAGTTTAAGTATGTAATGTTAGTGGCATAATAACAGTGGCTTCATTTTTTCACTTTTTCAAAACTTACACTGCAAGTCAGTGACTGATTGGCACACACATCTGGAATATTACCTCTATACTGCACACTAGTATAAGGAGATATGACCAAATAGTGCAGGATACTCATGTAACACACCCAATTATTTTTTCAGCATATGCCAGCAGTCTTTCCTCAGCCTTTCCTACACAACCCTTGGATAACTTAAAAGTCAGACAGATCTGGTTTTCTGAAGGAAATATTGGGGAATGCTAATTAAACAATACTGCTCTGAGTAACAGGCATATAAAAGCCTAATTAAGATAAAAAGAAATGTCATTCATTATGTAATATTTGTGATAATGCCACAGTAGATATTCTGCACGTGAATTTGCTAGTTTCCTCTTTATCCCCAGCATGCCATCAGCTTCAAAACTTCTGGCTTTACAAGAAGTTTTTATGTTTAGATTGAAAACTGAATGCCCACAAGTGTTATTTAATATTTCCATATCATTCTTAGCATCAGAGTTTTTCTATGAGCTTATTCGTCTGAAAGATTCTTTATTTTCTCATCACCACCAGTGGTAGACTGCTGTCGCATGTTTCCAAGTGCTTGCTAGCCATTTTGGAATAGAAGGAGACAGTAGAGTTACCTGAAGTTTCATTCAGTCTGTGGTATATTTAGGGCCTATGCCTCTGAGTCTTGATAGTGGGACAGGCACTGGACATCTCATTCTCCAGGGCATTGTCTCAGATGAGTAAATGCTGAGGTGCAGTCTCTCCTTGTTGGGATTTCTCCTCATTTAATTCCCAGATAGACTGATTTCTGTAAGCTTACCTCTCTACTGAGTAAAAGAAAAATTATGATTTTGATCAATATCTAGATTTTGTATATATGTATGGTGGGAGAAATGCTATTTCTAGCCCTCAATATTATTTTAATCAACTTATAAATGACAATTTATGAATTAATTAAAGTTTAAATTATCCAGAATCTTTTAAAAATCATAAATATGTCATTGGAATTTTAAAAATCAGTACCAGTAAAATATGATTTTAAAAAATCCTTCATAATAAAATAAAACATAAATCATTAATTGGCTTGTTTTCTTTTCATATTCTCATGTCTTATTTTCTTTTTTGTTTTCATTTCTTACTTTCACTACCATTTCAAAATTATTTTAGTGAAACATCGTACAATTCTTGGTCAGTGATAAATTCAGCCTTTTTTATTAGGTGTGATGCAACTATTTGAAAGTAGATAGAGAATGAGCACAAACATAGGTAATCTAAAAAATCAGTTTTAGGAAATAGTACATGTTGAAATTGTGTCAGCAAATTGCATTATTAAAAGATATGAAGGCATTTTATTTAGAAATGTTTTTGAACCTATAAAGTAACCTCAACTCAAAGACTAATTGAGTTAATGTGAAGGTCAAATAGAACATCAGACACATTAAGTTGTTTTTTTTAATTAGCTACTTTTATTGTTAATGAAATCACTCTGTCGTCATTTAAAATATGAAGGGTAGAAGTTGAAAACAATAATATAATTATGCATCATATTGATAATGTACATTGACTCAGCTACATAGTATAATACAACAGAAAAAATAATTTTCAAATTAGTACGACCCCGGAGGAGAACCAGAATGGGCCCACTTGGGCCACAACCCACTGGGCTGGCGTGGCTCCGGCTCACATCAAGAGAGAACTGACCCTTCTTCCGAGGTCTGGACCCTGCACCGACCCCGGAGAAGAACCAGAATGGGCCCGCTTAGGCCACAACCCACTGGGCCCCAGCAGCACCATTGCGCAGGCTTGAAATCAAGGACATCGTAACCCCCGCCCCCCCCAAGCAACCTGCTGGTTCTGAGGTCTGGGTAAATTGATAGCAACTGGGGAACATTGAGCAACTAATTGTTGGTATTTTTCGTGGATTTTGTAGGCCTCTGATCTGCAGCCTGAGCATCTCATTGGAAGATGACAGCAGGCAATGTGGCAAATATGGGGGACTCTCTTCTGTCTTGCCTTTGAGGCCCGATATGGTTCTCAACATTTTGCTTTACTCTGATCATTATTATTATTATTATTATTACTTTTGATTTATTTTATATTCTGTTCTTATTGGTTTTTTTCTGTTTTGTTTTTGGTTCAATTTTACTACACCTGTTGGAATGGTCAGCTAGTCTGAAGATAACAAGATATACTACAGTAGCTATTGTACCCACATTATTGATCTTTGAAGTTCTGTACCAGTTCTACTGCTTTATTTTAATTGACTCTGTTCTGTTATGTTCTGTTGTATTTTACCATCTTTAAAATAAAAAAAATAAAGTAAAAAAATTAAAAAAACAAATTAATGCTAATTTATTCTTTATTTTTCTGAATATCTAAAGTAGGCTAATGATGCATAATCATATTTTATATTACCTGCATGTATTGAAGTCAAAGACATTCAGTGTTCATTGAAGTAATGTCTATATGCTAGGAGAAACAGACATGTAGAACATTAAGTAATGTTTCCTATTAAAATGAAGGACTTTAAGTTTACATACACGCTTTGAAATTATATACATTGTTTCAGATATCAATAAAAATGGTACATCCATAATCAAGTTTATTTGTAAAATGAACACTATCTGGATCAATGATACACCACTACTATTTTATTTTAATTCATGTTTCTTTTGGGGAAGTTACTAGGAATTGAACTGATGACCTCATGCTTGCTAGACAGGTACTGTGTTACTGAGCTGTATCCCCAGCCCACTACTACAATTTTTTTTTTTTTTTTTTTTTTTTTTTTTTGGCAACAGGGATCAAATTCACGATCTCGCACTTGACAGGCAGATGCTCGTGCCACTGAGCTATATACCCAACTCACACCACTACTATTTTAAAGCTTTCTTTTTTCCCAAATACTTACTATGACAGAACAGTCTTTCCATAATTACTTACTTAAACTTGGAATGTAAAATGTTCCAAGACATTGGTCATTTCATCTCTTTCTTATTATATGAAAATCTAAATTTAAGGCAACCCATTTTAACTAGTCAGATCAACACACTCTTCCTAGACAACTATTCTCTTTTGTTATAGCAAATGGACCTAGATGGTGCCATTTATTAACTTGCACTATCTAAATTTATTTTAAATGTATTTGTTCCTTTTTTTAAACTGAGACAACCACTATAATCTTCTAAATATGCTTATAGAAATAAATATATTTGCTTCATGGACTCTGAGCATTGGAAGTTGATCAGTAAATCCAAAAATGATAATTATGTCATTAAGCCTTTGAATTCTATTACATGAAAAGAATAGAAACTACCATTGTAAGTGTGAGTAGAGTTTTTATGCCTTTATTTTCTCTATGCAAAAATGTAATTTCCCTCTTTTGCTTCTTTAAAGTCACATTAGGTATATGTTTCTATTTTAACAGCCTCCAGTACAAATTACATTTAGATTGTGAAATCTTTTGAAGCAAAATTTTCTTGTTTTCATCCTTAGGTCAGAACAAAGTAGGTAAAGCCAATAAACAGAATTGTTAATTGAATCAATAATTTATTTAAAGAAATGATAGATTAGAGAGAATTCACCACTTTTAACAGTAATGTAGACTCACATCATTTGTTATTCTTACTATAACTATTCAGTATTCAAGACTATTTCTTTTGGTTGTAATAACAGAAAAATGGATTAAAGGAAGAAAAGAAAGTCTGAATAGGAGTGTATACAAGAAAATTTTGATAAGAACCTTAGGACAGAGGATTGTCCTTTGAATAAATGGGGAATACCTAAATGAGGAAAAATGATCTTAACCTTAACTTTACTACAATCATAAAACTGAACTTGAAATGGAGCACTGATATTAATTTCAAAACTAAAACTTAGAAATGTTTAGAAGATGCCATAACTTTTCCAAAAGAAAAATGAAAGGCCATGATTTTGTGAATGGAAAAGGCATAAATGATCAAGCAGAAATTTAAAAAAAACTGCTGGAGAGGGTGGAAATGTCTGAATGTCATAAATTTAAATATGCTTTATTTTTCATAAGTTCTTATTATTGAGCTTCTAGAATCCTTTAAATTTCCTGGCAGAAGCTTCAATTTTTATTCAATGTGAACACTGTTATGGTTGAGATATAGAGTGTTTCCTAAAACTCTCATGCTCTCAGAGAATAGGAATTTTAAAGGTGATTGTACCATGAGGATGATATATTTAGTGGATTAATTCACAGAAGAGTTCAGTGGCTGAGCAACTGAGTGTGTTTTTAGGAAGAGGAACCTAGTGCCAGATTACTGGGGGCATGACTTCGGAGTGTATATATTTTCATTTCTACCTCCTTTCTTTTCTTCTTGATTCCTTTGTTTTATTTTATTTTGCTTTTTGAGACAAGGTCTTGCTATGTAGCTCAGACTGGCCTTAAACTCATTATGTAGCTCAGGCTCATCTCAAACTTGCAGTGATCCTCTTACCTTGATCTCCCAGGTGCTGAGACTACAGTCACGTGTGACTGTGCCTGTCTCTCCCTGATTTCTGAACATCACAACAAGTGCGGCTCTTTAGTAAGATGCTCCCATTATCCTCTCTTCGCTTGGAGACTGTTGATTATGAACTGCATTCTCTGAAAACCATGCACCAAAGTATGCTTTGCTTTTCCTTTAAATTGTTGAGGGGAGTAGTATTTTGTACCCATGAAGAGGAAATTGACTAAGATTTTTGTAGAGAGCAGGAGGTACTGATATAACTATACTTGACCACATGGATAAGAATCCTTTGAAACTGTCTTGTGAGAGGAGTTTGAAAAGTGTGGGGACGTCAGTTAGAGAAGACCTAAAATGCTAAAAGCTAAGTTCAGTGGGAGATTATGGTGAGAACCAAATCATTATACTGTTGACAGAAACGCAGGCAGTAAAGACAAGGCACAAGAGGTTTGAGCACAAGGACACCACTGGCTATTGGATCAGAGGCCACATGTGTTATGTTGTGATGAAATTTTGTTGAAATATTGTTCATCTTATGAGACTTTGCATAAAACTAAGATTGTGGAGAAATTTCAAGACAACCCAATGTTGGAAGCTATGACATGAGTACTACTAGTTCCTTGTAGCCAGGTTTTTAGTAAAAATTAGGAACAAATATTAGAGCCATAATATATAAGTTTTCAATTTCAAGAAAAAGGAAATGCTAGAAAGTTGGAGCATAAGAAGAGATCGACATTAAAAGGAAGCCAAATAGTTTACATCAGGACAATGGCAAAGATGACTTTAGGGTATCCCGGGAAAGAACATGATGATACCATTCACTGGCTGGAAGGTGTAAGGGAACTAAAGTAAGGTAATTTGAAAGACTTTGCTTTTAAAGAGTCTCAGGGAAGCCAGATTAAGAAAGGCCACATAGAAATTCATTTCACTATGCTCACCAGTCACTTAGAGGCCTCTGCAGTGATAATCCAAGAGGGTCTGGCTATTGCTGAAGCTGGTGATAGATCTTGCTGTTATCTACTTGGTGCTGCTTTTTTCAGATATCCAGAATGCAAGAATTGTGGGGTTGGGGAGCATTCCAAAAAGATTTCAGGAGGCCTAAGAAGCGAGGCAGTTTATCACTGAGAGGACAAGGTGGAATGTGGTGAGAATGGAGCCAAATGTGCAATGGAGACTTCCAGGAACATTGAATGTTTGCTGAGGAAAGCCACAAGCTGTGAGCAGAACTACCCCAGCAGAGAGATCTTCAGGGCTGCATCTGGCAATGGTGTAAGGGTGAAAGTGCCCAAGCTGTTTGGAGCTCATGTTTCATTACAACTTTCTCTGGGTTCTGGACATGGAACTATACTATTTAATTTTTGACCTGTGGCGTTTCCGTCTTGCTCTGGTCCCAATCTTTTTGTCTTTCTATTTTCCCTTTTGAAAAGGGAATATTTACTGCTGGTGCCATCTTACATTGAAAGTATTGTCTTTCATTTTAGTTTTTATAGAGGCTTAAAGCTAAATGTTTGCCTAGGATATCATAGGAGATTTTGAGCTTTGACTTTCATTCTGTAAGTGTTTAAAATTTGGTTATTGTTATAAATGGACAATTTACTTTTTATAAAGGAATGTGCATGCCTCTTTTGGGAACCAGGGGTGAAATGTTATGCTTTAGATATGGCATTTACCCTAAAACTGTCATGAACACTGAGGTGGGGCTTTTAGAAACCATGGGGACAGTATACTTATATTTGAATTCATCCCTTAATAAGTTCAGTACCTCAATGTGTTGTTGGGAAATAGGGAATGGTTAGATGTGGGTCTTTGAGGACATTATATGAGAAGGAACATCTCCCTTCCCAGCTCCTTCCTTTTCTGTCTGCTTTCTGTCTCCCATACGAGCAACTTTCCTCCAGCATACACTTCCATCAAGCCTTTCCTAGGATGAAGCCAACTTACTATGAACTGAATTCTCCAAAAAGGCATAAACTAGAATAAACTGTTCCTCTTCTTTAGGTTGTGAATGTTGGGCATTTTGTTTTAATGATGAAGAAACAAGTACCTCAGACAAGTTCCTTGGATAACAGAAGAGTTTCTGTTGCTAAAGTGACTTTAAGTAAGGCATCTGTTTAAACTTAGGCTGTGGACAGTTACAGAAAGATCAAGTTATGACAGGTATAAGGACTAGCTTTTGGCCCAACCCACTCACATTCAGGAAATTGTAGGGTTAAACACTAAAGTTTATGAATACTTTTGAAGAAGAATCAATGAGCTTCTGATTTGAACATATAAATGTGCAGAGTATGCATGAAAGTTGTACAACTCCCAACCCTACCTTTAATTTTTCCTACATGTGTTTTCATTTGGCTGTTCATCTGTATCCTTCATAATGTCCTTTACAAAAGTACCAGCAAATGTTTGAGAACTATTTCCTCGAGTTGTATAGACTTCTTTAGCAAATTACCAAACCCATGAAGACTGACTTCAGAATGGAATTGAATTATAGACAACCAGTTTGTATCTACTGAAGAATTGCTTGATTCTGTGAATAAAATCCTCCGTAAATCTAGTTTAACTAGGATTATCTTTTAAATGTGAGAGACGTGGAAAAATTTGCTTTTCCCGTTTAGATACTAATATTTCAATACTTGTGCTTTCAAGCAGTCATATACTTATCAAGGACATTCAGCTGTACATTTAAAAGTGATGCATTTTATTATGTGTAAATTAAGCTTCAATAAGATAGATTTCTCAAAAATTTTACAGTGATATACTTTGAATGTGTGTGCTATGATTTGTATGAAGTTTAAATGTGTCTTCCAAAATTTCACATTTGAAAACTTGGTCCCCAGTTTGTCAATGTTAAGAGGCAATGGAATCTAGAGGTCACTGAGGGTGCTGGCCTTGAAAATGATTAATACAACATTTGTGGGAACCTGATTAGTATTAATGAAACAGTTGTTATAAAAGAATAAACCTGGCTTCCTCTATCTAAATTCTTTTTCCTTCCATGTAATCTATTTCACACATGTGCTCCTGGAATGCTGTTTTCCATGTTGTGAGGCAACTAAGGGTCATAATGTGCATACCATGTGTTATGATAATTGTCTTCTAAAATGGTGGGATATGTTTAAAACCTCTTTTCTTTAAACATTATTTAGACTCAGTTACTTTGTTATAGCAATGTAACATTAACTAAAGCAATGTTAGTTTTTCTTTTTTTTACTTCATTAAAATACTGAGTTTATTTCACATGTATATTTTTGTCACCCCACCATCTCCATGTCTGATCACCACTACTACTATGTCTTATCATAACATTTCATACAAATTTAAAACCAAGTAAATGGTGGAGTTCCATCTTTAAAAACTAAACAGGCATTTTGGGCAACACATTCTTGGTCATGGAACCCAGATAACATTTATCAAACATGGTAGGGAAAGTTCTCACTTTGCATTATAAAAAGAATAGCCAGATAGTAACTGTTACAGAAATAAAATGAAATGGAAAATTTTAACAGTTTAAATGGTTTTCTTAAAGAAACTTCCTTCACTGCCAGAGATCTTGAATAGCTTCCTGGTCAGTCTTCGGAAGCAGTTCTTCACGTAATTGATAAACTTGTCTTCCACTTTAGGAAAAGAACCACTTTTTCTATACTTGTTTGCATTTTTACTTTAATGTCTTCTATGGAACTAGGTCCTTTGGATGTTTTGGGAGTCTTTTCCTGTTTTTTGAAGGATTCCTGGCCTTTTGATCTTGGTGTCAGTGTTTTTAACTTTTTCCATTCCGGTTTGATTTTTCTGCAGTTTTGGTGGGAGTATCTCATATTGATTTCTTCACTGGAACTTTCTCTTCAGTTTCCTTATCATCAGATTCATCACCATCATCATCTTCTTCATCATCTTCATCCTCATCATCATCTTTATTAGCAGCTAGTTTTACTTTTTTATGTGGAATCTTGCTTCCACTGCCAGGGGTGGAGTGCTTTCCAGACATACTTAAGAGTTTTACCACCCCTTCCTCATCTTCTGACTCAGTGTCCTCCTCCACAGCTACTAAGTGCTGCCCATTAATATGCACAGGCCCTGAATCACACTTAAATTTTAATACAACAGGTGCTGTTATTTCAAAGCCCCCAAGGGAAACCGTTGGCTGTACAAACATTTTCAAAGTTGCCAATGTAAGTTCTTCTTTATATAAATTGTGTGCCAAAGTAAAAGGAGTATTTGATAGGATTTTTTTAAAAAAAAGTGATCATACTATCTACAATACGAACTATAGGAGAATATTAAGAGTAAGTACAACTCACCATTTCTAAATGATGTATAAGATAAAATGTTTGGCATTTTATTAAAAATTAGATAAACATTTACAATGTATGTTAACAATTCACCAATTCACTTTCAAAGTATCTAACATACATACAAATAGATTTACATACTCATTAAAATATATTTATAAATTTCTATATCAAATTTTAAAATATTTTTGTGATCAAAGAGATCACAAAAATATTGTAAAGTATTAAAAGGTGGAACAGTCCATTCTATGTTTTGAATACAGTTGTTCCCTCTGAATTCAAGCCAAAATTTTTTCCCAAAACTGATAAGTTAAACATAGTATGAAGATGCAAACTTAATTTGACCATAGTGATTAGAGTTGGGGAAGAAGAGGGACAGAGAACAGACACATAGGTAGACATGATCTCCTGGTCTCTTTCCATGTGATACCATGTGCTGCCTCAGGATTTTGTTATAAGGTATCCATGAAGTGGCACAGTTAAGTAAATCTCTTCCCAGAGTCTGTGCCAAGCTTTTTGAACTTTCAGATATCAAATCTGTTAGTAAAATGAGTACCTTTATTTCATAAATTTAGTCTGCCATGGGCATTGGTTAATAGCTAAAAAAACAAAAACTGACTAAAAATGCCCAGAATGTAATTTTTCTGTTGAGGTTAAAGGCAATGTTTGCTTTCTGGTTTCAACTTTTATACTATAATAGAATATGCATACAAGATCCATTTATTTCCACATTTTTTTCACATTGCTGTAGGGTTTGTTGTTGATTTAATTTTCAAAATACCACTGAAGTATAGTACTAAATTAATTCTTGTGCTCCTAAAACCAAGAAGACCGTGATATGCCTTATGGAGAACATATATACATTATTATATAACCTTCCTTCAGGTTTTACTTGTAACACTATTGACTGTGCAATGCTATTGAATCAACTACATATTAATTCAGCTGTCCTTAAGCAGAAATATGTATACAATGATATGTTACATTGATCACTACCTGAAAATATAACCAAAGCCTCTCAGAAACCCACCTGGATATTTCTCTGTAGAGTAAGTGTTTGGTATTTGTTCATTCAGTATTCACAGTGAGTTACGGAATATAACTACCATGAATAATGAGAATATATATATATATGTATATCATGAGAATATGTATAAATATAGCATATATATAACATATACATATATATGTTCTTCAAAAAATATTTGAACGCAGGGACCAGTGAGAGCAGGAGGCCCTGGTGCAGGTTCACATGTCAGTCTATGTGGGACCACTGGCATTAAAGTCTGAATTAGCAGTGAGGAGCCAGCAGTTGGTAAGTTATGTAACCAGTGTTGTGCTCCAGCACACAGACACACAAAACAGAAATGGTTTAGCTGCCATTCTGTATCAAAGGGGTCATGGAGAACTCCAGCCTCAGCAATAGAAGACCAGTCCTAACCTCTGTATCTAGAGTCCTAGATCAGCCACATACCTAGCACAAATCCTACTGCAAATTTAACTGAGTGCACAACACATTCATGGCATCCATCTTGTACATTATCACAGAACTATGGACACCAGAGGAATTTTACTACTTTTATTTTCCTTCGTTTGTGTAATTGTTTTTTTTTTTTTTTTTTTTTTCCTGTCTGGGTTGGGTTTTGTCTTGTTTTTGGTTTATCATTTTTCTTTTTGGTTTTTTTTTTTTTTGGTTTTTTCTTCTTTCTTTTTTCATTATTTAGGTTTTATACCTTTCTTTTTGTTTTCTTTCACTTGTATACTTTTTCTCTTTCCTTAACTATCTATTGATTTCATGATATTTTTCTTGTGAGTAAACACTAACTCTCTTCTTTATGGTTTGCTTCAATATTCCTTCACTTTCTCTTGTATTTTTATATCTTGTGTCCTCCAGTTTCCCAAAGCTTGGCCCTCTAGCCTTATCTCTACTCTGTTTGAGCTCATTCATCTCTCTATCTCATCTCCTATCCTTCTCCAATTCCCCATCACACGATAAGATCACTCTGAAAAGGGCAAAATCATTGCATACAAGCCCTTTGTATATGTTAGATTTTAATATACAACTAGAATTTATGCCTGTTATTAAAGGTATCAGGTTAATGGTTACCAGATTTTGTTAGTAGCTAGGCTATACTTGATACTATTGATATTGCTAACTATACTATTTTAGCCAGCAAGTCATGCATGTTATAATGAATTTTTCTCCCTTTTATGATAACACTGTGATTTTTTGTCATCATAGTCATCATGATAGCCCAGTACCATAGGACTGGATGCTGAGCCAAATAGCAAACTCTCATCTTTAATAAACTGGGAAGCAACATTTTTGTGATAGACATTAAGGAGCCACCTACATCTAGAAGACATCTCTGAGTTACAGACACTTCTTAGGGTAACCTCAATACTAGTGATAAAGATATCTACAGTAAGAAATTGGCAAGATCAACACAGAAAAAATAAAGTAAAAGTAGAAAATGACAAGAAATAGAAGCAAAAATGTAACTCCAGACTCCCAACCCACCCAGGACAGGCCCAGAGTACAATGAAATAGAGGAGTTGGTGGGGCTGGGAGTTTGGCTCAGTGCCTTAAGTGCCTGCCCTGGCAGGCACGAGGTTGTGAGTTCAATCCCCGGTGCCGCAAAAAATAAATAAATAAATAAATAAATAAAAAGAAATAGAGGAGTTGGAAGTCAAGAACTGGAAATTTCTGGGAGGATAGCAACAGTAGTGAAGAAAAAAAAAAGAGAGAAAAAGCTATAGAAAGAAAAATCTCTCTGGTGCAAAAGAAAATGATGATCAAAGTGAAAGGCATTAGAGCACACACTGATTAAAAAAATATAATAATTTAAGAAAATTATGGAAATCACGAATGCTCAACATAAGAAAGAAAGAGAATCCATGAAAGAGATCTAAACCAAAATCCAAGAGATTAAAATCTCCATTGAAAATATATGCAACAGATTAGATGAAGGTGAAGATGGAATATTAGACCTAGAAAACAAATGTGACTAGTGACCAGCAAAAGGAAGATATCTTAAAAATGACAAGAGAAAGCCGGGCATGATGGCACATGCCTTTAATCCCAACACTCGAGAGGCTGAGGTAGGAGGAGCATTGTGAGTTCAAGACTGGCGTGGGCTATAATACAAGTGCAAGACCAGTCTGAGCTACATAGTGCAACCCTGCCTCAAAAAACTAGGGCTGGTAGTTTGGCTCAGTGGCTTTAGCACCTGTCTGGCAAGTGTGAGGTTGTGAGTTTGGTCCCCAGTGCCAAAAAAACCAAACCAAAACAAAACAAAAAACAAAAAACAAAACGACAAGAGACCATGAAAAATCAGTCTAATAGCTGCAAGATGAACCAAAGAAGAGCAACATAAGATTGACTGAGAAAGCTGAAGAGCACAAAAGTCATTAAAAACTCATCACAGAAACAATGGCAGAAAACTTTTCAAACATGGATAAAGAATTTCATGTACAAATAAATGAAGCACAAAGATATGAGGAAAGAGAATGCAGTAAATAAGCAAAAAGATTATACACCATGACCAAGTAGGATTAACCCCAAGGATGCAGAGATAGTTCAACATGCACAAATGGATAAATGCAATCACCATATTAACAGAGCCAAAGACAAAAGTCACATGATCATCTCAATACACACAAAAAAAGCATTGGATAAATTTCAATTCATTGATGATACAAACCCTACAAAAAATTGGAATAGAAGGTCTTTACTTCTGATAAAAGTTGTCTGTAACAGACGAATAGCCAACATTATAACAAATGGTCAAAAACCAAAGGTTTCAAGGTGTAGTGGTTGATTGATTATGTCAACTTGAAACATTTAGAGGCCTAACTAAAAGAGCTTAGGAATTCTATACCCTAGGGTGTAGAAGACCCGCCCTACGGTGGGTCATCACCAAGATGGTATAAAGATAAGGAGGAAGGACAATTCCATTCCATTCCTTGGAGGAGCTCCAGTCTTTGCCTTTGGTTTGGACATCGTCTCCTGGCTTCCAGCGTAGACTGTTCTGCTTTCCGGCGAAGACTCTTCGGCTCCAGCGTAGACTGTTCTACTTCCCAGCGTAGACTCTTCGGGTCCAGCATAGACTGTTCTGCTTTCCGGCGTGGACTCTTCAGCCCTCCAGTGAAGACCTTTCGGCTCTCCGTCGCAGACCCATCAGCCTGTTGGTGCAGACTTGCACAGAACACTGGTGTGAACCCCAGACCTTGGATAGAGTCCTTCCGCCTCCAGCGTGCAAACAACTTCTGCACGCTTCCTCATCCGACTCTGTGGCTGACCATCGTAAGCCTATCCTGTAATTTCTATACCTTTGTATATCTTTGTAATTTCTGTTTCCTCTAGTAAACCCTAACTGATACACAAGGTAAAATCTAGAACAAGTCAAGGAAGCCCAGTATCACCATGCCCAATCAATGTACTTCTGGGAACATTAGCTAGAGCAATTAGAAAAGACAAGAAATAAAAGGAATAAGGATAGTAAAGGAAGAAGTTAGATTACAATTATTTGCAGATGACATGATAGTCTGCATAGAACACCCCAAAAACTTCATCAAAAGACTTATGGAATTTGGTTGACAACCAAATTCAGTAGTACACCTGGATACAAGGTCAACTCTCAAAAATCAATAGCATTTCTGTGCACAAACAGCAAACTCCGTGAGAGAGAAATTAGGAAAACCACACCCTTCACAACAGCATCACCCCCCCAAAAAAAGAAAGAAATGCTTAGGAATCAAACTGACAAAGGAAATAAAAGTCCTATACAATGAAAATTATACTACTTTTAAAAAAGAGAGTAAGAGGATATTAGAAAATGGAAATAGAGTTCTTCTTATGCATAGGAAGAACCAACATAGTAAAAATGGACCTAATCCTAAAATTGTTATATAGATCTAATGCAATGCTTATCAAAATACCATTAGCATAACTCACAGAACTAGAGGAAACATTCCTAAAATTCATTTGCAACCATGAGAAATCTAGAACAGCAAAAACAATTCTAGACAACAAAGGCAAGGCAGGGGACATCACAATGCCTGACTTGAAATTATACTCCAAAGCTACTTGATAAAAACAGCATGATACAAAGAAATAGAAGTGAGGATCAACTGAACAGATTATGAGATGCAGACTCAACTCCAAACACACTCAACTACCTTATCTTTGACAACAAAGTCAAACATATTCCCTGGAAGAAAGTCAAACATATTCCCTTTAAGAAATAGTGCTGGAAAAACTGCCTTTCCACATGTCAAAGACTAAAACTAGACCCTTGTCTATCACCACACACTAAACTAAAATTAAAAAATTAATCAAAGATCTAAATATTAAAACAAAAACAGTAAATATGCTGGAAGAGATACTAAGCAGAACTTTTGAAGACATAGGTGTAGGCAGAGATTTCACAAACAAATCTAAATCACACAAGAAATAAAACAAAAAATCAATAACTAGGAACTCATCCTATTAAAAAGCTTTTACACAACAAAGATAATCACCAACAGAGTGAAAAGACAATACATAGAGCAGGAAAAAAATTTAGCCAGTTGTTCTTCAGGTGAAAGACTTATATCCAGGGCATATAAAGGACTGAAAAATATCAGATCCCCCCTCCAAATTTAAAGACACAATCCAAAAATGGGCATTTGATATGAATACACATTTCTCAGATGAAGAAATACAAATGGCAAACAAATATATGAAAAAATGTTGAATATCATTGGTAATTCAATAATTGCAAATTAAAACAGTGCTGATATTCCATGTCACTCCAGGAAGAATGACTATTATCAAGAAATCAACTAATAGCAGATACTGGAGGGACTGTGGGGAAAAAGGAACTGTTCTCCACTATTGGTGGGAGTACAGAATGGTACAACCTCTGTGGAAATCAGTATGGAGATTCCTCAAAAAGCTGTCATTTGAGGTCTCATTGGACCCACATTTCCCATTCTAGGTATTTTCCTGAAAGAATTAAAAACATCATGCCACAGCAATTTATACACACCTATGTTTATAAAAGTGCAGTTTGTAATAGCTAAATCTTGGAAACAACCCAAATGCCCATCAACCAAGTATTGGACAAAAAAGATGTGTTTTTTTTTTTTTTTAATAATGGAGTAGTACTCTGCTATAGAAAAGGGTAAACTTGAGACATTTTTAGGTAACTGGATACAACTCAAGACCATACTCTTAAATGAAATAAATTGGACTCACATGCATAAACATCACATTGTCTCCATGGTGTGAGAAACTGAATAAATAAATAAGGACAAAAATGTACAATAGATATTGTGAAATGGGAAGAAATTATTCAAAAGGAAAGAGCAACTATGGTTAGGGAAAGGAAGGATAGGAAAGGAAAAAGAACAGCAAAAACAAGAATAAAATGGAAGCAAAATTTTGTAAGTAGGGAGAGGAAAAGTGATTGAATTGAGAGTGGATTGAGGAAATAAAAGAAATCAAAGTATATCATTGTCTTGGTTACTTTTTACTCGTTGCTGAGACAAAACACTTGACACCTAAAATTAGGGAAGGAAAGGTTTATTTAGCTTACAGTTTTTGGAGGTTTCAGTGCACAATCAGCTGGCTCCAAGGCTGGGTGGCATGGCACAGGAACAACACTTCAAGGCAGCATTCGAGCAAAAGCATCCAGAGTAAAAGGGGGGAACCAGAGCAAGCCTCTTCTCCTCCTTTATATAGTACACAGGACACCCCCCCCCCCAGGGTGGGTGTAGCATCTACAAATCTCCTTGCCCTCCTTTGTACAGGATGAGGATGTTTACAAAGAAAGACCCCTGGCTCTCTGCTGAGTCTCCCAGTTAAACTTCTGACCTTCTCAAATTGTAACAATGACCAGGTAGCTGTGCTCTACACCCCAGGATGTAGAGCTGCTGAGTTACTTAGTTAAGCTGCTAGACTTCTCAAGTTGACACAGTGTATAAACCGTAGCAATCATGAACAGGTATATATTTCATATGATTAATTTGATCATTATGTATATCTGAAATGTACAGATAAATTTAATTAAAATATTTGAACACATATTTATGACACTATAATTCATAATAGATTCTGAAAATGGTGTGCTTCCTCTATAAAGGTACAAATAAAATACTTTATTATAGCCATACAATGCAACACATTATTAATAGACACATACGTGAAATAAAACTCTAAAATATTTTCCTGAGTGAAAAAGTGTGAGCAGAAATAAATTGTGTATAAATTGTTTAAATGATATTATAGAATATAAAAACAAAACCATAGTGATAGGAAACAATTTAATAACTGAAGTTAACTTATTAAAAATGTAACATATTCTAAACACATGAATGATTGGAGAGATGAAAAGTTTAATAATATAGATGAAAGAACATATAGAATGGATTAAGACAATCAAGTGTAAAAACACAGAGAATTTTTTGAAGATATATTTATTTGACAAATTTATGCAGAAATACACCCAGAAGAGTAATCTAAGAGTCTTTGTTGTTGAATAAATGATATACCCATATTGATATTCTTGGATACATTTTAGTACATGGAATTCTAGTTGTTAGGTACATACACTTTTGGGCACCTACATACACACACACACATGCACACACCCCTTTATTGAACCTAGATCTTATCTACAGGCTACTTAATATAAATTATGTACTTAGTGTCTGTTGAACAAACTGTAGACAATACAAGCAAGAATTTATAAAAACTATTTTGCATTTAAGTATTTTTGAAAACCTGTGTTTCTAGGTGAAAACGAGTGTTCTCAACACAAGCTTGGAGATTACTTTGTTTGCTGTAACCCTGGTATTCTTGAGGACATGTTATAAGAATCAAGAACCATAAGTTTTATACACCAAAATCTTTTCCACGAACCTTTGTATTTTATCATTTTTATACATTAGCATCTAGTTATTTCCTCATCAGCTTATCAGAAGCAAAAGATTTAGTTAGATATAGTCTATGTATCTGGCAATTTTTTTTTTTTTTTTTTTGCGGCACCCAAGATTGAACTCACAACCTCACGCCTGCCAGGGCATGCACTTAAGACACTGAACTAAACTCCGGGCCCTGGTTTTTTGAGGCAGGGTCGCACTATGTAGCTCAGGCCGGCCTTGTGCTCGCGTTGTAGCCCAACCTGGCCTCGAACTCACAATGCTCTGCCTACCTCAGCCTCTCGAGTGCTGGGATTAAAGTCGTGCACCACCACGCCCGGCGCGTATCTGGCAATTTTAGACATGCTAATTTTGTTTTCTCTTCTTATTGGTACATACTCGTGAAACAAGAAATACATTCTTTGGGGGAAACTGCATAGACATTGTGCATCTTGATCTTTTTCAGAAATTTTAAACCTAATATTAGGTTTAGTACCATTTATTTTTGTTAATTGAGCCTGTATTTAAGTTGTCTAATGCAATGAGTTTCAATAGAAACATTTTAAATCTTATTTTATGACTTGTCTAGCTAAAATTGATTTGTGTGAGATGTTTAAGTTTTTAAGCATTATCGCCTGCAAAGGCTATTTTTCAAAACCACCTAACATTGTTTACTTTTATCTTACATTGGTTGGCTTAGCCAAAATTTATACTTAAAGTACAAAAACTGTACTTGAGATCAAACAAATAATTATTTGCACTTTCCCCTGCCAGTTCAACTATTGTTATACTTTCTCTTGACATGAAGTCTTCCCTTTGATCTGTCACAGTGTATGGTATGTACAGTATATTGTAATTGTATAAGCAAGGTCAGCAAAGGTCTTATTTCAGCACTGAAAGGAGAAACTATTTCTGATAATAATGGCAAGAACTAACTAAAAAGAGATTATAGGATTGTTGGAAGTTTTGGAATCACCCAATAAAGATATCTATCTATTTATCTATTAACTATCTATTTTTATATATCATACATGTATAGATATGCAATGCCTACATTTATATATATATTATAGAAATACACACAAACACATAGAGAGATTGAGAGAGTCCAATTTGTATGTGTACAGTCATATTTGTTTACCTTTTCTCAAATTGTGTACTCTTTATGTAGCATTCCAAACACAGCTAGTATGAAAATGTATATTCTGAAGTTAATCAATATCATATTGTATTAGGTATCCTGTTAACATATAGCTAATAAATACATTTCTTCTTTTTTAAAAAAGAAATATACCATATAAATAAAATGATAACAGCTATCTTAGAAAAATATTTTATTTTAACTTTTGAGGGAAATTTGTGCAATTAAAACAAATGATCAAGTCAAAATATGTGACAACTAAATTTGTCTTTATATCAATTTAAAATTTTTTTCTGTTCTTTACTGAAATATGAGTTGGAAAATTTTATCTATAGTACTTGCAATGAGCCAGGCGTGATGGGGCATGCCTTTAATCCCAGCACTTGGGAGGCTCAGGTAGGAGGAGCGTTGTGAGTTCGAGGCTGACTTGGGCTACAACGTGAGCGCAAGGCTGGCCTGAGCTACATGGTGCAATCCTGTCTCAAAAAGCCAGGGCTGGGAGTTTGGCTCAGTGGCTTAAGCGCCTGTATGGTAGGTGTGAGGTTGTCAGTTCAATCCCTGGTGCTGCAAAAAACAAACAACAGAAAAAAATAGTATTTGCAATGAATGTCCAAAATAATAACATTTGTATATCTTTCTCATTGCCAGGTTAATAGGATTTCATGTGAGTGTGCATAGCATAATTATTAATAAGAATAGATTTTAAATCATGCTGTTATTTGTGGAGAATATTTAGAATTGATACTTTAAACTTTATCAATTTTTTATACATCTGTGCTTTAGGAAAAGAGCTGACAAAGTAGGAGCTGAAGGCAAAATCGAACTTATTATTTCAAAAAATTTTAGTGATATACTACAAGTCTGCTTTCATGCTACACTGGAAAAGTTGACAGGATGGATCAGAAGCAATTTAACACACAAAGCCTAAAAATAATTTCTAGTTGCCCTTTATAGAAAAAATGTGCCAACACATATTTTAAAATCTTGGTCAGAAATGTAAGCAAAAATATGCCTGGGTAAATTTCTGAGGAAATGAATAGCTATTGTGTGTGTGTGTGTGTGTGTGTGTGTGTGTGTTTCTTTTGCAATGTGGGATAATTACAAAAAGAAGCTCTTTTTATGTCAACCTCATAAAAGTCTACTTCAATTAGGATTTTAAGGGGAAACATGACTATATTAAACTTCAGGTAGGTTTGTTTTAGAGAGTTTTGTATAGCTTTACATTGTTCCTGCATACAGGGATGCTATCCCAAAAAGGGCAATACATTTTATGTATGAACATCTATTATATAGGACAAATCGATTTACACACAATGACAGATACATAGACACAAAAACATTCTTATGTATACCTCCACATATACAAGCATGTGCATTTTTTCCATAAAATCTAAGCAGGTATGCTCTGTATTCTTATTATTGTTATTCATGACATGCCCAACATACATACTTCTCAAATAAGATAGGTAAATCAGCCTTGATGTATTTTAATTTTTAGACAGAAAGCAAAATTTATACTTTCTTTGTGAAACTCAGAGACTCCCCATGTGAATTTAATTCAGTCTTTCTAGTTTAGTGTAAATGTGAATATGCAAAATGTTATGGATTTAAGGGAATTTGAGTTCTGTTATGAAAAGTTTGAGCATTGTTCTCAGAGGAAACATTTCCTGGCAGAGCTCCAAGGAAGGAATGTGTGATTGCCTAAAGATTAGAAATTCTGATTGCATTACGCTTTCATCATTCTGTGAGATAGGCTTGTTGTGAGGGCTGTGTTGAGAAAAAGAAATAGTGATAGATGTGTACCCGAGCTTTCTTGAAAGCATAAGAAAGACGAGGCTGTATATTTCTAACATAATGATGTGTTTCTTAGGTGTTGGGTACAATAGCAATATTAAAACCAATTTTTACCTGTTTAGTATGTTATCATAGTGAAAACATATGGTGCTTGCCTTGATTATCATTTAAATAAACATTGACTATTTTCAATTTTATTAGAGAAGTTGGCAAGGCTAAACAGAATACCAGATGTATTTTATCTATGTTGGAAAAAGAGTATGCGGTCACTCCTGTTTTTTCTTAAAAAACACTTTCAACTGATTATTTGGAAAGGAAAGCAATATAGATAAGACTATTTGAAAATACTCTTATGCTTTGGATCTGAAATGTTCCCCCAAATTCTTGCGAGTTCAGAGCAATGGTTTTTGGGTGGTGATTAAATCGCAGGACACTGGTGAATGAGTTTATACCTGAATATACTGTTGAGAGATGGAACTTATTTTGAGGAGGTAAATCAGTGGTATTATGGCCTGGAATCTTGATTCTTTTTTTTTTTTTTTTTTTTTTGCTGCACCGGGGATTGAACTCACAGCCTTGCGCCTGCCAGGGCAGGCGCTTAAGCCACTGAGCCAAACTCCCGGCCCTGGTTTTTTGAGGCAGGGTCGCACTATGTAGCTCAGGCCGGGCTTGCGCTCGCGTTGTAGCCCAAGCCGGCCTCGAACTCACAACGTTCCGCCTACCTCAGCCTCCCGAGTGCTGGGATTAAAGGCGTGCGCCACCACGCCCGGCTGGAATCTTGATTCTTGTCCCAAAATTCTCCCTTATTTTTCTCCCTACAACCTGGATGCCACTGGTTGTATAACATTTCCTTGCCAGGCATTGTGTCATTCTCCTTTTTCTGCCATGCCATTTCTGCCTTGATGTCAGCTGAACCCTTGGAAACAAGAAGTTCCATAAATTTCTCTTCCTTTGCATTGTTGGTGTTGGATATTTTGTCCCAGTGACAGGAATAGTAATTAATGCATATTCAATGTCTGTTTATAACTTGAGAAATTCTACAACTAAATATATTTTACCTGTTTTGGTAAATGGTAGAAATGTATATAAAGAAGCACAAATTCTTTGCCATGAAACCTATTGTACCAAGCAATAATTCTACTTATATTTTTTCCAAATACGGAATCAGTTAAGAAGAGAAATTATGCATAATATTTGGAATTTTATTATCTGTATAATTACTAATTCATTCTTCTACCTCTGAGTTACTCTTGACTAATAAGATTTACTAGTATGAAAAGAAAAAAAAGATAAAAAGGTCATGTTCAATTTATGATAAGGAATTTACATACATTGAAGGAGAACATAATTTTTATTCTATTTTCTGTTGTTATAACATAAAAGACTGGGTAATTTATAAAGAATACAGGAATATTTTGAGAAGTGCATCTACTAAGTCATCTTGTGGTAGAAATCATAAGGCAAGTGCTCTTGTGCAAGAGGGGTACATTTGAAAGAGAATAGGGTTTCGTGCCAGGTTCACTACATAATAAATCACATGACTGCATTAATTTATTCAGGAGGGTGGTCCCCATATCTAACCTCTTCTTAAAGAAACTTCCTCCTAATAGCTTGGTGTGGAAAATCAAATTTCAGCTTGAGCTTTTGTGAGGCTAAATCGTATCTAAACCATCTCCTTGGGAAATACTGTACTCATCTACTTCCAATATGTAGAATCATGAGGGATGATTTATAAAATGTGTTGACTTCCTCATTTAATTTTTTTATGTCTAGTATATTAAAATTATTTTTATTTTATTGTAGTTTATTGCTTATAATACTATTTATGTGATTGTCCTTTGGTATTTGGCAATATATTTGAATCTATTGAAATACTTTATAGACTTATCTATACTTATATTACGTATATTTCACTATCCCACAAAGTAATATAAAGTTATTAATATAACTGTGATATGCAAAAATCAGAAAATAATGGTACTTATACCTGTAATAATATCAGTTTTGATTGTATATGCTAGAAAAACTCTGGAACTAATGATTCTGAAGAAATAAAACTTAATTTCCAGCAATACAAAATTTATTCATGGAGACGTGGAGATATTACTTGTACATTTGTAAGAGAACTAGCCTAAAATGAGCATAGTGGTGCATAGGTAATTTCAGCACTCTAGGTAACTGCGACAGGAGGGTCACAAATTGGAAACCAGCCTTGACAACTAAGCCACTTAGTGAAATCCTGCCCAACCCTGCCAAAATAAAATGAAATAAAAATAAAGAGCAAGAAGTACATTCACAAGAATCACAAGAATTCACAGTGTAAAATCCTTGAGTTCATCCCCAGTAGTGCTCTCACATGCAAAAAACAATGTAAGCTAAATTTAGTGGTCTGTTTTGTTCTTTAAGGAATGTGATCCATATATTCACTGATAAAGATGTCTTCTAGGGGCTATAGGGATCAGGCTTAAATTTTTGGCACCATCCAGGAGTAAAACGTGCCTCCTTTGTTAGAAGACCTTGCAGAAGTTCCAAGGATAGTTTTGCATACATCTCAGTGACCATATATAGGAGTCAAAAAAGTGAAGATTTTCTAATCTTGTTACTGGTAAGGATGTGTTTACTTAAATATCAGGAGTATTTGGCTTGGTTTCTGAAAGGTAAATGAACTCAATGGAAAAATTTCAGATAATGACTTGCTTCCAAGATTTTTCTGTACCATGTTCCATCAACTCATTGTTAGACCTAAAAAAGCTAGAACTGATGCAAATCTGAATTATTTTAAAAATGGCATTTCTAAACCTTAATTAAAACTTTAACTGCATTATTATTTCAGAGTGTTAATGCATCTTAATTTTTTGCAATAAAAATATCTTTCATTTTTATTTTCAAGGTGATAAATATGACTAATCATTTCAAAATCATATAGAGGTTAATAATCCTGGCAGTGTCTAGAAGCACTGTCACCACTACATGGAAAAGCAGTTATTCTAAAGTTGTATACAAAAATAGATAAGTCTAAACTTTCAATGAGTAAAATAAATACTTACAGAATTAAATGACACAATCTTCCCTACTCAAGAGTATATTGCTAAGGAAATATTGCTTTTAAATGTATTATTTCAGAGGGAATGAACGACAGTAGCATTTTATGAAAGCTAGATATGGATAGTTTGGACAAATTATTTTTAAAACTGGTGCAAGCTAAAATTCATACAAAATTTCACCTTTATTATAGAAGAACAATAACACCTATTTATGAAAAATGAATTTCAGAACTTATACATTTAAAACCTGATCATTTGGACAGTAAATATTTTTTAAAAATCAGTTTATAATCTTATGTATTACATGATTTGAGATGAAAACAAATTTAATTTTATTAACTTCAAAATCATTTTAATATTAAATGCTAGTTCTTGAAAGGTATTTTAAGTGCATGTTGAATTATAAAGTGTTATGGGAAGGAAAACTTTAGAAGGTAATATTATGCCATTTTAAAAAAGG
Organism: Dasyprocta punctata; assembly: GCA_004363535.1. Classification (NCBI taxonomy): domain Eukaryota; kingdom Metazoa; phylum Chordata; class Mammalia; order Rodentia; family Dasyproctidae; genus Dasyprocta; species Dasyprocta punctata. The sequence goes on from RJWM01000695.1 coordinate 68,211, forward strand.
ATAAGGAATATTTAATTTGGTTAAATATTAGCATTCTTGTATTTAAATATATTCCTATATAATAATGATACTTATAAATCTGTATACATTTACTAATTTTTAGTGCAATTTCATTTTGAAATGATACATAAAAACAAAATATTAATGTATCTCATATAGTCCTTTTGAGTATTAACTAAATGTTTATGACAGTAATTACTAGTTTGCAGTTACGGAATTAAAACCACCTTTAAAGAAAAGTCTAATGCGTCACATAATTGTGGTGTCTCATTTGTCTTTCTTGACTTCTTTTACTTACCTTAGGGACAGATGGTTGAGCATGAGATAAGAGATATGGATGGACCTATGGAGGTCATGGTTGGTGGTTAATGAACTTTTGTCTGTTTGGTTATAAAATGGAAACCAGTGCTACAGGTGGCCCTATGTAAGTCACTTTTGTAGTCAAAGGCAGTACTGCTGAAAGTGAAAGAAGACTAGGTCTGGGCTTCCTAGTACCTTTATTCTCAGATAATTTAGAAAACATGTGGACCATACAGGAAAGTTGAGCAGATGGCTTTTGCTGTGCTCTGAATATTTTTGTCACCTCCAAAAGTCATGAGTTAGAAACTTAATATCCAATGCAGTGATGTTTTCTGCTGAAGCCTAATGGAAATAGTTTTGACCATGAGGGTTCCATTTATGAGAATGACTTTATGCACTTCTCTTCTAGGCTTTCCTTCTGCCATGCCACGTGAGCAAGAAAGCCCTCCCAAGATGCTGGCATTGACTTTGGATTTTCCAGCCTTCAATAAGACAAAAAAAAATTAAGTTTTTCTTTATGTAAATTACTCAGTCTAAGGTATTCCAATATAACAATAACAATAACACAACATGACAGCTATGAAGCCTAACATGAGATTTCTGTGACAAATGGCAAAGCACACATATGAAGAAGTAGAAACAAGCCAAGGGGGAAACATAGATGTGGTTGAAAAAGAGTCTACAGGGTGAATGATAATTAAACCAACTCATCAGATAAAGCAACTAAAGGTGGGTGAGGAAGAAAACATCTTCCCTCAAAATGAATTATACCTTCTTTTTGATAGTTTTTAGAAGAACAAAGTTGGCAAAGACTTATATCTTGCTAACAGTCATAGGTCAAAACATCATCATTGAATTGCTATTAAACACCATATGCCTGGAAATTGGTATTTAGAAGGAGCAAATAAAAAGGGAGAGAGGTCTTATTTAATCAAGTATTTGCCTAAATATGACACTGTATAGATTGTTTTAACAAGAAGAAATTTTCTGAATTATTCTAAACTTTGAAGCATAAAAGCAGAAGGTTAATATATATGTAGGTAATAGAGAAATTATATTGTCTTTACAAATTTGAGTACGATACCTCAAAATGGAGACTTCATTTTAGTGTCACAGGACAAAGTAATTGAAAAATCACTTTTAATGAGGACATACATAATCCTAACAGAAAAGAAGCAGTGGGAACAACAAAAAGCATAAAATGAAGAAAATGTTTAGGATGCGTGTATGTGTGTGTATGTGTGTGTGTGTGTGTGTGTGTGTGTGTGTGTGTGAAATCTAAAGTTACAGGAACCTTAAAAGCTTTTGGTTTCTACATACTAAGAGTTTTCAGTAGAATAGATGAGGTTAGAAATGTACTTCTCTTACCATCCATTCTGACACAGAGGATAACCACAACCTAAATCTCTTTAATGCGATGAAAATTTTGTTACTGACTTTGAAGTCATTGTTTTTAAAAACTGACTGATGCCAATATTCAGTTATTGTCTGTCTGTCAGGAAATGCTAATGAACTAAGATTTCCTTTTGTTTACTGTAGCTTACAAGCAATAAATTCATAGCTGGTGAATCACTATCAGCAGAACAGATTATGGACTTCTGGACAGTATGTTGGATACAAAAATTACCACCATATGTATTTTAATATAACATTGTCTTAAAAAAGACAATCATTAGAGTATTATTAGAAAATAAGGCTATAGTCTTTCATTTACATATGATAATATGGTTATTTTAATATTGTGATACATTAGTGCATGTGTTTAATTTCCTATCTCAATTTATCTATTATCTATTATCTATCTATTATCTAATCTATCTATTACCTATTATCTAATCTATTAATAATCTATTAATAATCTATTATCTAATCTATCTAGCTTTGTGAAAGAGACAACTGGCAAGAGGGAACTTTTTAATATTCTTATCCTAATGTCCTACATTTTTGTGAGCTCAGTTTTTTGTTGTCTGAAATTTGTGCCATGACCCATGCAGCTCCTGATGTTCTTGGGGTGAAGGACCTTGAGAGGATGAGAAAAATAAAGAAGAGACAAAGCTGGGGTCAGGTGGAGCCCTTTTCCTCCTAATGGGAGGAAAGGTACTGGCTCCTCACTGCAGAGGAGTTTATTTATACCGTTTAGCAACTAATGTCACATGACACCCTGTTGTCCTAGCAACCCACTGCTCAGATTGTCTTGGGACTAGGTGCTCTCTAGGCTGAACCAACTTCTTCAAGTGGCTTGCCCCAAGCCCTATTTGTTCTTGGAATTGTCATGTCTGAATCATGCCCTAAGTCAGTTTCCAGCTTCAATGGCTCCCAACAATTTGCTTGTTGGAAAACCATGTTATTAAAAGATCTATAAGTGGTCAAAATATATTTTGATACATTTAGGACTAATACAAAACTTCAATTGTGTAATCATCTATGCTGATTTTGATATTGAATCACAGAAAGTTAGTGCTATCTTTAAGAGAATAATAATGTAATTTTGACCATTCCTAAAAAGGAGAGAAAAATAATACTCAAAGGCTTATGCTGCTCACAAAGTTTCAATTATTTAAAGATTACTAATATTATTGCATTACAAAAGTCAACCAGATGAATTTAAGTTTACTAAGGGCACAATAGGCAGAAATAAAACTGAGAAAAATTCACTAAGAAATTAAATTCTGAGGGATCATTAGGTACCTTATTATTAGGGTTAGTAGGCAATTGATGAAATCTTCAATAAGAGCTGAAATAGTTTAAGGGCCTTAGGGGGTTGATTTAGAATGTGAAATCATTCCCACACTTCTGTTTCCCTAATTTACATAATGAATGAATGCTTAAGATTAAAAGAACTCCTAGTTCTTGTATTTAGTTCTTTACGAAAACACAGAGTTTAAAAATAGCAAAAATGTTGCATATTCTATCTTTCATAAGATGCCTCAGTGAAAAATAACTCTGAAAATCTTTATCATCAGTCTTCTACAGAGTAACTTAGACAGGAAATGAATTGGTTTTGTTACTCTCTAAGTTGGTAATTTCTCTTATTATGTTATATAAAGGAAAAAACGTATGTGTACGTATGAATAAGTTTTCCCAGATGACTACACAATTTTTTCAATTAAGACAGAAATTTCACATCACTATATGTTACCCTACAAAATGATAGTGAAGTTTTTCTTCAAGCAGTTTTCTTAGAAGGAAAAACTTCTTGGATGTTTATATATGCCATTTACTTGTTACAGTGACAAAATACCTGAAACTTCAGATTTATTTTGCCTCCTAATTTTAGTACATGGTCTGTTGACTCCAAAGCAGAAACAGCAAGGCAGAGGGGCAGGGTGCAGAAAAGAGGCTGAACTCATGGCACCCCAAAAATGGAGAAGAAAGAACTAAAGACAGAAACACATCTTTGAAAGTCAAATCCCCCACTCCTACTGTGAAACTTTGAGGAAATTTTACACCTAAACCATAAGAGTATGCAGCAGATGACTTCAAAGATTTGAAAACTCTCAGAGTAAAAACAGCAATAATTTCCCAGGACATGTTCACTCATATGAAAATGGTGATTTTTGCATAATCGTATTGTTTTGCCATATATCTAGATGCTACCCCAAAGTCTCATGCACTTTTAGGTAGGGCTTTTGGAGGTGGCTGGATCACAGGTGTGTGATGCTGGGTTAAGAATCTTACAACTGGATTAAACCTTTGATTGTTTTAACATAGTTCTGAGTGTAGCTGGATGAATTTACTGAAGGCAGAAGCCCCATCCTGGGTGTGGGTGGCACCAACCAACAGACTTGCAGTCTGGCTCAAGTATAGAGGAGAAGCGGGATAGGAAGGCTAGGTGCTTTCTGCTTCTTGCCATCCATACCATGAATTCTTTCTCACCTGCAAAGTCCCTCTGCCATACCTCTCCACTTTGGAGTCAGCCCACCAAAGATTGAAACCTCTACAAACTGAGCTAAAATAAACCTTTCCTCTTTTAGCCTGTAGGTGTCGGATGTATTGTTTCAGCAACAAGAAAGTAACTAAGACACAAATGTTCTTAAAAATCAGTATTTTTATACGTTGCTTGAGCTACATAAAGTTAGAATTCATCAACCCAATTTAGCTGTCAATAAACTGCTTAAAAATGAAGACATTTTCATGTAATATTCATGATATTTTTAGGTTGCATAGTTTGATTTTGGTTATGTTAAGCATCATGCCTAGTATTTAAAAAGTGAGAAATTTCTTTCTAAAGTGTCTGTCTGAAGCATCAGTCCCCATAAAGTAATACATAAGAATGCAAATTTAAGAATAAACCTCATTATAACTGATTTTAGTAAAAAGTAAATGAGGCATTTTGGAATTAGTACATCATCTATTATAGCTTAGATCTAGAATATTCCTCAAAAGCCTCACACGTTCCAAGGTGGAGCTTTCAGAAGATGATTAGATCATAACAGTGCTTTTCTCATCTGCACAATAATCCAGTGAGGAGTTCAGAGCTGAATGTGCTCTGAGGAGACGGGGCCTGGTCTGAAGAGATAAGTGTCCAGAGGCATATCCTGGAAGGATACATCTTCTTCCCTGCCTCCTCCCTTCTGTCTATGCTTCCTGACTGACATGAGAAGCTATTCTCTGTGCAGGCCCCTCCACCATGTCCTTTCTGCCTTGGAGCCAGGTGGTTATAGGTTGAAATCTGATCCAAAACAAGTCTCTCTTCCTTTAAATTGTGGGGGCTGAATATTTTGTTACAGTAACAAAAAAGTGACCAATTTAAATTGGATAATGTAAAAGTAGCTTCTTGCTGTGACTGAACAACTGGCCATGTGGTTCAGAAGTCTTTGGAATTGGTGTGTAGGAGGAGTTTGGAAAGATTTGGAGATGATGACAAGAGAAGCCCTAAAATGCTGTCAGTGGAGCTTGATAGGAGATTCTGGTTGGAGCACAGAAGAACACAGTGCTGATAAAAATGAACACAATACAAGTCAGGTTCGGTAGGGCTCTGTTGGGAACAAAGACTCTACCGGCAGTTGGACTAGTGACCATGCATGCTATGCTCTGGTAGAAAATTTGTTTTAATTTGTCCAGATCCTGAGCCTTTCTGAAAAGCTTAAGGACAGTGGGCTATTTAATGTGATGCAAGAAATTTCAAAGCAGCTCTACTTCCAGTCTTTGGCACGGGTATTACCACTGGCTTTTAGCCAGAATCACATTGAAAATCAGGAACAAAAGGCAATTGTAAAAACATTTCCTGTTTTGTCAGGAAGGAAGTACCCACAAAGTTGGAGACCATGATTGCTGAAAAGATTAGCCTTTAAAAAAGCATACTTTGCATCAGAAAATATGAGAGATGGCTTGAAGCTATTTCAGGAATCACCAAGACCCCATCCTTCACAGGATCAAAGTTACAAAACTGTAAAGTTTTATTTGAGAAGATAACCCATAGACCCATTGATTTAGAGAGGCTACCTGGGAAATTGGTTTTCTGGAATTCTTATCACAGTACTTAGCCTTTCAAGCACTCAGAGTACTCTGCAACCATAACCCAAGGGATCCTGACTACTGTTCAAGTTGGTGGCAGATCTTGTCATCATCCATATGGTGCTGATTTTTTTAGGCATGCAGAATGCAAGAGTTAGGAGTGAAGGAAGGCTTCCACCAAGATTTTACAAGAAGATGTAGAGGGCAGTGTGCAGCCCAGAGGCCAGTACACAAAGCTACAAGAGTGAAGCCAAAGCACAATGTAGACCCAAGGATGTTGCAGATGCTAGCACTGTGTATCATCTGTCGTGTAAAGCTGAATTTAGTGAGTGTAGACAACTGAGAAACATAGCCATGAAGGCTACCAACAGCAGCGCTACAGGTTTAGGTCCGCCTAATCTCTTTGGAGCTCATATCTTACCACAACTTGACTCGGATAATGGGCATGGAACTGAAGGATGCAATGTTTGCCTTGCTGAATTTTGGTCTTGCTTTGACCCAATCTTTTCTACTCTCCTATTTTTCCCCTTTCATATGGGAATGTTTAGTCTGTGTGATTATATAATGGAAGTATTTAACTTTTTATTTTTTATGGGGCTCACAGTTTACCTAGAGTCTTGGACAAAACTTGAGATTTGTCATCCCCACAATGCTGGGACTCTTAAGGCTTTGGTGAATATTAAAGATTGAACAAGTGTATTTTGCACATGAATCTTTTGGGGGCTAGGGGTGGAATGTAAGCACTTAAATTGAAAATGTTCCCCAAAAGCTTCTTATGTCCAGAGGTTCAGATTTTGGAAGGTAATTAGATCTGTACTGCACTATACTCATTGTTGGATTAATACACTGAGGAGTTGAGAGCTGAATGCACTGTTAGATGGTGAAGGTGGGCCAGAAGATGTAGATCTCCAGGCATATGGCCTGTAAAAGTGTATGTCCCTAACTGGCATCTCTCTCTGCTTCCTGGCTGGCATGGCATGAGCGGTTGTCCTTTGTGAAGTTCTTTCCACTGTTCCATTTATTCCTTAAAGCCTGCTGGCCACTGACTAAACTCTGAGCCAAAATAAACCTCTTGTCCTTTAAATTCTTAGTGTTGGATGTTTTGTCCTAGTTATGAAAAAGTTTGCAAGACATCATTCTCTTACTCATTTTTAGCACCTATTTTAAAAATGAATGTAGTTAATGATTATTAATTTCTATAGCATAATTCTTTTTAAGAGACAACTTAAATCAGATCATTTGACAATTAAAACAAAAAAGAGACACTCCTTTTTAAAATACTATTGTGTCTAGGTTAGTGTGTCTGGTACAAATATGATCTCTAACACATTCTAATTTTACATTTGCTGGGTACATTTCATGAGTAAAGAGAAACTGATTAATTCAATTTTAATAATGTATTTTCCCATTGTATTCCAAATGTAATGTTAAGCATAATTTAAAACAATAAATGGTAGTTTCTTATGAAATTTTTTAAGTTCCATGGTTGCAATGTAAATTTACAATTAAATTTTCATTGAAAATACACTCTATATTGATTGCATCATATTCATAGTTGAAAAGTAAATTCATACAATTAAATGGTTCCAAATATATGTATCTTTTCTAAAATTATTTAAGTGCCAATGAGAATGTTTTCATTTATTTTGTGTGCAACATTCTGCCTGAATAATAGGTTGCTAGAATTCAGATCTAACCATTGTTTAAACTTTTAATATAATTTAAAAATTATTTTATTCTGAAGTCTCACAGAGATTCTATTAAACTTCATTGTTAGTTTTTGTTCATTGCTTTCTGAAATTAAGATTTAATTTATGGAATTTTGAGTTTCAAATTGTTTAAGTTAAACATTCACTTTTAATATTTTTCCCAGTTGAATTACTTACTTTCCCATGTACGTTTTTTGAAAAGCAGAAGTTTTACACAATGCTGAATACCAATATGTTCTAATTGTGTAAGGCATACTCTGACACAATTTTTATTTCTTTATTTGGAGCAAAGTATTGTGTAAGTAATGCAAATATTGAGAATCAGTGTTTCCAGGAGTCTACCTAGAATCTCTGGTATGAATCATTTGGTTCTTACTTATTCTATGTGGAAGAAAAGAGAAAAACTTATGTTTTGGAAGCATTCCTTAACAAAGTTTGTATGTATTATAATATCATTGACTTTAATTAAAAGTATATTATTCAGAATCACTTATGGAAAATTTAATATACTAAATTGCTGTGATATAATGCAAAAAATAAGTATTATCCTTTTAAAATTGGAATTTGCTTTTATTACATAACAGATATTTTATAGTGTTACTTATTCCATTTTATGTTACCTTGTAGAAATGTTAGAACAAAACATTGTGTTAAATTTATTCTAGTTTTCCTAGTTCAGTGTTCTCCCCACTTGTACAACATTTGCTTCAGCATGCACATTAGCTTAAAAAAACTATGTCTAAATTTTCTTTTTCAGAGGTTCTATTCGAAATATCAATAGCATAAACAAGTTCTCTAGATTAGAAATGAACAAAAAATACTTGAAACTCTCGTGTCCCTTCTTTGTCAACACTTGTTCATCTTTGTCCATTTTTCCATTTCATGTAGACCGTGGTTTTTCTTCTTCACCTTGGAAGGAGCCCTTGCCGTGAAGGTGACTGTTTTCACCCTTGTCATGCCTCTGTCTATTTTGTGGCATGAAGTAAATGAGATCTGCCTTTGTCATTTCATGCATTTCATTTCATACATTCCATTTCATCGTTTTCATACAAAGACAATTACTTGATATCCAATCATCACGTTTTAAGAATCTGACAATTGCAGTATCTCAATCTACCTCAAATTTAACTGTTTAAGTACTTAACAGTAGTATGTAAGTTTCTGTGCCTACCTTTTTCATTTTGTTATTTCTTTTCAGTTTAGTGTTTGCAATATTTTTATTAGCTAGTGGATGAACAAGGAACAACAAAAAGTCAAGTTTTTACATAAAATATGATTTCTTTCTTTCCATTTTCTATTTTCTTAATTGAAGTTTTACTCTGTAATGACTTATTATTTTTCTTATTACTGAAGCTTGAGGTTCTTATATGTGGCTCTTCAATTTGCATATAGTCATCAAATACATTTTATTTTGGTGCATGTCAAAAATGTAACTTGCCTTTTCTTTCCATTGGTTCCTAAAATTATTCCTATTGCCATTGATTTATTCTTTTGGTACTTATGCAGTCAAATTTATGTTTCATGATTATAAATTCCACTTAATCATTGTGATGTAAAGTTTCCTTGTCAATTAATTCAGTTTTCTTTCCTAGCATCAGATCAATATTTGCCTAATCTATTATATCACAATTACTTGTTTTATATGAAAGCCCAAAATTCTGCACTGATGCAGAAAATATTAATCTGCTGTTATACAAGCTAGTTGAGATGTGTCTCAGTTCTTAATCTATGTCCCCTGTAGTCGCAAGTATTCTAGGTTTATTTATTAAGTATTCATCTATAACAGATTTGTTATAAATACTTAACATGATATATTTTCATCTTATCTGGTGTTGATGAGTAAAGTTTAGCAAATAGTGTTTAAGTTATTCCTCAGTGGTAAAATTTAAGTTTCATTTCTGGTATCAGACTTGAAGTCTTTGCTTTTAGTCACTGCTGCACCTTTGTAGATACCATTAGCTAGATGCAAGTTTTATTGAGATTGTAGAACAAAATTACTTCATTAAAAAACCATAATATGTAATTTTCTGTACATTTCCTGAAGCACTTTTTTGATTAGTCACACAATTTTACATGATAAAGATGTTACCTATTGTCTATTTTATCTTTAAAAAAAAAAAGCAATTCCAATGGTTAATGACAAGTTTTAAATATGTGCCCTTACTAAGATTTTCTCCCAATGTTTTGGAACACCTGGTTAATTCAGTAAAATAAGTCAAAGAAATTTAGGCTGCTTTAATTTACACACATAAAGACTAGTGTTAGGTGAAGTTTTTCAATTTTCATATAATTGTAGTACATGGGCATAGTATTTTGTCATTCTTCCATTAAGTTTAATGATACTACCACAAATAGTTTGATATTTATAGAAATATCATTCTATTTCTTAGTATCTTAAAATTCATCAAGGTATTCCAGTTTCTGTTCATAAGATGAGGATGAAACAGCTGTTGTCAATTCATGGCATATGGACTTATCTTTTTCATTACAATATGTTTTCATTTGAGCACATTGAAATATCTTTTAATGAATGTTTCAATTGTGCTCCCTGGAATATAAGATTTAGCTGGAAAATGAACTTCAGCTGTAATTAATAGCTGGCCATTACCATGGTGATGGCCAGTGCCATGCAAAAGATTATACCTCGTTTTTCTCTTTCTCAGTGATCACTATGTAATGGCAAATAAGGCAAGGATAGACTGATTGGGGCTGGCATTATTGATTTCTAATTATGTCTTACTTTTGGAAAAACACAGTACTCATGATCCAAACAACTGGAACATAAAAAGACTGGAAAATAAAAAGAGATGTATAACTTATGAATCACATTTTCTTAAAAACCTTAAAATACATGTAAGGTATTGCTAAGTTTTTTAATTGATTATTTAAAGAAAAAAACATTAATTTTGTGTTTACAATACAAAGTCATATGTTTCATTGTTGACGTCTAGCAGTAAAGGAAATCTCTTTTACATAAATAGTAATTTTGTGGAGATTAAGAAAAAACTAAAAAGGAAATCAATAATAAGATTTTCATACTGACGTAACTTTTCCTTAATTATGCTTTGTCAAAACATCTCTATCATTTGAAGGAAAGCGAAATTTTCTTTTGTTAAATGATCAACATATAATGATTTTGGTCATTATAAACACTTTTGAGATGTAAAATCCAAATGTAACATGCTTTGTTAAAATGTGAGACCTTTGAACTTGCTAATTATTTGTGAATGAAATTTTACTGGTGTATAAGCTTTCATGGTACACTTGAAAATTGTTTGACATAATAAAATAATGACAATTTCTCATTTTATACCACTAATTGGAACATCATTATTTTGTGCAGTTCTAATTTATTAACAAAATATATTAAAAAAACTATTTATGTATTTTCCAAATCAATTACTAAATTAATATTATTTAAAACCAGAATAAAAACTTCATAACAGAAATGTATGTACTCACTGCTATGATCTAATACCTAGAAAATACGTCATTTTCATTCTTCAGAAACATAAATACTTGAGGAGTGATTTTGAGGAATATGAGGCATATAGTTAAAAAAGTTAGATTTTGACTAAAGAAAAGTGAGCAATTGGCATAGTATGAAATTTCATTTTTAAAAAGTAGAACTACCTTATGATCCAGCAACCCTACCACTGGAACCAGTACACTTAAAAGGTATCTGCATTCCTTGTTCATTGCAGCACTATTCACAGATATTTATTAAGTTAAAATGCAGATGAATCAGAATGGATCACTATCTCTCATCATACATAAAAAAGATGACCTAAATTAATTAAAGAATTAAGTATTAGTTTTGAAATTATGAAACTAGTAGAAGGGAAAGAAAGATGGTTTTTGTTACTGAACTTTACAGGGTTTTTTTTTTGTTTTTTTTGTTTTTTTTTTGGCTTAGACTTCAAAAGCTCTGGCAACTAAGGTCAAAGTGAACTAATGGGCTTTTATCAAATTAAAAAGCTGCTGCAAAATATAAAGAGGAACTACAGGAAATGAAAAAGTATTTGCAAAATATCTATCTCATAAGACCAATATTCAGTGGAAATAATGAAATTAATTCATAGTAAAAATGTCAGTGTGAGAAATAGCAATAATTTAAGCAAATTTTAAAAGGAAACAGATTATGATGCCCAGTAGGTGTATGAAAAAATGCTAAACCTCACCAATCATCAAAGAAACATGAATAATAACAAAAAGGAGATATTATTTCACCCAACATTATTATTTAGAAAAAAAGATAATGAAGCCTGATGATTATCCTGAGATAGGAGAAGCCATGCACACTATTGAGCGGAATGTACATTAGTACAGTCATTTTGAAAAATAGTATGAAATTTCATTTTTAAAAAGTAGAACTACCTTATGATCCAGCAACCCTACCACTGGAACCAGTACACTTAAAAGGTATCTGCATTCCTTGTTCATTGCAGCACTATTCACAGAAGTTAAAAAATTAAAACAACCCACATGTGTAATAACTGATAAGCTGATAAAGAAAATTTGTTACATATATACCATGGAATATTATTAAGCCATATAAAAGAATGAACTCAGTTGTTTATTACAACATGAATGAAACTGAAGGTCATGCATTATATGAAAGCAGTCAAGTGTAGAAAAACAAATACAACATGTTCTCACTCATTTGTGAAGTCTAAAAAAAGAATTCAGTTCAAAAAGTAGAGAATCTGGAGTCTGGCTATCAGAAGCAAGGGCACATAGTGGGGAGCTGTAGACTAGAAAACATTGAGTAAATAGGTACTAAGTTACAGTTAACTAGGAGAAAGAAGTTCTGGTGCCCCATAACACAGAATGACTAGAGCCAATACTAATGTATTATATATATCAGCATAACTCGAAAAGAGTTTCTCAGATGCTAACATCACAAAAAATCATAAAGTTCTGCATTCATGAATATGCTAATTATTCTAAGTTGGACAGTATAAAATGTATACATGTACTGAAACCTCATATGGTAATGCACAAACATGTACAATTCTTATGTTTCAATATGAAATAGAAGAGTAAGAAGACCTTAAATATAGATTTTCACCAAGTGTGCAATTTTGTTATTATTATTAAAAATATTTTAAATGCACAATACACTTAAAAGAATAATTCTTTTTTTATTAAAATAATTCTAAGTGATCAGATGCATTTTTTTTTGTCAGATGCATTTATTTTATTTATTTATTTATTTATTTTGGTCTTTTTGAGACAGGGTTTCACTATATGCTTTAGACTGGCCTTGAACTCACTTTGCAGCTCAGGCTGCCATCGAACTTGTGGCAATCCTCCTGCCTGAGCCTTCAGAGTACCAGAATACCAGATAGCTGGTATTTTGTGTGTTCAGGTTTTATTTTTTTGGCGGGGGGATCAGTACCGGGGATCGAACTCACAACCTCACACCTGCCAAGCAGGTGCTTAAGCCACTGAGCCAAACTCTTGGCCCTACTTTTTTCAAGGCAGAGTCGTTCTATGTAGTTCAGGCTGGCCTTGCTCACGTTGTAGTCCTAGCCAGCCTCAAACTCACAACGCCCCACCTACATCAGCCTCCCCAGTGCTGGGATTAAAGGCGTGCACCACCACGCGGGGCTTCAATTATTTATTTTAGTCACATCAACTAAATAGCTACCTTGGATATAATGAAACTGACATTGTATAATCACCATTTAAGCATTGATAGAAAATAAAGAAAAGAGTACTTGTAGAATATTTTCAGGTTAAAAAATAAGATGTCAAGGAAATAGTGTTTCTTATGAGCAAAGGCACATCAAGACTCTTTTCTTCTTTTAACAGGCACCTGACACAACAAATGCTACTCTATATGAAAAACTTAATATAAATAAAGTGCAAAATGAAAGATAGAAACTGGAAAAAAGAAGGAAAAGTTATTGCAATCCAGCATGGATAATGTATCTAAATGTGTTATTCAATTTAGTATAATGCGGCTTAGTCTTATGCGGCTTAGATAATTTTAGGCCTATTAGTTTGACTGTTAATCTGTATGAATGGTCATAAATTTTATGAAGTCTTACAAGATAAATTATTGAATCTGATGCTGGCCAACAAGAGAGGGTGGAGGGGAAGGGAAAAAGTAATGGAGATGTATAATGTGCATGTACCAATTCTCTACAGTGAATGCAATCATTATATAATACAAAAACATGTACTAATAAAAATTTTAAAAATGCTTCCACCACATAGGTGCTAAATTCCTGCAAAGTGATGAACAGCAGTTCAAAACAAATTTGTGGGACAACAGCCACAGATGAAAGGAAGAGATTTCTTGGCAAGTTTGGGTGCTGGAACTAGAGAAATAATGATAACTGTGAGATTTTGATTACTCAGAATAAAAGGAAGGAAGCAACATTGGTTGTAGCTGAAAAGGGTACCTAGTACAGTAGTGCTCAGTAAAGAACTATAAACATTCCTCATAACTGATACCATCAAGACATAGTTATATTTTACTTTCTGCTGTGCTTCTATTTTAATATAACCTGTCAACAATTATTTTTCTATCACAGTTATTCCAAGAATACATAGCATGTGTCTGTGCCAACCTGAACATTTTGGAAATTCATCTCTTGAAAAGTGTGCAAATTTATAAACATATCAATATTAAATAATTATAATTTACTAGCAACTAATACTTAGAGATCATATAAAGTAGTAATAGTACATGTTATATAGATAATTTTGCTTTGTTAAGTTTATATATGCTATGCAAATGATTATATATACATAAACTTATTTATATACACTTGCTTCAAACAAACTGTTCTCAAGTTACCTAGACTTGCAGAAACAGAGTTCATATACTTTGAATATGTTTTAAAATTGAATTCAAATTGAATAATATAAATTTGAGCAAAAAAAGAATCTCAAAGAGAGAAGCATACCCTGGTAGAAAAGTCAGGATTGACTCATATAAAACAACAGACATGTTTTATTGGATTTACTTATTGTTAAAGATGTATAAACAATCAGTTAAACTTGTCTTTATTTCTATTACTTACTCAAATCCCTTAAACCCCAAACTGCAAAAAAAGTAATAAAAATGTAAACCCAGAGAGAAACTACAAGAGGCATAATTGGACAGGAGATGTCAACACAATTTTGGAAGATAAAAACCAGATGAGGAAAAGCAGCTGATGTACACATTGTGGGATAATTTGAAATTTAAATGCTTTCAGGGACAGATTCAGAAAAGGAGACTTATTCTTCTCAGAGAAGCCAGGAATTTTTTTGCGTGCATTTTTACAGTTTTTTAACTGATAAACAAAAATATAATAATTGGTTATATTAGAGGATATAATATTATGTTTTAGTACAGGTATATATTATATAATGTTTAAATCAGGGTAAACATATCTATTTCTTGAAATATTTATCACAAGACAGAAATATTTCAATTGTTACAGAAAATTAGAGTCTCGTTTTTCTATAACATTAAATAAAAAATGAGTGAGATTCATGCATAGATTAAAATTAGAGAATAAGATTTATCTGTATTATAAGGCTTGTACTACAAAAATTTATTACTTTATAGGCTGCTTTATAGGATTATAGGCTTTCAAAATTATAGGCTCTTAGTGTACAGAGACTATATAAGGTAGTTTATTTTTTTGGATTGCTAAGTAAAATTAGGCTAAAATGTTAAATTTAAAGTGGTATAGTAAAAGCATGTGTGTCTTTTTCTGACAAGATAATATTGATAAAAAGTATGAGTAAAAGTCTATGTAACACCAGATCTTCCCCCTTCCAAGTCCAACACATCCAAAATAAATTTGAAGAGATTATAAGCTGAAGAAATGTTTATGAATTCTCATCCATATCATAAATACAGTATTAGGAATAGCCAATGGGACTGATCAAGGAAACCAACCATTCACCATGATAAACAGTAACATAATGCATACATGTCATATATATTTTGTTTCTTTTCCCTAATCCCAGACTCCACCCACTCACTTTGAGGGCTATTGTGGAATGTTGTTATAGAGAAAATGAAATGGAACTGATGTATTAATTCTATATATGAATTAATTCCACAATCTTATTTTATGCTATATGCACAGAAAAACAACAAATAGTCATATTCCTCAGAAAAAATGAACAGCTTCTTGCCATTCTTGAATTAAGGGATCTTCACTCTCTTTTGAACTTGGAATGACATATTTTCTCATTGTCTAAATGTTTAAGATGGTTAGGCAGAAAGTTTGTCTGCATTTTGCTTGTGTTCAGAAACTGCCTGAGATTGGGGTTAAGACTGGCGGGCTAATTAATCTTACAGAATAAAATTTAAGGCAGTATTGCATTGAGGACATGGTATGGCTACTGTTGGGGGCTTTTAGAAAGATTTATGTTGAGAATCAAGAGCAAAGATCTCAGCAGAATTATTTAAAATGTGAGCTTTGGCCAGAAAGGAAGCTCCAGTAAAGTTGTGGACTACAAAGATAGAACAGAGGAGATCTTGATTAATGAGAAGGAAAAGGACAATGGAAAACATGGCCTGAGGGCATCACAAGAAGCAGCATGACTCTGCCCTTTGCAGTCTCAAAATTGCAAAAATGAAAGACTTTTCTCTGAGGAGAGACTCCTGGAGCACCATGTTCCAGAATGGCAGTGGCCTAGGGAAGTTGTGTCTTGGGATTTGGTACATAGGCACTGGAAACTTACAGCCAAAAGAGAAGGAGGCCTGGGTACTGTTCCAACTGGTAGCAGACTTTAGCATCATCCATGTGGTGCTGGTTTTAGGTACCAACAGAATTCAAGAGTTACGGGGTCAGGAAGGCCTCCACAAAGATTTCAGAAGAAGGCCTGGGTCAGGCAGTCGTCCCTGAAAGGACAGTGTGTGAAACTGTGAGTGTGAACTCAGAATGCAGTGAAGACCCTAGATTGGGGAACCCAGGAAAGTGGATTCTCCAAGGAAAACTGTGAGGAGTAAGCAAAGCCAGTCAAAGAAAGAAATTATGGGAGCTGCAACCACCAGAATTGCCATAGGATGGAGCCACCCAAGCCCTTTAGAGTTCGTAACGTGCCCCAGATTGTTGGGATGGTAGAAATGAAACTGTGGGTGTTAATGTGTGCCCTGCTAGATTTCCGTCACGCTTTGTTCCCATTCT
This sequence comes from Dasyprocta punctata, assembly GCA_004363535.1. NCBI lineage: Eukaryota > Metazoa > Chordata > Mammalia > Rodentia > Dasyproctidae > Dasyprocta > Dasyprocta punctata. Next base: position 84,823 of record RJWM01000695.1, read on the forward strand.
TGCTATCCCCCCATTTGTAACTCATGGAATGGAAGTGTTTATCTTATGGCATTGAATGTTGGAAGCATTTAACTTTCTTTTCACTTGTACATGGGCTTGCAACTAAGAGTTTGCCTTATATCTCAGAGGAGAATTTGGACTTGGACTTTTCACCAATGTTGAAACTATTAGGACTTTGGCAATTCTTAGAGATGGACTAAATACCTTTTGCACAAAAGGATGTGTAAGAGTCTTTGAGGGCAGAATATTATGAATTGAGTCTGGATGTCACCCAAAGATCCATGCCATCACAGGTGTCATTTTGTCAGAGATGGCTGGTTCTAGAATGTGTGATGCTGGGATTGATTCATGGTGCAATGAATCAAGCGCAGTAGTGTTAAAGGTGTGATTGATTGCTACCTACCCTAAGTAGTCTGGATAAGATATAAAGGATAGAAAAATCTGTGATTGACTCTTGCCTGCTTTGCTACCTTCTGCCTACCATGAACTATTTCTCTTTGATGCCTGTCCGTCATGGCACCCTAATTTAGAGCCAGCCAATTATGTACTGAAACCTCTAGAAACTGAGTTAAATAAACTTTTCCTCTTTTAATTTTGGGTGTCAGGCATTTTGTCCCAGCAACAAGAAAAGTAACTAAGACAGTCTACTTTTGTTTGGAGGGCAGTCAGTAGCAGAATTTACCATAGTTTTAATCACACCTCATATACATGAGGCTTTTCAAAAATGCTTTAGAAAGTGGCAAGGATGATGGGATACACTTATTTGCAACAAGGAAGAGTGCCCTGAGAGGAATTAATGGCAACTTGGTTTTTGCTATAAGTTTTTTTAAAAATTGAGGTTGTGCCTATAAATTTTGATCACACCTTATGTTATCAGTTTCTTTTGTTAAAGCAGAGACATTATTAAGAAGTAGTTTATGGTTTGAATCAATGCTGTTAATAACTTAGAAATTTTAATTATATCTAAAATATGGCATATTCCCAATAAATACGTGATTAGTAAAGCATCTCTTAAGATGCATGAAATACTTCACTTCCAGCTCACCTTGCCTTAAGGATTTGTGTTTAGAAATCTGTTGTGATACTGAAGAGTTTTCTCTTATAGGTAATTTGTTTATTTTTTTTTTCTCTAACAGCTTTTAATAGCCTGTTCTTTTGTTGAATTTCTGGCATATTGACTCTTGTATTCCTTGATATAGCTTTTTATCATGGTTAATTGGGGTTCTACATGGTTCACTTATCTGTATGTCCAATTGTTTTTCTTGCTTGGAAATTTTTCTACTATTACTTCAGTGAACAGTTTGATTTTTTATGTCATTCATGCTATCTCTTGCTTTTACATTGACTCTGATAAACCTTATATTGCTATTCTTGCATCATGCAGCAACTGTTAGATTGATTTTTCATGGTACCTTGCTATTTTTAAGAAATCTTTCTTTTCATAATTGTTATTCACAATCCTGTTTTCTATATCTGACATCGTTTCCTCATGTTGGCTCATTTTCCTGTGTATACTTTCAATGGAATTTTAATATCCTGGATATCTGTATGAATCTGTTCCATTGATTCCCTTTCTTTCCTATGTTGGGCATTCATGTTTTCCATTGTCTTCCTAAGCTCCTCTATTTTTTATGTATAGCTGCACTAGAGTCAATAGCCATGTCTTCCATTATTGTCACCATGTCTGTGTTATCTGAGAAATCCTTTTTTTATTTTAAAGAAGAAAAACAGAAAAAAGGTAGAAGTAATACAGAATTTCAAAAAAAATAAAGAAATCAATACTAATAATATATTACATATTATCTTAGAAGTAGTTGTTCAAGTTATGAGATCTAGGCATAAAAAATGATCAGACAATCAAACAACGACAACACAAACTATTTTTTCTGTTGAACTAACAGAGAATCAGTAGTATAGTTATCTATCTTGCACACTTATACATACATACAGTTATATGTGTATATCTACAAACATATAATCTTTTCCTTTCTTCCATTTCTCCTTTCCCCTATGTTTGTACAGTGTCATTCATATGTTTTGTTACTTCCGTTGTCACCACTTCAGATGGTTCAGGTAAGTGTCTTTCAAATTGCTTTACCTCATTACCCCCTGGGTTGTCTTTGGCGAAATACAAATCTGAGGTTGGATCTTGCTTAAGTCTCTTCTCATTTTCTATTTTATTTTTCATTTAATTTCTAGGTTGATGCTCATGAATTGCTTATGGCAGATAGCTTTATTGCTGTTATTTAGAACAATTAAGAAATGCCTACTTCTCAGAGATGTCTTCTAGGTTTACTTGACTTTTGAGTTTTGAGCCTATTGAAGGATCCTACCTCTTTAATTTATTGGGGAAAAGAAGTTGCTGCCTATTTGACCCAGCATCTATTTCTTTGGCACCAGTCTATAGAATTACGACCTTTGTGCAAACTCAGTCATGATTTACCAAAAACAACTGATTAAAACAATTATGTCACTGTGGCAAAGGTAGTACAATCAGCAAAAGCAATAACGTCAAGTACCACCAAAAAAGTGACAAAACTGTGGTAACTATTAATTTGCTACCTTTAACCATATGAACTATACTTGTGGTTATATAACAAAATCTAAAATGAACCAGAAAATTGTATACAGTAAATATGCCCTCAATATGGGAATTTACCTTCAGGGGAGAAAATTCCAAAGAGGTTGAGGTAAAAAAAAAAAAAAAGAGAGAAATAAAAGAAAAGGAAGAAATTAGAAGCAAAGTTGGAGAACAAAAGAGGATTCTGCCAAATTTGTGAAACTGGTAAAGAAGACATGATGGAAATAGAGAAGGAGAAATAAAAGCAAGAACAGAACAGAACAACAACAACAGCAACAACAACAGCAACAAAAACCCAAGAGACAACTGTGAACTCAAATAAAAATAAGAATAAACAATCAAGAAAAATAATGAAGCAAAACAATTACAAAAGCAAAAAAAAATGGAAATAAAAGTCCACTTCAGGGCATATCTATGCTGTCACTGGTAGACAGAGTGGACAGACAGAGCCCAGATGTATGTTGATTAATCCCACCATGCCAACTGTAGATTTATGATGGGGTAGTGGATAAGCCCAGCAAATCTTCACCTTTAGTTCTATTCAAGTTCAGCCTCATTTCTGGATGTGAGACTGGAACCTGATTTGTTTAGTTTGAACACTCCATGTGTGTCCTGTGGGCTGGAACTCAGCTACTTGACCTCCTGATGACTTGAACTCAGTTCTGCCTCATCCTGACATTGGGAACTGCTAGATGGAGCCAGCCCACAGTTGCTCTGAGATCTGAGCTCAGTTGACCCCTCTCCTGGATGGCTATGGCCCAGTTGCCTTCTCCTGGTGAATGTCTAAGCCCAAATAACTTACCAGTCCCCTCAGTCCACTATATCCAGTGCTCCATTCCACAAATTTGTAAATTCATCCGTGGAGGCCTTTGGGGTTGGCAGTAGACGGTACACATCTATAGGTTCATGTCACCCATCCCACACAGTGAGTCAGGGCTCAGGGAGAAAGCACTGCTTTCCACCTTCTGCATTGCGGTATCTCTGCTTGTTCTCCCAATGTGATGCAATTCTTACTTCAAATCTTGCTAGGTCTCAAGAACCCACTTCCTTCCTTCTTCTCTTCATCATGTTACTATATTCCAGCACCTGGACACCAAATATCAAAAAGGTTGTTTCTTTGCTGTTCACCACCCCCATCTTCCCAAAAGTAATGATAATAATTAATTTTAATGGGAGTCATATTACTAAAAAAACACAGATATGGTTATTACATCAGCAAATTTAATCCATACATTTTAACATTGATGAACAAAGTTGCCATATTTAAATGCCATATAATAAGCAATATGTAATTATTCTAGCCTGAGACTGAACAAATATTGATTTTAACTGTAAATAACAACATAATTGGCTAAACACTTACCAAATTAGAGATGAAGAAAACAAAAATAACTTACAGGGTGTTTCAATTCATGAAAAATTTGAAAGCATAATTAAGTCTTACCTAGCTTTCTGAATGTTGTAAGAATAAAGGAAACAGAATCTGTAGTGAGTCACTGAATTATTCAAGCTAAGGGCAGATGAGGGAGGCATGCAATTTGTACTTGTTCAGGCAATTCACCAAAAGCAGAGCACAATCACAACCTGGGTATTTGGATGCTGGTGACTTATTGAACAAATGCCCTTAAAAGAACAGATGAAAAAGAGAAAGAAAGCAAGATGGAGAAGTCAATGGACCTCACCAGAATTTGTAAGCTGAAGTCTAGCTGATCTGATTGGAAGGGCTGGAAAGCAAATTGTACTGCTGAGTCTTCTAACACTTGAGAGACAGCAACAAGATATACATATGTCCCACACAGCCAGTAGCTGTGTATTGTGTTCTGGCACCCACATAGTGGGATACAACATAAATCACAAGAACACAGACATAGAGCTTTGCTATAACTGAGAATATGCTCCAGATGGGTTATACGCAAGAATCATTGGTCTACATTTCCACATTAACAGTCACAGGGTATGAGCATATCAACCTACACAGTGAACTTGGAAAGTGTGAAAATTAGTTTTCTTTAGACACTACAACAAATTATTAAAAATGCAATGATTTAAAACATTGAAGGTATATTATGTCACATTTTCATGCACTTGAAGTCCAAATAGATTTTAGTGAATTACAACAAGGAGTTGGTAGCCCTTGCATTTTCTAACTTCTACAGACAGGATGTGTCCTTGGCATGTGTACAATTCTTTCTTCATAGCCAACAAAATAACATAGCCTGATTTCCAAGCTGTTAATTTTTATTTTATATTATTGCATCCACATGGATAATTGAGAATTATATTCTCTCTCAGAATTAATCACGTCACTAAAACATTTTTTTCATATGAGATAACATAGTTACAAGTTTGAAAACTATCATTGATATTATTAGGGGCCATCCTGCTGTTAGAGCCACTAAGAGATTTGCTGTTATCAGTAAAAAGTTATAGTAGTCATACAGAGTTTCAGTCTTCAGACGATGGAGAATTTTCAACAATTAAGCAGTGAACGAATGTTTACTAAAACAGGGGAAGGATTAACCCTCGTTTATGTTTCTTGCATTTTTGACATGACCCTGTTATAAAGCTGCACAGTCTACAAAATCTGGAACTGAGTAATATTGATTCTTACATTCCTACATTCAGTAAGGAACAAATATTGACATACTTATTTTGTTTTGGAACATATGGTTAACAGATTTAAAAAATACATTCAGTTACATTTGTTTCATATCTAAATATATTGGGAGACTATTAATAACAGAACAGAATGGAAGAGAATGTCAATCTTTTTAGTTATTTATGATGAGTGTATATGTTATTTCCATATTGATTTAAGTGTTGGTATATCAATTCCTAGAAAATAAAACCTAACAAAAGTTTGCTTGGGAACAAGGAAGAAATAGTAAAACACCCACATTTAAATTCCAATTTAATGTAACCATGGTAGCAGCAAGATCAGCAAAACAAAATGAGCAATTTAGGAATGAGGAAATTAGAAAAAATTTACATGGTAGCATTTACTTCATAACTCTGTAATAGGGGTTAAAATTATATTTTCACGTTTTAGTCTTGTTCTTTTCTCTCTCTCCATGTTAAATAATGTCCCCTTTCAGACTTTCTTCTAGTTGTTGCAATTTGGATTTTAGTAGTAAATGTTTTATTCTATTATTTAATCCTCCCAGTTGCTACAATATGATTATCCCTCTTGCACCATCAATTTTTTCATTTTTTTCTAGAATTTATTGTTTTTCACAGGGAAGAGTTAAGTGTAATCTGAAGTGAAGCCATAGACATACTGTAGAAGATAATTAATGTATCAAAACCCAGTGCTGATATTTTTATTGTTATTTCTTACGGAAATGTTTTTAACTTTGTCTTTAATTCCAAAGATTCTTGAATCATTAATAATGTTTGCTCGAGCTATCTTTTCCTGTAACTAGATCTAGCTTTTTCTTTAGTTGAAAAAACAATGGTTTTGAACAATAAGTCTTAAAGTAAACATTGTTCTCCACCCCAAACTTCTTCCATTTTTTTTTCTTTTTGTACCTGAATTCTTCTGTACCTGAATTTGGGTTGCTTCTTTAATCATAATGATGTGTTTATTTCTCATTATCTGTAAGCCAATGAAGACTAAGATTTCATCACTTTATTACTGTCATTATTTTAAACTAGTATTTCTGAGCTCATATTTATTTTCTGCACTTAATAAATTAGTTTCAATGTACATCTAGAATAATAATATCTCTACTGAAATATGGTAACTCTTGATAAGCTACAGAATTAAATCCAAGCTCTGTAGATTGTCATTCAAGACATTAAAAATCAGTACCAGCCTAGGCAATGCAACATGTATTAAAATCTTTTCCAGTGAGTTACTATTATATTGAAGTGTTTGACATTTTTTTCCTGTCTTGTGCATCCTATGAACATTTCTCTCATTCTTCAGAATGGTGTTTCCCAAATTACAAACTGAAGTTCATCTGCATCAGAGTCTCCTGCGATGCTCTGAGGAAATTCAAGATTCTCTGCCAAAAGCCAGGTGCACTTGTAAAAAGTGGAAATTCTTGTCAAACTTCCCCATTGGTTCTTTTGTATATTAAAATTCCATATATATGGAATGTAAAAATTTAGTTTTATTTGATACACATATTTTAATGCATGGATAGTTTTAGTCTCAATTTTTTTTTAAGGACAGGCCAAGTAATTACTTAGGTAATTAACAAAAGAAATACCCTTTAGTATTCATACATACCAAATGAAAGAAAAATCTTTTAAAATTCTATTCTACATATTCCAGGAACTCTATTAAGTTATTATAATAACTGCTGAAATTCATTCATAATAATTCATTCATAAAAATACTGAACATAGTCAAACTCTTTTTTAGTATAGTATAATTTTATATTCACCTTAGATGTAATTTTTACAAGTATCTCTGGATGGATAATACAGAAATCTCCGATTTTTCAGTGAAAGCTTTTTAGAAGCCACGAAGCATGGATTACTTATAATTTCCCAATGTTGGTTATAAAGCTACTAAGCAGCTCTGACTGGATTTATGGCCAGATTTTTAGCTGCTAACCTCACACACTTCACCATTATGAAACTTTGGCTTACCAGAATCATTTTGTGATAAACTAGCTTAGTCAATTGTCTAGGAAGATTGATGCTTAAGGCACTAAATGTAAAATGATACTAAAATACTATTGTAAATATGTTGAATATACAGTGCAAGCTGATATTTATTCATCAAAATCTCTTATTTTAAGGATCTCATGTATGTTGATCAAATTCCTATAGATTTGGATCACATATCAAAAGGAAAAGCAATTCAACAAGTGGTGAGGGGGTCTATTAATTTTTTTAAAAGGAAATAAATGAACATATATGTTGGTCAAATGAATCTGGAAAGTTTCTAATGAGTAATCTTCCTAAGTGGAAATTCAGTTTAAAAAGGCAAGTGTATGTATATATGTGCACGTGTGTTTAGATGTATCTCTCTTTATATCTATATATCTATAGATATATACATATCTTTATGACCATATATATATTTATATATATATATTTACACACATACACACACATACTTAGTGATATACCTCTATAATGTAATGCATAATATTAATTAATGGAAATAACATTTAGTACCAAATTTTATCAGGTTTATAACTTCTTTCCACATAGTTACCTTGTGCAAAAATACCACATATGCATATTGTAATAAATATTTATTTAAAATATAAAGACAAAAGTATGCTTAGTATTTATCAAAATTTAGGGCTTTTTGATATTATTAAATAAATGTTACGTAGCTTGACTCAGTTTCCTTAGGGTTCTGTGTGTTTCATTCTACTTTTAAATATATGTTTACATTCTTTTGTATATAAACAATGTCATAATTTGTTGATAAACTACGTTGCTGTCAGAATTGCTATTTTTCAACCCTATTTCTCATTCTTCTCTTATAACCAGTTATATTAAATCTTACATAATTTAAAATTAAGTACCATATACATGGATCTTTCAAAATGGTGGTTTGAAAATTCACCTGGGAATCCAGATAGCACATTATATAAAAATATAAAAAGTTAAAATCATATTCAGCAAGTGGAAACAATTGCTTGATCAATTTTTCATGTGTATATTTTGTAATCTGGGCAACTACTTTGAAGATAATATGCAATATACTAACCATTGTTAATCTCCAATTATCTTGTTTTGAACTTATGCATCATTATTTTTTCTTTGTAAATTAAAAATTCCTATGAGTTTAAATATTTAGCTAGTATGTATCTATTTTGAGCTATTGAAACATTTTCTACACATACTGTATGATAGCTTCCTTACTGTGTGGATATGAGGTTTCTTTTAGCATTGGAAAAATTTTTCTGGGTATATATTATACTGACAAGTATACATGATTTCAGTCTTAGTGCTCAAAAAGTTTTTGGATGAATAAGTGATTGAATTGCTCTATTATAAATGTTTGTAGTTCAGTTATTATGGTTTAGACAAAGAAGGACCTTCAAAACTTTCATGTCTTCAGAGGTGGGGCTTTTGGAAGGTGGTAGGATCATGGAGCACTGTACATGATTTTGCGCGAGTGAGCAGTGAGGCACTGAAACCCTGACCTGTAATGGTGCATCTCACTTTCCAGCTGGCTCCTCCTCAGCCATGGGCTAGCAGTACTCTCCAACAGGCCACCTCTCATTTGGAGTCAGCTGAACATAGACTGAAAACATGAGCCAAAATAAACTTGCCTTCTTTTAAGCTGTCGCTGTCAGTTATTGTGTCTCAGCAATGAGAAAAGTAACTAAAGCCTTACTTTGTCTATATAAGTCTGAAGATAAAAACATCTGCATGTGACAGATTATTCAGAATCATTAATTAAAATGAAGAGATTTTAAAGATTATACAGCTAATAACTGACATGAACTTTGACATACTTCGAAACCTGATCTTAAATCCAAACAGACTACGGATAATGTTAATACATAGAAATCCAACAAAGTATTTGTTTTAGGAAGCATATATATGAATGATAATAGAAAATTCTATATGGCATTTTATATAATTTTATGTGACATTTAATTTTAAGAATATCTGTTAGAAGTAGTGCAACTTGCATAATTCATTAGGTATTGATACATAATGAATATGAAACCTGTTTGTAAGGTTCTAAAATGACAGATAATAGTTCTAGCCTAGTGCAAATGCAAGCAACGTCTCCTACATAATAATGTTTTCTGGATACTAGTATTTTTGAGCAGTTTAAAACTTTATAATATTTTTCTGTATATTCAGTGCATGAGAAAATAAAAGGCCTTCTCTGCAGTATATGTCAGTATATAAATCATTCTCTTAGGAAGAGCACATACATTCTGAGGGAACATTGCATACTTAAACATAACTTTGAATATACGTGTATAATAATAATAAATAATTCACATTTTAGTTACAAATCTTTTTATTCAAAGTTATACATGATGATGTTATGATTTTTGTGTACCCACTTGTTTCTATATAACTGAAATGAAATAACATAATTCAAACAGGTAAGGATCACTTCATCAATGCAGAATGTAACATTCCTTTCCTTCTTCAGGATTTAATTCACATGTACTAGAAAAAGACTCTGTATTAAAAAGTAACATCATTTAAGGAAATTTTCTGTTTTTAGCAGTTTGTGCCATAGCCCTTTTCTCTCCTTTCAACAAAAATTTTGTTAGTCAAGGTTCTCCAAGGGAGCAGAATATATGCTGTATAGAGAGGATATGTATTACATTGACCCATGTGATGAAGACACGGAGAGTTCCAGAATGGCCTTCTATGTACTAGAGTGGAAGATTCCATAGTAGTTACTCAGTTCGTGGAGCTGCAGCCTCAGACCAAAGAGTATCGATGATTCAGGCCCAGTTGGAAACTGATGCCCTAAAACCTCCTTGGAGAGTCATTGCTGTGAGTGCATGTTCAAAAACTGAAGAAGCTGCAGTCTGATGTTTACAGGTGGTGGCAACAACAAAAAACGCACCTACTTAGGAAAAGTTGACCTTGCCGGGCTGATGAGTTTCTCCCTCTGTTTATTTGTTTTCTCTTTAGGTCCTCAGCTTATTAGATGGTGCCCTTCACATTCCGGGCAGGTCTTCCTCCCTCGGTATACTGACACACATGCCAGTCTTCTCTAGAAAAGCCATCTTGGGTACACGTAGAATTGTGCTTTACTTCTCTAGGTAACTCGTGATACGGTCAAGCAGACAATGATTACATCACGAAGTTTTACAATGATTCGTAGAAGTAAAATCCTCACACTAAGATATAGTTTAATTAACGTATCTTAAACCATGAGTAAAAAAGTAATACAACCTTAAGTGATTAAAAAAGTGAATTTAAGTTAGCTTTATAAATCATTAAACTGTGATTGGCTTTTAAAAAATTTTTCATGGTAACACGATTTTATGCTTCAACCACAAATTCGATGAAATGCTGAAAGTAAACTCAACTCACATTCACGATGTAAGCAAGATAGTATAGGGTAATGCACTTTTGAGGCTACATTGTTACTTTTAGCCTAATCATTAAGAATTTTCTTGAAAACATTTCCATTCTTTCATAAAAACCTGTAAGAAAGCTACACAAATGTTTAAAAAAACTTACCATACTTTTTCTTGTCAATGAATTATTAAACTTCTGTTACTGGAAACTCTGTTGCTTAATTTTTTTCATGAAAATATACTTTTAAAATTTCCATATATTTTATTCTAATTTCATACTTAAAATACTATATACATAGTATATAATGCTTAAAATAAATTGACCTCTATATCTTATAAAACTTTTGAATAATACATAAAAATAAATAAAATATGACATGGAAGAAAGTTAACTAATTAATATGAGTTGTCAAAGAAACACATGAAAAACAATTCAATTACACATTTGACCAGCCAATGGAAAATGTATGCCAGGGCCAATCAGGAAATTTCTTGTTATATAAAAATTACTGGGTGGCCATTAAAAGAACATATGAAAGGATATGGATGAGATTGAAGAAGATTCTTTATTAGCTGCAGCACAAAGAAGCATTCTCATTTGACTTGAAGATCTGCACTGTCCACATAACTATGGTATTGGCTCCATAATGTGCTTTCATTTGTTTCCTTAACTGGCAGAAAAACAGTAAAATGTAATTTCACCCTTAAAACAAGGTTTTTAATGGCACAATTTAAAGGAATCTTTAAAGATTATTCTGTTAAGTAAGATTAAATTTATTCCATGGAACTGAGAACAGGGAAACTGATCTCTGTAATATGCCTAATTCTCAGGATTAATAAAAATAGGAAATGATGCAATTTTTAAAAATCTTTTAATACTTTTTATACTATGCTATTGATTAATTTTTGGTGACTATTAATATTATAGCTTTTAAAAAGATTTATTTAAATTTCATATCTCTTGATCTATTTGACTTAAAAACTACTCTTGAAAGAAAACGATAACTACTTACTCACTATCAAATCTATTTTTTTTTCGCATTAGCAAAACTACATTTTGGAGTGGTAATGGTGTACTTAGTTAAATAGTGGTAAGCCCATTAGTGATCAAGTACAAAAAAATATGGAAAAGTCTTTGGGAATGGTCCAAGAGAAAGTTTTAAAAGAGTTATCTTAGTTTTTTTTTTTTAATTCTGTCCTTTTGCTGCTTATCTAAAACAAGATGTGATGCCCAGTACTTTAGTAGTTATTTTAGTACTATGAGAAAAAGACCATAAGGATTCCAATATCCCAATTCTGATTCTTTTGAGCTGATTGCTATCAACAGCTACCTGTTTCAGACTTTTCATATATTCATCTAAAACATTGTGTACCTTGTTTGATATAGTTATATCTTAACTTACTTGTAGTTGAATACAATGTCCAATTAATTAATTTACCTCATGAGACAATAAGAACAATGCACTTAATATTTGTAATTAGCAAAAACACTCTTTTGTAAAATTCTTTTTTGTTCCATTTTTATATAACAATAATCCTTGTATGAGAAATTCTTATTTCAGAGAAGTATGAGCACTGCTTTGCACTTTCAAGAAAAGACTATAAAATCACTTTCATAAAATTATATCAAAAGAATATTGCGATATTTATGCTGAGAGAAAAATACAATGAACTGTATCATTCCTATTGATGTTTTCAGATTTATTAAAGGTCTGCAAGTGGATACCTAAGCTCTACTATATAACAAATTCTAAGCAACTACAATTAATTTGAAAGGGAAATGCAGGTAGTTCCACTGGGATTGAGTATCCTGCCATGAGGACACAGAATTAATAGATACATCTTTCCTCAAATTTCACTGCTGCTGAGAATAATAGCCAATGGTACATTACCTTCCCATTAGAGTTAGCAACCTCCAGAGAGACTGCGAAGGCAAAGAGCATTCCACAATGTTGCTATTTGATAAGGGTCATTGGTGAGTATAGCGAGTTTCTTCTCTGTGATTTTCATGGGAGAATTTACAAAATGTTATGGCTGCTTGTTTGCTGCTGAAAGGCTGAACTGAGGTTTCTTTTATGGGTATATTAGAAGCTCATACTGCTACATGGCAACTGATATATTTTACAATTTAAGGAACAAAAAGGCCAAGATATAAAATCAGCTCTGCCCAAGGGAAGACTACCTATTGTACAGGTTCATTACTTGAGTGAGTAGCAGCAAAGAACTCAACTTCTGTGCTAAAATTGATAAGCCAGCCCATTTACTTTGAAAGTTCACATGCAGACGATATATTGAAATTACTTCTAATACAAAAAACTATACCCTGGACATGACAACCTCTGATATATATATATTATATCTTGCAGCATTTTAGTTGCAGAATTGAATTGTACACTCATACACATACAGTGCCATATGATCACAAAATTAATAATTGTTTTAGATAGTACTTATGTTATTAAAGAATTATAAAGTGTTTAAAAACATTGTAAATCATTATTGATTGAGATCCATTAGAGTCTAGCTTGAATATAGAAAAATCATATAAAATATTTTCTAATAACTGTTGTTAAATTTTTTCCTGTTATTAAATGTTTTATAATGTGGCTAATGTGAGAAACCAGAAAATCTAGAAACTATATATTAACCCAAACTTCATACTTGAAGTCTATAACTTCATTCTCAGAGTAGAATGAAAGTTTCAAAATATGCTTTATATAACAAAATAGCTATTTCTAAGCCTAATGTATAATTTATCTCACCATACTTTCTGCTCATAAAAGTTCTATTTCAAAACATTCTATATTCATGATGAGATAGAAAGGTAGAAGTATACAGTTATATTATTCATATTCCTTGTTGAAAAAACAACTGCTCCATTTCTGTAGAGCCCCCAAAGTTTAGACACATTAGCTCTTTTTGGCCATGAAGATATTATCTGGACCAGTACTTATTAAGTAGCCAGTAAAATACTGCCTATTTGGAAGTTTACTACTTCTGGAAACAGCATCACCTATTACAATTACAAGGATAGTGTTAAGGAAGTTACAGGTTCAGTGCTCTAAATAGTACCTGCAGATCTTGGAGAGCAGAGGTATCCTTCAAATATAGCAGACCGACGACTGGGGATGAGAATGGAAATAGGGTGAATGTAGTTCTTTTAGGGGACATGGATCTTAGAAGGACAACTTGACAGGCAGAGCTTTTGAACTTCTAGGCACCTTAGTAAATAGATATTGAGGTTTCTTGTTTACATGGAACTTTCAAATATGATCATTTTGAGGCTCACACAGTCCTTTTTACCTCTGTGTTTTGATTTTCTAACAGTTAAAAATGCAAGGTTTTTTCAGTATTTTAATATTAATAACATTAGCAGCATGTTTCAATGTGTGTTTTAATAATAAAAAAGAATTATTAAATCAGTGATATTATATAGCAGACTTTCAATTAATTATGATGGAAGTCTAAAATAGATTTTTGACTGGTACTTCATTTTTATGAGTTTACATCTTTCAAACTGAGTTGTATAAAAGGAACAGTTTTCTTTACTTACAAAATATTTTGAGGACAGCCGGGCCCTGGATTCATAGGTGTACAAACATCTTTAGAGTGTGAATTAATCAGCAAGACCAGCAATGCAGAAGTGTCTGAAGCAGCACCAAGGAGCTGGTAACTGGGCTCTGGAGAACTCCACCAACAGAAGGACACTCCCGGCCCCCTCATCTAGAGGCCAAAATCAATTCCATACCCAGAACATTTCTGGAATCTAACATGGACAGTATCACTGAACTGTAAACAGGAGAGGTATTTTACTACTTTTATCCTTCCTTGTTTGTTTGATTGGCTGTCCCATTCCTGTCTTGTTGGATGACACCTTGCTTTGGTTTGTATTTTGTGGTTATTTTTTTTGGCGGGCGGGCTTTCTTTTTCTTTTCTCCTCTCTTTCTCTGTTCTCCTTTTTCTTTCTTTTCTTTTTTAATACTGTTTCTCTTTCTTCTTTTTTCACTGTTTAGGCTTCTTACGTTTCTTTTTTGTTTTCTTCTATTTATCCTCTTTTCTTTTCTCAACTACTTCTTGAATTTAAACTTTCAATTGTGTAAACATTGTCTCTTCCTTTTCTTATTATTCATTCACATTCTGTTTCATTTTTTCCTTCCTGTGTTCTCCAGTTTCCCAAAACTCAGGTGTCCATCCTTTGACCACCAGCCTTGACTCTACTATGTTTGATCTCATTCATCACTTTACCCTATCCCGTACCCATTTTAACTCCCCCCACCTCCCAAAGAAGATAAAATCACTCCATTAAGGGGAAAATCATTGCATACAAGTACATGGTATATGTTTGATCTTGTTATATAACTTTAGAGTTTGCTCCTGTGGTTGGAGATAGCAGGCTAATGGTTAACATAGTTTGTCAGTAGTTAAGCTGTATTTGAAACTATTGTTATCACTGACTGTAATACTTTATCTAGGTTATCATACATGATATAATATTTTCCCCCTTGTATGATAACACAGTGATTGTATGGGATCATAATCATTGCTGCAGCCAAGTACCAAAAAGGATCAGGTGCTGAGTCAAATAGTAAATTTGCATTCTTTACAAATTGGGAACGTAAGTTCCAGAATAGCTTTAAAGAACCACCTACATCTAGAGGACATCCCTGAAGAGCAGACATTTCCAAGGATAGCAACAATACTAGTGATAAACCTATCTATTATAAGAAATTGGCAAGCATTGACATAGAAAACAAAATAAAATAAAAAAGAGAAAATACAAAATGGCAAGACACAGAACCAAAATGCAACCCCAGACACCCAGCACACCCAAGACAAGCCTAGAACTCAATGAGATAGATGAAATTGGAAGTTAAATACCAGAACTTTCTGAAATGATAGCAACAGAAGAAAAAAAAGTGGAAAAAGTTATAGGGAAAATAATCTCTCATGTACAAAAAGAAATGATGCTTAAAATCAAAGATATTGCAGGAGACACATATAGAAGAATAGATGAGCTTAGAAAATGATGGAAACAAAAAATGTCCAACATAGGAAAGAAATGAACTACATGAAACAGATCCAAATAAGGATTCATGAGATTGAAAACTCCATTGAAAATACATACGACAGATTGAACAAACAAGAGGGATAGAATTTCAGATCTTGAAGACAGACTTTCAGCTAGTGATCATGAAAAGAAATATAGCTTAAAAATAGCAAGAGAACATAAAAAATCTATCCAACAGCTATAAGATGAAGAAAAGAATTACATAGGTTTGATTCGGGTCCATGAGAAAGCTGGAGGAAGCAAAAATGTCATAAAAACTCTTCACAGAAATAATGGCAGAAACCTTCCCAACCATGGATAAAGAATTTGACATACAAATAAATGAAGCATATAGAAACTCAAATAGCCATGACCAAAATTAGCTACACCAAAACATATAATAATCAAAATTCCAGAGATTCAGTGCAAGAACAAAATATTAAAAGCTGTTAGAGAAAAGAAATGTATCACCTATAAAGGAAAGCCCATAATAATCATGACAGACTTCTTAACACAAACCCTCAACTCAAGAAGAATTTGCAGTGAATTATTCCAAGTCTTGGGAGAAAACAATTTTTAGCATAGATTGGTGTACTCTGTAAAACTATCTTTCAAAATTAATGGAGAAATAAAATACTTCCAGACAAAGGACAACTGAAGAGATCCATGACCACCAAAATAAAAGATATTTCACACGCAGATAAAAATGACCACAATTTCAAAAACAACAACCAAAAAAAAAAAAAAAAGCACCAGGAAGAGCAAGCAGTTAAATAGAGGGTAAAAGCAAGGAACCAACAGCAGTAAAATATTATGACAAAGACAAGCCAATACATATCAGTTATAACCATCAGTGTAAATTGCCTCAATTCACCAATCAAAAGAAACAAACTAGCAGAATGGACCAAGAAATAAGATCCAATTATATGTTTTATACAAGAAATACATTGCACTCAAAAAGAATTTCATAGGCTGAAAGTCGAAGGATGGAAAACAATATTCTATGCAACAGGAACCCAGAAAAAAACAAAGGTAACTATTCTGTTTGCAGACAATGTGAACTTCAAATTAAGAATGATCAAAAGGAATAAACAAGGTCACTACAAACTTATTAGGGGAAAACTTCAGGAGGAAGAGATAACAATCCAAAATGTATATGCACCAAACATGGGAGTACCCAACTATATAAAAAAATTATTAATAGACATTAAAAGTCAAATAAACAATAATACAATTGTAACATGGAACCTTAATACCACATTGTCACAAAGAGATAGATCAAATGGATAAAAAATCAACAAAAAAATATGAGAACTGAACCAAACCTATGAAGAAATGGACTTAGTAGATGTTTTCACAGTGCTCCACCCAACATCATCAGAATACACATCCTTCTTAGCTACACATGGAACCTTCTCTAAAATAGACCATATACTAACCCATATAACATGTTTAAGTAAATGTAAAGGAATTGAAAAATACTATAAATACATAGAAATTAAATAACACCCTCCAAGATAACCAGTGGGTCACTGTTTTATTTACTTTTCACTCATTGCTGAGACAGAATACCTGACATCCAAAATTAGGGAAGGAAAGGTTTATTTCTTACAGTTCTTGGAGGTTTCAGTCCATATTCAGCTGGCCATGAGGCAGGGCAGCATGGTGGGGCAATCATTCATGGTGGCCACCAAACAGCAAGAGACAAACCGGTGAGAGAGGGAAAACATACCTTTTTCCTGCCCTTACACTGCATGCTAGCTCCACCCCTGGGTGGGTGCAACACTCATATTGCCAATCCCAGCGCTAGACAACAAGCCAATCTTGAATGCCAGACTCAGTCCTGTTTGTGATTACATGAGGCTTAAGTGGGGGCCATCCAACCACACAATAACATTTCACCTCTAGTCCTATAGTTGCAGGTCCAGCATCTAAAACAGTCAGTAGCAAATTGTTAGCTCCAAAGGGTTTGAGTGGCTTCACCCCCATGGCACCTCCAGGGGTTCCAGTTCCTACAGCTTTTCTCTTAAGCCCATTCTGCTCAGTTTTTACAGCTTTCCTTGGAAGATCCACGTTCTTGGCTTTTGCAAACTTCTGTGATCTCCACTGCACTTTTGGCTTTACTCTTACATCTTTATATATTTCCCTTTCAGGGGTACATTTTCTGGCCTCCTAGGGCCTCTGAAATTGGAGTGGAAACTGCTTTAACCTCAGAACTTGTGCATTTTGCTTGCATTTAAAACCAGTGCTATGTGGCTGCTGCCAAGGTCTGTTGCCCGCTGGAGCAGTAGCCAGGTTTTTATCTCTCTTGGCTGTAGGGGTCCAGTTCCTGGATCACTGAGCTCTCTGAACCTGATCATGAGGAACAGCTTTTCTATGCTGCCACCATTCTTGAACCTGGTGCAGGAGCCGCCATTTTGGAACCTCCTGTGACCTCTGTTGCTGCTCTGAAATGTAGTGCTGTACAGCTTCCTGGAATGCTCCCAGGCCATCTTTTTTACTTTTTGTTCCTTCTCAGCAACCAAGGCTTCAGCTCTATCTTCATAGTCCACAGCTTTCTGACCAAACTCACAATGTTTTAAATCACCATGCTGGGCTCTTTGATCTTGATTTGTAACATAAATCTGGCCAAAAGTCCCCCACAATAGCCATGCCATGGCCTCAATATTAGACTGCCTTGAAATTTCCTTTGCCAAATTAGTCAGTCCATCACCCTTAATCTCAATCTCAGGCAGAATCTCTGGACATGAGCAAAATGCAGATAAACTTTCTGCCAAGCCATAACACACATCATAAGGAGTCCAGCAAATGATGCAGTTCTTCTTCCCAGCAGAAACATCCAGAGCCTGGTCTTTACTTGCAGATTTTTTATTAGCCTTCTGATCTTCTGAGCTCTGGAATTAAGGAAGAAATTGAACAATATACAACTAAAAATTAAGGAAGAAATTAAACAATATACAGCTAAATGAATGAGAATGCAGCTACAATAACCAGAACTTACGGGATGCCATGAAAGCAATTCTCAGAGGAAAATTTATAGCAGTGAAATCTCACAACTGGAAAACAGAATGAGCACAAATAAATAAAACAATGTTTCACCTGAAGCTACTAGAAGAAGAGCAAGTCAAGCCCAAAACCATAAGACAGGAGAAAATTATAAAGATTGGAACAAAAATTAACATAATTGAGACTAAGACAATAATACAAAGACTTAACAAATCAAAGAATTTCTTCTGTGAAAGAATAAATAAAACTGATTAAACTCAGCCAATCTTGTCAAAGAAAAAAAAGAAAGAAAAGACTCAAATTCATGCATTGAGGAATGAAAAGCATGAAATCATTATAGATCATGTGGAAATTCAGAAGATCATGAATACCTATGTTGAAAATCTTTACTTTCAGAGTAGGGGAAATGCCAAAAAAAAAAAAAAAAAGAGACAGCTTCCTAAATAAGTATTAATTAAAGCTGAGTCAAGAAGATACAAAAATTTCAAATAATGTTATATCATTTAATGAGATGGAAAGTGCAACTTAAAATTTACCAACAAAGAAAATCCCAGGTCCTGATGGATTGACTGCTAAATTCTACAAGAAAATTAGAGAAGATTTAATGACAGTATTCCTCAAACTCTTTAATGAAATTGAGAGGGAAGCAATACTCCCCAATTCATTCCTGAAGGTGGCTATTACCCTGATGTCAAAACTAGAGAAAGACCCAACCAAAAAAGAGAACTACAGGCCAATCTCCCTAATGAACATAGACACAAAAATCCTCAATAAGATAGTAGCAAACTGAATGCAGCAAATTATGAACAAGATTATACAACATGACCAAATGGGATTTATCTCAGGAATTCAGGGATGGTTCAACATACACAAATCAATAAACATAATACACTGTATCAACAGAGCCAACGTCAAAAATCATATGACCCTCTCAATAGAGGCAGAAAAAGCTTTGAACAAAGTCTAACATTCATTCATGATAATAACCCTACAGAAAATCAAAATAGATGGTCTTTACCTCAATCTGATAAAAGCCATCTATGACAAGCCAATAGCCAGTATCATACAAAATGTAAAAGAAAAAAAAAATGAAACATTTCTGTGTAAAATTGGGAACAAAATGAAGATATCAACTATCAGCATTCCTATTTAATGTATTTCTGGAAACATTAGCCAGAGTAATTAGACAAGAGAGAAAAATAAAAGGAATAATGATAATAAAGGGAGCCAAATTACCATTCCTTGCAGATGACATGATACTCTACGTAAAATGCCCCCCAAAGTCCCCTGAAAGTCTTGCAGATTTAAAAATCAAATTCAGTGTTGTAGCAGGATACAAACAATACTCAAAATCAATAGCATCCCTGTACACAAAAAACAAACTTACTGAGACAGAAATAGGGAAATCACACCTTTTACAATAGCATCCAAAAAAATATGAAATACATAGTAATCAATCTAACAAATGAAGCAAAAGCCTACACACTGAAAATTAGAAATGAGGTTGAAGAGGATATTATCAGAAAATAGAATGAAATCCCTTGTTATGGATCAGAAGAATCAACATAGTGAAAATGACCATACTCCCAAAATTGTTACACAGATTTCATGCAATCCTGATCAAAATACCACTAGGATACCTCACAGAACTGGAGAAAACTTTCCTAAAATTCATTTGGAACCAGAAAAGACTGAGAATAGCAAAAGCATTTCTGGGCAACAAAGGCAAGGCAGGATGCGCCACAATCCTGATTTCAAATCATGCCACAAAACTATCGTGATAAAATCATCATAGTATTGATGAAAATTAGACCTGAGGAATAGTGGAACAGATTAGAAGATGCAGACACAACTCCAAATATACTCAGGCACCTTATTTTTGTCAAAGAGTCCAAGCATTGCCTGGAAGAAACATAGCCTCTTTAATAAATATTGCTGGAGAAATTGCTGAAGACTAAAACTAGACCCATGTCCATCATCGTGCACTGAACTAAGGTCAGAATGGGTCAAAGATGTAAATATTAAAACAAAAACACTAAATCTTCTGCCAGAGAATGTAGATAGAAATCTTGATGTAGGCAAGGAGTTCATGAATAAAACTCAATCAGCAGAGTAAATACTTTTATGAGAGCAAAAGAAACTTCATTGGTTTTTATTTATTTATTTATTTATTTATTTATTTATTATTTATTTGGTCTCCTGTGAGTGAACTTCTCACTTTTGTCATAACAATTCAAAGAACCAACAACTTGGATCTCATTCTATTGAAAAGTTTTTGCATCAAAAGAAATCACCAATAGAGTGAAAGGACAACCCACACAGTGAGAAAAAATTTTAGCCAACTATCCCTCAAAGGTCTTATACCTAGTACATATGAAGAACTGAAAAAAAATTACCTACCCAAACTCAAAGACCCAATTCAAAAATGGACACCTGAGATGGACATGCACTTCTTAGATGAAGAAATACAAATAGGAAATAAATATATGAAAAAATGCTCAGCAACATTGGTTATTCAGGAGACACAAATTAAAACAATGTTGAGTTTTCATTTCACTCCAGAAAGAATTGCTATCATCAAGAAATCAATGAATAACAAATGCTAGAGCTATTGTAGGAAAAAAGGAACCCTTCTCCACTGTTAATGGGAGTGTAGACTGGTGCAACCACTATGGAAATCAGTGTGGAATTTCCATAAAAACCTAGGTTTAAAGATCCCATTTGACCTAGCTATTCTCATTCTGGGTATTTTCCCAGAAGACTTAAGAACATCACACTACAGCAGAATATGTGCATCCATGTTTATAGTGACACAATTTGTAATAATTAAATTTTGGAAAGAATCCTAACGACCATCAACCAGGCAATGGATAAAAAAGATGTTGTCTTCTTATATGGTGGAGTACTACTTGGTCATAAAGAAGGATAAACTTGAGACCTTTATAGGTAACTGGATATAACATGAGATCATAGTCGTAAGTGAAATAAATGAGATTTGCATGTGTGAACATAATATTGTCTCTCTAGTATAAGAAACTGAAAGAATATATATGTACAATAGATATTGTGAAATGGGAAGAAACTGTTCAAAAGGAAAAAGAAACTGGGATGGGGAAAAGGAAACAGAAGCAAGGGAAAAGAAAACTCAAACATATATACATTCATAAATATTTATATGTACATATTTATATATTTATACATATTATATATGCAAGATAGTTAAGATAGTTATGTTTCTAATTTCTGTTAGGTCATTGAAAAGAAATGTTTGTGGCTATATTGTTTGATCAATTTTTCATGCCTGTATATTGTAATATGATCAACTACTTTGAAGATAACTGTACACAATGTATTAACCATTGTTACTCTTCTACTGTCTTGTTTTGAAATTTTGTATCTTTTTATTGTTTTTCTCTTTAAAGTAAAAAAAATTTAAAATCTCAGGTAGTTATATTAAAAGCATGGTCTGAAGAAAAGTGTTTCTTTGTAACACTAAATATATGAGCTCTTAATAGTTTTAACTATAAAGTAGCTTCATGTGATTAATAAACAGAAAAATGTAGCTTCCTAAAACACTAGAGTTTGGAGTGAAAACTCATCATGGACTCTTGAAGTAACACCTAGACATGTGTGTCAAACACAGCTTCTTGACACAGCTAGAAGGTTTTAGTACAAATGATTTCTTGGATATAATTTTGTTTTCTCAAAATATATCATGTTTTGTAATATTAATAATACAGACAATAACTAGAAATTGATTAGAAGCCACTTTCTAGGAAAATTTCCTAATTTTTTATGAGACCAAATATACCTAGTACTCACAAAATCCATCAGGTAGGCTTTATCATACACCCTATTATACAAATGAAGACATCAAAGCACAGAGCAATTCAGTCAGTTATAGTGATCAGACTGTTATTAGGTGGTTGAGTCCAGAGTTTATACTCTCAACCATTACATTTTGCCTTGCTTACCTATGTATGTAGACAATTTATACATAACATATAAAGCAGACATCTATGTAGTAAGTTTGGAACACTTACAAAAAAGTACATTTGAAATATTGTAAATAGTGCTCATTATGCTTTATATAGATGAATATATCACTGAGAAACAGAAAGATTGAGAAACAAGAAGCTTTTTGTGAAAGATGGGTCAAAGATAGTCAAAGAAATTTATTGATTTTAAAAAAAATCGAGGCTTGCATTTCTCTCTTCGAATAACATGTTAAATTGACCACACAAATTTCCTTAACAGATACCGAAGTTAGTCTTCCTAATTCTAAATTTTGCTTTAAAAATAAACATATAAAATATTATTTTATCTATTGTTAATAAAGTTTAATTTGAACACCTTTCAGCAAATGGATGTGATACAGATTTTGCCTTTGTTCCCCTATTGTTACTGAAGAATCCCAGTTAGATGTAAATAAGTGAATCTCTAGTGGCACAACTGGTTGGCACATGGTACTTATAAATAACAACTATCTCTATACCCATGTGTCACAACATACCTATCTATCTATCTTTCCATGTTGTTTTACAGACTAATGTTACAGGGGCCAGGGATATAGCTCAGAGGCACAGTGCCTGCGCGGTGCTGGCAAGCACAAGGTCCTGAGTTCAATTCCAGGTACCAAATGAAACCAAAAAATATAAAACAAAAAAAAATGTAATGTAGTGTAAAAGGTTATTTAAAGTGAAATATTTATATTAATTACTCATATTCTTTGACAATTTGTAAGTGTCACAATGTTGATGTAACTTTGAACCTGGCATTTACTATGAATTTTGGTTTAAATAATTATGGAAGAGTTATCTCAAACTCAATGCAACATTTGTAGTTGAAAGACTTCAACCTAAATATAAGATATATTATCATATAAATGTAGGGTTAAACAGTTACTCTTTGATGATGCCATAGTACAATGCATAATGTCCCCATAGAGAAATGATGACTCTTAGTAGGTATTTCCTGAGTCATAAATCAACATTCTTCACATCTGATTAGGGATTAAATGTGGCTAAGTCCATTAAAATATTAGGGCTTGAATTTATTATATGTTCAATTAGAGTATTATAAATTCAGAAACTATAAACTCAAAAAAAGACAGGAATGACATTTTTCTGATTTTTAAACAATTTTAAAATAAAAAATAAATAAAAAGCAAAATTTCAAAACAATTAGAGAGCAACCATGGTTAGTACATTGCATATTGCTATCTTCAAAGTAGTTACACAGAGTACAAGACGCAGGTATGAAACAATACTAGCACAAACCTTTCTTTTCAATGAACTAAGAAAAATTAGTGTTATAACTATCTGAGGTATCTTATATACTTTTATTTCTTTTCCCTCCCTTCTTTTCTCCTTTCTGCCATCTCAATTTCTCTTTCTTTCTGAATAATTTGTATCCCTTTCATAATATTTATTGCAGATTTTGGATCTTATTCACTCTTTCAGTTTCTTACATGAGGGACACAATATGATGTCTGTACATGTAGATCTGGTTTATTTCACTTCTGAGTATTGTCTCAGGTTGCATCCATTTACTTATGAAACTTTCATGTTTATCCTTCCATATAGTTGAGTAGTATTCCATTGCATAAAATGATCACATCTTTTTTATCCATTCCTTGGTTGATGGTCATTTGGATTTCCAAGATTTAGCTATTACAAATTGTGCTTGTATAAATATGGGTGCTCATGTATCACTGTGCTGTGACATTTTTAATTCTTCTGAGAGGAATGACATTTTGAAACTATCTCATACAAGATCTTTTTTTTTTTTGTACCAGGTATCGAACTCACAACCTTCCACCTGCCAGGCAGGCACTTAAGCCACTGAGCTGAATCACTGGCTCATACCAGATTTCTGTTTGACTCTGTCATTGACAAATCAATCTACATGGATTTTGAATTTTAGGGACAAATTTTGCAATGAAAATGATACATTTCCAGACATTAAAGATAAAATTAAAAATATTTGTGATACTGAGTTTTTTCTTTTTATAAAATAACTAGAATAGTTTATGAATTAATATTTCTATTAAACTCTTTTTCTCTCTTTTGTGGTGCAGACAGTAATTCTTAGTGAAACACTGGCTTTTCCACGTACACAAACTTGTTATGTGAGTTTCTTCAAATGTATACTAATGTTTTCTCTTCTTTCCACTAGGTCTACTGTTATTGATTGATGGGGCCAGAGATCCTTTCCAGGCTTTTGTCATCATATTCAAAGAATTGTACCAGGCAACCAATGAACATAGAGGTTCAATGTTTTTAATGTCAAAGAAGAAAAAAGAGAAATGAAAAGAAGTGCTCACCTTGTAATACCTCTTGTTGTCTTCAAAATAACAAGGGGAAAGGAAGAAAGAAGGAAGGGAAAGGGAAAGAGACAGATTTATATGTGGGTATACATAAGATGGTTAAAATGACTATACTATTAAATGCATTAATTATGAAGAGAGAACAGTTGATACTCATATGATTAGATCAATTTGACATGTCTATATCTGTCAGTCTGAGCAACCCCTTTGAAGGGAATGATATACAATGTTAGACCACTGTCAAATGCCAATCATCTCATTTTGTAAACCTATAATGTTATAGTATCAGATTTGTTGTTGTTTGTAAGTCCCTTTTGCTTTTTGTTTCTCTTTTCTGTGACCATTGTTTTATTTTTTATTGGTGTTATTCTGAACTATTTTGTTTGATTTTATATTAGGCCTGATGATATGGGCAGGGTTTTTTTATTTTATTATTTTGCGGCACAGGGGATCAAACTCACAGCCTCACACCTGCCAGACAGGCGCTTAAGCCACTGAGCCAAACTCCCAGCCCCAGTTTTTTGAGGCAGGGTCACACTATGTAGCTCAGGTCGGCCTTGCGCACACGCTGTAGCCCAAGCGGGCCTGGAACTCACAACACTCTGCTTACCTCAGCCTCCTGAGTGCTGGGATTAAAGGCGTGTGCCACCAAGCCTGGCTCTGGGCAGTTATTTTAAAGACAACAAGAGGTATTCTAAGGGGAAAGGAGGAAAGAAGGAAGGGAAAAGGAAAAAGACAAAGATTTATATATGGGTATACATAAAATGGTTAAAATTACTATACTACTAAATGCATCAACTATGGAGAGAGATCAGCTGATACTCATAATTAGATCAACTTTACATGTCTATATCTGTTAATCTGAACAACCCCTTTGAAGGTAATGATATTCAATATTACAGCTACTGTCAAATTCCAATCATCTCATTTTGTAAACCTATAATGTTATTGTATTGGATTTTGTCTTGGTTACTTTTTGCTCGTTGCCGAGACAAAATACCTGACGCCCAAAATTAGGGAAGGAAAGGTTTATTCTTACAGTTTCTCTGGAGTTTCAGTCCATAAAGTTGGCTTCAAGGCAGCATGGGGTGACGGGGCTACAGTTCATGGCGGCTGCAAACTGCAAGCCGCAAGCTGCGATGGCAAGAGAGAGAGAGATGGAAGCACGGAAGAGGAAGACCCGCCTTCCCTTACATTGTATGTCAGCTCCACCCCTGGGCGGGCACAGCGCTCACATTGTCAATCAACAAACCAATAGCAAACCAATAACTCAGCCCCATCGAAATTATATGAGGACTTGGGGGTACACTGCATACCCAGTACAGATTTGTTGTTGTTTGTTTGTTTCTTTTGCTTTTTGTTTCTCTTTTCTGTGTCCATTTTCTCTTAAATGAAAAGAAAAAAGAAAAGAAAAGAAAGGAAAAGAAAAGAAAAGAAAAGAAAAGAAAAGAAAAGAAAAGAAAAGAAAAGAAAAGTGCTCACAAGAAGGAAGTGGTGTGGGCTACTTCAAGAACAAGTGAGAAATGCTGATGAGGCCAGTGTCAGTGGTCTCTTTATATTTGCTATGGATTGTGGCTAGAGGTTCCCCCAAAACCTCATGCAGTCATGGGTGGGGTATTTTTTAAAGATGACTGGATCCAGAGTGTGGGATACACAATTGATTCATGGTACAATGCTCGGGCCCTAGGATTAAGGGTGTGAGTGCTACCTACCCTAAGTAGTCTAGGAAAGATAAAAAGAGCAAAAAGACACTATTAAGGTCCCTTGTTGCTTTTGCTGCCTTCCACCCACCGGGAACTGTTCCCTCTACCATGTGCCACTCTGCCTTGGAGCCAGCCAGTTATGAACTGAAACTTCTACGAACTGTAAGCAGAATAAACCTTTCCCCCTTTAACTTTGGGTGTTGGGTATTTTGTCTCAGCAATGAGAAAAGTAAGACAATATTTTTCAACTAATATCAGATCCTGGATCAGAGTCTGTTCTGCACATGTGTCCCAGTCATAATTTCACAGGTTTATGATGCCCTAATCTCCTGGTTCACCACTGAAAATTTTTTATTTTATTTATTTACTTAGTGGTTGATTGATTGATTTGGTACTGGGAATCAGCTTACTATCTCCTGTTTGCCAGGCAGGCACTGTGCTGCTGAGCTATATCTCTGGCCTTTGAAAATTTTTATTGATCTAACATACTATGACTATGAGGAATTAGTCAATTGATTCTGATTGTGCTGAAATTTGTGTACTGTGGTGTTGGACAACTTTGTATTATTAGTGGAGCTTAAATCATATGTGGGAAAAGAGCTTTTTAAAGTGATTGTAGAAATACAGATTTTAGTTTTTTGAGTATGCTGATAAGTGAGAAAATTCCAAAGAAAATTAAAATAAGCCAAAATACGGTATATGCAGGAAGTTGCAACTTTTTTATTAAAAATAAAATAGCTTCTGAAAAGTACCATGTGTTATATATTCTACTAACAGAAGATATACTCAAGAATTTAGGTTTACAGCTTCAAAATCATTTTTAAGCAGCACCACCAAAATTATACATAAATATAATGTTTATTTTATTTCCAGTACCTTATTTTCTTGTCCATGATACATGTCAACTTATTCGATACCACAAACATAATCTTACATATTTGAATTTATAAAAAGATAGCATGAAATATCTATAAAATAACTCAGGGGCAAAAAGTCCAAATACAGTTCAGGATATTTAAAGGAAAACAGCTCAGTTTATAGCTGAGTTTCAAACAATGTTACTGTAAATGTACATAGTAGGTAAAGTTATATATTTAATACATGAAGAGGATGAGTAATTCAAATTAATTCCAGTCTTAACAAAATTAATAACTAGTTTTGTAGTGGGTCTTGGCTTCAAAGAACCCAGTGGTATAAGAAGAAATGGTCATTCTCAGCAAGGGTCCAAACTTCGTTTCATTAGAATGCAAATGCATTTATCATTATGAATCTTCCTGCTAATTTCAAATTCTAAGTATAAAGTAACATTGATAGCATTACATTTCTAAGGATAGACTGTTGCTCTCTAAGAAATGATTTTTGCTTTATTTAATTTGGTATTACATTATTAATTAGTACCATGGTTAACAAAATTGCAGTTTTAGCCTGAAGCATTTTGCCACTCCAAGTGATACTTTCTAAAATTAATCTAGCTAGAAGTAATTATTTTTTTACAATGTGAAGACTGGGATTATTTGTTATAAATTAGATTTGGAGGATGATTTTCAAGAACTGTTTAAGCCACACTACTAATGTTGCCCACTTATAGACCCTCATGGAATTATGAGTTCAAAAGTAAACAAGCATCCTGTATGTACACAGAGAAGTGGTTTTGAATCAGCTTTCATTTGAAAATATGTCTAAACCCAGGAACTTCTACATACAGACATTCTTGATCCATACATGCCATGCAGACTACAACTAGTTCTGCTCCTAGAGAACATTCTACAGTCCAAAGTAGAGGGAAGCAATTTTTATTGCTATTTCCTTGCCACCCAATGTGGCCCCAAAGTTTATTTGTAATGTTTAATTGCAGTTAATTATATAAAACATTGCTTTATTTAATAGATGTGTATCTCTTTTACCTCTAAACTGTTATTTTCTCCACTTATCTTTTTTCTCCATTTCCAAATGGTTTCTTTTCATTTGTTGTTTTTTAAAAATATCTCTTTTTGAAAATATAATAACAAATTTTTGATGTATTATTATATCTCAAACTTTGTATAAAAGAATGTGGTAAGTCAATTATAATTACATTACAATAATGTCTAACTGGAACCAACAGTGTTTTCATGGTGTTTTTGTTGTGCATTTCTTTGCAGTTTCAAAGAAAATTATCTTGTACAAATTAAAACTGTTCATTTGTATTTATGCCAGGCATCATAAACAAAGTGTCATATGAACATATCTATTCTGTTTTGTTTAGTTACTAGGTTACAAAAATGTTTCTGCAATTTTAATTGGAAATTTCAGGTATTTTAAAACCATACCCCTCCAACCAGCATACTGTGATGTCATATATTTGAATTTCAATGTATCTGTATGACTGTAATACAGATATATTTTAAAATAAAGTCTCACTGCCTGTCAGACTCATGTTTAGCTTTCATAGGCACACTCTACTTTGGGCTTTGAGAGAAATTATATTTGACAAAATATGCACTGAGATTATTCTTTCAGATGTCAACTTTTGTCTATGACATTTCTAAATACGAGTGTAATTTTATCAACTATAATTCTAATTTTGATTACAGT
This sequence comes from Dasyprocta punctata, assembly GCA_004363535.1. Taxonomy (NCBI): domain Eukaryota; kingdom Metazoa; phylum Chordata; class Mammalia; order Rodentia; family Dasyproctidae; genus Dasyprocta; species Dasyprocta punctata. The sequence goes on from RJWM01000695.1 coordinate 114,038, forward strand.
TAATTTTAAACATATCATAGTAACTACAAACTGATAGAGAAAAATCCAAATGCTCCTGGCAGCGTGCAATTTAAGATTCTGCTCTGTAATCTGTAATGTAACTACTCTCATCATTAAAAGAATCTGATCCATTGTTATAATTTTAGGTTACTAAAGAAAAATAGACTAGAACAGATTCCCTTTATTGTATTCTGTTAGGAAAAAGCAGCAGTAAACTGCACCACCTTTGATATGCCATGCACACACAAAATCTAGTTGTTTCCTTCCCTAAAACCTACTAATTCTTTGTTCTGTTCATAGTAGACACATTATCTTTAATTCTAAAAGTTCAGTCAGGAAATATAAAGACTATGTATTCTTCTTATTTGATTCATTTCAATAATGAGAAAATTTGTTTTGATATGTGTAACAGATGTTTTAATCTAATTAAATTGATTACACCACTAAGAACAAAGAGCAAGATTCTTTGGGAGAGAACTTTCTGTAAAAAGAATAAATCAACTATTCTGTTTTATGAAATGGTAAAAAAAAGTTATAAAAACAATTCGGAGTTAAGCAGGTCATTTCTTCCTATTGTTCAACACAGGATAATTCATAACCTCCCATTTCTAGTAATTTAATTCTGGCAAATTATCAGTCATTCAGGAATACAAAAACATAGAATTTATTTAAAATAAGTTTTTACATTTCTTAATTATAAAATAACATGAACCTTAACAGTCCTCTTTGATCTCTACATTTCTGACTTTGAGGTTGCATTAAAAAGAAAAATAAATTGATGTGCTTTGCTGGACATTGAACTGTGTCATCCTTTAGTACTTGTGAAAGTGATCGTGATTAGAAATTGAGTGCCAGAAAAAGTAATCAAATTAAGATGCGTTCATACTGGGTTAGTGTGACCTAAATCTAATATGAATGGAGTTTTTGTAAGATGAGAAGAGACACAGAGCCCCACACAGGGAGGACATGTGACAATGGAGGCAGAGAATAGAGAATATTCTACAAGCAAATAAATGCCAAGTCTTACTGGAAAACACCAGAAGCTAAGAAAAAGTCCTAAATAATTCTTGATATTTTGCAGTATTTAAGAGTTTCCAATTTTGACAGTATTCGTCACTGCATCATGTTTAAGTTGCTTTTCCTTTCTATGTAGCATATTCAAAACATCTTAAAATGCTTCTCCTTTTACTTTGTTCTTAGAAACCAAGTGATTAGTGACAGAATCAAGAATATCCTCAGAGAACAAATGTCTTGGTTTTCTACTATCACTTTGGAATTGCTTAGAGCTTGAAATACCTTTTTTTCCTTAGGAAAAAATTAATGCTATTACCTACAATCACTCCCTCTGTATAATAGACCTTGACAGGCTTCTGAAAATGAAGCCATTGTTGGTCTTTTTGAAATCTAGGCCTGAAAATTCTGGCAGGAACCAAACTTTGACTGTGCAATCAGCAGAACATTGTTTGGAACTTTTGGTTGTCCCATGCCTTGAAGACTGCTTTTTATGAATGCCATATTTTCTTTGGTGGTATATAGTGGGATGCACCTCAAGTATTTTATTTCTATTTGTTTTTTCTTGAAATTCATTTTATAAAGATGAAGGTTTTCTAGCAATTTATTCTTCCCATTAACTTATTTATTCTCTTCTCGTGTTGTGACTTATAAATCAGATAAGCTTTTGACAGTGACAGGGAATAAAAATACAAACTTAGTATGACAGTCTTTTGCTAACCAGACATTTAGTTACACTACTTATAGGGCAAGCACTAGTTGCTGAAATTAGAATCATTTTAATGTACTTACTTTCTTGATCAGTTGTTTTTTCTAGATTTACCCAAATTTTATATTCAAAATCTCATATATATTTTGAGTATATGCTAAAATCAATTTCATTATCAAAATGAATATACCCCATCTTACCTTTTTACAATGTATCAACAGCTAACTCAAGTTTAGTGTTGTAGCTATTGATTATTAGTCCTCAGATTCTGCATTCTGTTCTATCTTCCCATGCTTTCCGCCCTTTGCTAAGTGGGATGTGTTTCACATTCTATTTTTATCAAATGTCTGTGTACTGACTCATCATTGGATTCAATTTAAGGACATATTTGCAGATTTGGCAGGAAGGAGGAAGAGTCCAGAGGATTTTTATCCCTCTCTGCAGTCCCAAATGATGGTGTGTACTCTTCTTTGATCAGTTTGTATATTTTCATGATCTAAGAGCAGATGGTTTTAGTCTTTCAACCACCAGGCACTGGATTCTGCCAACTGAATGAGATTAGAAAAGGATCCTGAGAACCAGATGAAAACTCCAGCTAGGATACCATTTGGCCAACAGTCTTTAGCAATCTAACGAATGATCCAACTATACGAGGTTCAAACTCCTAACTTAATGCAACAGTGATATTTTATGTCCTTTTAAGCCTTTAAGATCATGAAAAAATGACAATTGAAAACTAATTTCAATTTTATTTTTTCTTAAAGTCTTACTTGCATTTGTCTAGTGAAATTGATACTTCATGCTTATCTAATTAAAAATATACATTTAGAACTTACTTTTTTACATGGATATTTTCATTTTTTCTTACAAATCTGCACAGATATATATATATATATATGTAGATAAAAATATAAATATAGATATAGATAGATATATATCACTCATTTCTGGTTGTCTCCTCTGGAGGAGTCATTTTAGCATGTTCCTGAGATGTTGATTCTCAATACATTTTTAAATCTCTTGCCTCTAGTGACCATTTCTATTATGTGATATTGAAAATATATTTTCTCCTCATGAATACCATTTTAAGAAAGCAAATATTTTCTTTTTCATTACTATGCTCTTCTATTATATATAGGCATATATTTTATATATCTATATCATATATAGATGTATGTCTATATGTGTTTATGTAATATATATCACATATGCCTATATTATACATAATTTACAATTGAATCACCCTCATGTTTACTAATTACATATTTCTTTATTCTATTTTTAATTTTCCTACTTTTTTCCTTTATTGGTAGTGGTTTAAAGAAACATCTTCCTAACACTACCTTTACTACAAGTCCTCAGTCAAATTTCTTTCATTTATGAAGCATTAAGTTTACTATTTCATACTGTTCTTTACATTTTAAAAAATTGAGTCATGTTGCACAATCCTATATATGTACATCTTAGATTTATTTTCAAATATAGAACAATAGTTTTCATACATGTGTGGAATCCACCATGGGTTGGTGACTTAAGAAACCAAAACAGAGTGGTTTCACTGGTGGATATCTTTTTACCTAGCAGTAAGTCTCCTCATCTTAGCAAAAGGAGGGCAAGCACATAAGCCACCACTCTTTATGTATTGAAGTTACAGGGATAGACTTTTAGAAAACTCACATCCTCTAGAATTCAAGGTACACAGCTATGAAAATCTGGAGCTTTGCAAAGGGACCCCCTTAAACACTTGGCTAAATACTAAATTGCATAATTGTAAAAGAAAAATCCTTCAGCTCTAGCCTTAAAGAGACTACAGTCACACCTGCTTAATTTAGAGGTTTGCGCACAAGCAGCAAAAGCTTCTAAACCCAGGGTAAAAATAATGAAACAAGGTTTAAGAAACTGTTGACACACACATACAATTACACAGAAGAAACAGAAAATAAATCTTACATAATTAGACTGGAAGAGCTCCAACACCTGAAATTCTAACATTGGAGAGTCCTTTTACCAAGCTTTCAGGGTTCAGGCTGAGAAGGGTCCGGGCGGACTGTCCCTTCCAAGGATGAGACTCCAAAGGCCCCTGCCACGGAAGTCTGTAAAATAACAGTTGAGAGAAAATTGGCTGTGTCCCAACTGTGTGTGTGACCAGATACAGGGAACTTGTAGCCCTCAGGAACTGAGTAAGTGCCCAAAGAAACAAACATCTGGATCTTCTAAGCAGGTAATAAAAATATCCTTTAGAATGTGTCAGACTAGCAAGGAATTTTTGGTTATGTCGAGATGCTTTGCCCAGTAGCCTGACAACAAATCTTTAGAATAAGGGCAAGGCACTGCTGTAAATAGGGAAGATCTTTCTACATTTGATTTGAGACCCTCAGAGGCAAAGGAAGTCAGAAATGTTTCAGAATGTCACATATCATCAAGAATTTATGTTTACACTAATTTTAGAATTTAAAAAACAAAGCAAAACAAAACACTTTTTGACATGTGGCAAAATATCCAGAGGACTAATCAAATAGTTATGGGTTAAAATCAGTAAAATCAAAGGCTAATCTGGACCAAACTTAGAAAAGTTTAAAATCAAACCTTCATTTAAAAGATAACGTAATTCAAAATATAACGAGAATATATCAGAACAAAAATTCAACACTATTTAGAGAACTTTTAAAAAATAAAACAAGCAAATTAATGGAACTCACAGTGTCTATAACCAAAGTAAAAATAAGTTGTTTTTGAAAATGCAGGAAAATAGGCTATTTGATCACAATAAAATTTAGTCAATTAGACACAATAATGTCAGAAGTGAAGACACCTAGATCGTGAAGATACATATTAAAAATTTGATAATGTCTCAAAAAAATAAAGTAAAATGGCTGGGAATGTGGCTTGTCTTATATGCACAAGGCCCTGGGTTCAATCCCTAGCACCATAAAAAAATAAATGAACAAATAGAATAAAATAAGAATATCAAAATTGTGGGAGTTATTTGAAATGCAAAAGAAAAATTTATAGGGAAAAACTACTGTAAGTGATATGAAATTGCACTAGATGAGGCTATTTATAGATTAGAAATTACAAAATAAAAAAGAGCAAAGTTGGCAACAGAAAAATAAACTGTTCAAAGTAAAATCATAGAGAAAAAATAAAAAGACAAAAGATTAGCAAATTGCAGAGCAATATCAAATCGATGTACATAATTTGAGCTCTCAAAATAGATGCATAAGTATAAAATATAAATAACAACTAGAGGCTTTAATTTCATGAAAAAAACTAAATTCAACATTGAAGAAACTCATGAATAGTAAACAAGGTAAAAAGAAATGAAATCAAGTTACATAATAGTTAAATATTTTAAAATACTATTTCATCTTCAAAAGTGTAGAGTGACATCTTCAAAAGTATAAGCGCAGAAATAATACTACAATTACAGTAGATTATTCAAAATAATAAAAAAGACAAACGTATTTGTAAAAAACTAGTAGACATAGAAATTTCATTCAGTAGAAACATGTTTTGGAATTAAAGACAAAACAAAATTTATTTACTTCCAAAAGCTAAAAGTATTTATTTTTCTGGGTTCTACATTATAGGAAATTTTAATATAAAAGAATTATGATACTTTGAAAAGATTATGTAAACTGGGACCCACGAAGGGAATATACCTATGGAGAAATTATAACTGTGCAGATATGTCTTTTAGAGCAATTTTAAATAATTAAAGCAAAATTAATAATATAGTGTAGGATTGAGAATTAAGTGAACAGTAACACAAAATGCGTGTGACTGAAAACGAGAATGAAGTTTTATGGTTTTTTTTAATTGCATACAATCTTTCACTTTCTTTCCATGTACCTATTAAAAGTATCATTTGAAGGTAAAATGTTTAGCTGAAGACATTTTTAAAGACTAGAGCTAAATAGAACTAAGATAAATGGACAATAGTAGATTTAAAATGAGAATCATTTAATGATAAGAATATCAGTGCATGAAGCAAAAAAACCAAAAAGCTGAAATGCAAGTAAACAGTTTTCAAATTATGGAACAAACAAAAATAGAATAGTAAGTTGATTATTAAATTTCAAGAAATAGATAACTGCATTAAAATGAGGCAGACTAAATATTTGAAAGCCAGAAATTCTTATGTTTGAAAAATAAATTTCAAATTTATGATGTCAGAAGCAAGTCATTTTATATTTAAGGATATAGGTAAGTCAGATAGTAAATAGTCATATTTCAACATTTACCCTGAAAGAACAGGCTCCAACAACACAAAATAAAATAGATATACAAATAAGGAATATTACCAGAGTAAAAATGAAATAATTAGTAACAAAAAGGAATCAGTTGGCCAAGAGAACATCACAATTGTAGATAATGCTTAGTATTCTTCGTAGGTTCTGAAAAGTAAATATTTCAGGTTTTGGGTACCACTAAGTCTCTAAATACTGAGCTCTATCATTGTGGCTAGAAACTGTACAGCATATATCTAAGTGGGCATGACAGTGGTCCATATTACTCCATGGATAAAATCAAATGTGTAGGCCAGGATTAGCCTAGAGGTCAGAATTTACCAAACCCTGTCATAAAGAAAAATGATACTATGATTTAGGTCATTCAAGTACTGGTACTTAGATCAGTGTGAAGTAAAAAACAGGAAAACCTGGAAGACGATCATGCCTTAGAAGCGTCCATCGGCTGCCATTATGAGGAAGGATATTTTAATTAGAAGGGAGTGTTTTGTCCTTCAAGTAGACAGACATATCTTGGATAAAAAGAAGTATTTTTAGAAAGCAAACAAAACACAACAAGCAATAAGGAGATATTCATTTATGTGTAAGAAAATTGTATTTTTACAGTGATCATTATATTTTTCTACATATTTATGCAAATGCTTATAAAAGCATAGTATTACAAAAAACCTCTACTAGAAATTAGAATCATTAGCAATTTTCATATCATAGGAAGTGTTTAATGAAATTCACAAATACATCCATCTCGTGGTAGAACAATCAGTACAACAAAATATGAGTTGTTTGAGTGCTTCATATTTAAACTTTACCTTTTATTTTAAGACTATATTTCTATTTTAATCTGAATGAGAGACAACTAATACTACTACTCTTTAAATAATTAAATGGAATGTATTTCTCTGTGAATTTCAAATTAGGTTTAATTTAAAAAGGGCAGTGTTCTCTACTTAACTCAGTTAATGCATAAACTTCTACATGCTCCTAATGTATTTGTTTCTTAATAGTTAGCTGATTATATAATAGTCAATCTTTCAATATTGGTTTTTATAATTTTTCAAAATTTTGCAAAAAATAGAATCTCCAAGTTATAAAAGAGAAAAATTAATATTAAACAAAAGGTTAATATTTTTATGAAGAGATAAATTGAAGAAAAAGACCCAGAATGACATAAATATGAAGGCATAAAGTAGGAATTAAGGGAACTTAAAGCACAGAAAAGATTCAGAACAATAAAAGAGCATTGAAATATTTTCAGGGCACTTTTCATTATAAATGTGTCCTGATATTTGTTGTAAAATTTTTATCCCTCAAACTCAGACCTTAGTAGTCAGTCATCTCTTAGCCAGTGATTCACTTTGCCTCTGGGAGGCTACCTGAGTGGACCTAGATTTGTGTTCCTTACATAACCATCTCCTTTCTGTTCTTAGGGCTCCTTGGAAATCTAACCTCCTACCAAGTCAAGTCATTCTCATTTCTTCTCCTTACCACACAGAATTTCCCAATGTTTCTGCTTTTTTTTAATCTCAAGTGATCTAGGAAAATTCTCAAATCAAGCAAAATCATACAAATATAGATTAAGTTTTCTTAATAATGAAAGAGAAAGATGCATTTCAAGTATACTATTTCATAGGACATCTTCCAGTCTCAGTTTTTATATATTCCTGTACTGTTTTGCTCTTTCAAGTGTATTCACTCATATTCTTCAGATATAACATATTTTGATTATGTATAGATTAATATTTAGATTTAGGTTTTTCATTTTTCAGTCTCATCTAATTCAACAAACTTTCAATCCCACTAAACTCTTGAGTATTTATCTTCTATCTATAAAGAGATTCCTCATACTTCTCTCCTGAGATGCAATTTAAATATTTGTATTTGTAAATAGAGCAATTAGTAATTTCTTCTATATAGTTCTTACAATCATGAAATTCAATTTTTAAAAGAAATATATAATGTTATTATTTCTAAGTATCGTGCAAATAGTTGTTCATAGTGAAAACAGAGTAAATACTGTTTAATTATAAGTAATTAAAGGTGTTCCTCATTTGGTCTCCATAACCATTACAATTTAAAATCAAATATACTACTCTATTGTCATAAGGTGACAATTTATTTATTTATTTATTTATTCATTTTTTTTTTTTTTTTTGCGGCACCGGGGATTGAACTCACAACCTCGCGCCTGCCAGGGCAGGCGCTTAAGGCACTGAGCCAAACTCCCGGCCCTGGTTTTTTTGAGGCAGGGTCGCACTATGTAGCTCAGGCCGGCCTTGTGCTCGCGTTGTAGCCCAAGCCGGCCTCGAACTCACAACGCTCTGCCTACCTCAGCCTCCCAAGTGCTGGGATTAAAGGCGTGCGCCACCACGCCCGGCTTAGGTGACAATTTATTTAAAAAGAGTATTCCAAGGAAGTTAAGGAAATACATTTTATATATATATACACATATATATGTATATATATATACACATATATATGTATATGTGTGTGTGTATATATATATATACATATATATATATATATATATATATATATATATATATATATGCTCTACTGGAAAATTAGATTTCTAATAAAGAATAGAATTATAATACAAAATTTAAAATAATAAAGTGTGAAGAGAACCAGACAATATTTATGATATTGGATGTTATATAAAGATTATAGCAAGTAATTTTAATGTTAGAAAATGTTTGCAAAATAACCAATAAGAGAATCAAATAGTTGAAACCAATACTATATGACCCTGATAAATATAAATTCTTCTCAGTCGTATAATCTGAAAAATAGAAATATAAGTATTTGTTTTAACATAATCAGGAAGGCAGTGATAAGTAAATAAAGTAAAAAATTAATCACATTTACAATTCTACAGACTAGGATAATGTGATAATATATGCAATTACACTGGTAATATAAATACTAATTGTCTTTACAAAATGTTTTTTTTTTTTAACTTCTTAAATTCACCTTAAAAGTCTTCATTCTGCTGTTTGTATTATTTCTGTTATTCGGGAATGTTTCAGATAAAGATCTTGAATATGAGCTACAGGCGAGAAATTATAATTTCCAGTACTATAGAAATTTGGAGTAAAACCTGACAACCTGTGAAAATATGTTTACTGTCACTTTTTAGAGATGCCTTATAAAATTACAATGTCTTCTAAGGTACAAACATTATAGTTAGAAATTAGCTAAGCATATCTTCAAATATGGTGTGAATTTTCCTCATCTTAAAATGCACTGATCTGACTGGGATAAAATTAAAGTAAAATTTTAACTAGCATAACATTACACAGCATGCCAAAAAACGATGTAACTTTCTATGTAGTTATATACAATGCCATCCAAAGAGGCTTTTATTGTAAGTCAGGATGTTAAAATGGATTGTTCATGTTGGGTAACATTAGTTTCAACGAAAATTTGAAATACTGATGATATTTACTCTTTGAAATCTTTTTTTATAAAATAAATTCCCTGATAAATTTCTGCAATAGAATACTTACATTCTTTGAGCCATGCACATTCTCATGGGTCACAAAACTAAGGGTCATAATTAATTAGTAAAGTTATATGGTCCTATATATTAACATTTTGTTCACCAGAAAAATATCAGCATTTCATTAAAAAGAAACTATTAAGTATACTGTTCTGGGAGTTTTAAAACCTGTAGTTTAAATATTACAAATTACTTAAGTATTTGATGTGTGCTTAATGACTTGAACCATACCTTTATTGATTAAACTGCACATTCATGAAAATCCTGGTGCTATAAACATAGATCCAATATTATGTTAATTTTAAAAATATTCAATCTAATATGAGGAATACAATGAACTTGTTTTTTGTTTGTTTGTTTTTGTTTTTGAGACAAGGTCTTGCTAAGTAATTCAGGCTGTTCTCTAACTCACTACGTAGCCCAGGTTGGCCTTGAACTTGTAGTGATTCTCTTCAGCTTCCTGAGAAATGGGGTCATAGGTGAATTTAATTTCTTACTTATTTGGTTCCTTAAAATTATTTGATGCACTTCATAATTACATAGATTCCCATGTACAGTTTGTTCTCAATTATATTAGCTAGGCTCTCAATCTTACCTACTCTTCTGCAAAATGACAGTAATAACGGAAATGATCTTCTTTATCTGGATTAATGGATATATTCAGATTGTGCATGTAAACAGCTTGGTGACAATTTAATGTCTGATAGCTGATAAACTCTTGCTCTCTTACATATTTAACTCTTCGGCATTTATATGCTTTTCAAGTTATGTTCCTCTGCTGGTAGCCCTAAAGTCAGTCTCACATGTTTCTAAAAGTTTTCTAAATGTTTGTTTACACGTTTCTTCAAAGCATTGTTGTTATCCAATTCTTTTTATTCTTATTGTTTTCTCTACTTTTATTTTGTTTATTTATCTCTTCCATTTATCCATCCTTATCTTTATAATCATACATCATCAATATAATATTTTCATCATATTATTAAAATATGCAGTTATATTTATGTCTTTTATATTCTTACAATGAATAATTGAAAATGTAAATGTCTTGGTAATGATAAAATACATATTTCAAATCTATAAATTTTTTGTACTTTAAATGATTATCTGCTTGAATCTCAAGAATTTTGTTATTATTTAATATATTTTGTTGTTTTATTGTCATATATATGGATGTTAAAATCTAACATAATTAAAAAGAACAAAAGAAAATATTAGAACAAGTTATTTTTATATTATTATGTTTATATTTCAGTAAGTGAATGTTTCTTTATTGCAAATACTAATTTAGTCTTACTTACATAAAGTTGGAATAGTGTACTATGCCTCTTTTTTCTACTTGGTTTTTATTTTTGCTATTTTCCATAGGCTAGTTTTCAAGAAGATTCAATAATAAATAGTTTGTATATATTTTTTGAATATGGACACCAGCACGATAATTTTTTTTTGTATATGAGTACTTTGTCTCTGTTTAAATTATATTTAAATATGCTTTCAAATACATGATTCAAAATCTAGAGGTAGAGATATTACAAAATTTATTTGGAGTTAGTTGATTTTTAACCATACCACAGCTATGGAAATCAGTATAGAGATTCCTCAAAAAACTAAAGCTAGAAATTTCATTAACCCAGTTATCCCCCTTTTAGTTATCATCCTGAAAATAGTAATGACATTATATTACACTGATACATTTATGCCTGTTTATAGCAGCACAACTCAATAGTCAAATCTTGAAAGCAGCCCATACATACATCAATAGATGAACAGATAAAAAAGTGCCATTAGTACATAATTTAAGACTACTATAAAGAAAGATAAACTTGTATCATTTGTAAGAAATGGATGCACCTTGAGACCATAATATTAAATGAAGTAAATCAAATACATAAGCATATGTATCACATGGCTTCTCTTATATGAGAAACCCAAAATACAAAGTGCAAAATAAAAGATAGTAGGAAGTAGCAAGGCGGCATCTGGGAAGCAAACCAAGAGATGGAGGGAGCGAGGGAAGAAAAATGAGATTAAAAAAAGGAGGGGGAGTTGTGATATGTTGGGCCCATGCACCAAGTCCCTATGATACGTATGTAGGGAGAAGGGTCAAGGGAGAGGGGAGGGGAAAGAGAAGAAAGGAAGAGGGAAAAGAAAGAGAATGGAAGGATAAAAACGGATAGAAAACTTTTGTAAGTGGGAAGGGGAACAAGGATGGAAGGGAGGGGAGGTATCTTAGTTACTTTTCTCATTTCTGAGACAAATCACCAGACACTCAAAGTTAAAAGAGGAAAGGTTCATTTAATTCACAGTCTGTAGAGGTTTCAGTTCATAGTAGGCTGGCTTCAAGGTAGATTGGCATGGCAGAGGGGCATTGTAGAGGAGAAACAGTTAATGAAAGGCACAAAGAGAGCAAGCTACAAGTGGGCAACCAGGCTCTCTTTCTATGTCTCATATTTTATTGTATTACATTTTTGATCCCAACATAACACACCCCAGATTCAGCCATCTCTGAAAAGCCCCACCTGTGACTGTGTCAGGCTTTGGGAGTACATCTAAACACAAGCCATAACAGGAGGGGAACAAGGAAAAAACATCAAGATATATCACGCATAGGTACAAATTCCTCCTGATAATTGTGACCATTATGCATATCAAAGTGTATCAATAAAATTAATGCAAAATATTTTTAAAAATTAAGTAAAGAAGAAAAATAATAAAGCACAAATGGATTCAGTATTTGTTGGATTGTTTTTAAATTAAGGACCAGAAATGGAACAAAATGAGAAGTTGCAATCCATTAGCTTAAATTCAATAGAGAACTGTAATTCTGAAACTATATTTTAGAAAGCCCTGTTGTATCTGAAGGCAAAAATAATGCATTGATAGGGCTAAAAGACCACTTTTTTTAAACCACTGTCAGCTTTGATAATGTTTGATACAACTCTGAAGTTTTTTATGTCCAACACAAACTTAGAAAGACCCTGTTAAGAACAAACAAACAAACAAACAAACAAACTATGGAAATGTAGCTCAGTGGTAGCCCACCTTTGGTTCAATCCCCAGTATGAGAGAAAAATAAAACTTATCTCTGAAAATTGTACAATGGCCAAAATGTAGAAGTTTAATATTTTAAACATAATCATTCTAATTGGCAAAGGATTTATGTTATGAATGTATTTACTAGTGCCCACGTGAGCTGCTATTCTAGCATATAATATGAAAAGTGTGTGTGTGTGTATGTATATGGGAGGGTTTTTACGGAAGTGAATGTGATAATTTAAATTTAGTAATTCATAATATTGGAAGTCTACTTCTACTGTTCTACTTTATAAAGATATCTACAAAAACTAGTCATATAATTCTAAAGACAATATTTGGCTTTAGATTATTTTTGTTATAGATTAACTGGTATACAAAAGAGTGTTTAAAAGTAGAACCATGAGATGAACCTCCTTAATATCATATAAATACAGTCTTTTTGGCAAAAGAATTGACAAAAGTTCTTAACTTCTAATGCCTTTCCTATGTCAACAGTCTTGATAAGAATGTAAAACTGAATTAAACATATAAATGTTGAAAGCTGTTTAGCTTATCTATGTAAGTAACAAAGCAAAGCTACTGATGTTCAAAAAATCACTTAAAGTTATGAAATCATTAAACTTGTGTTTCCATGGAGACATTTGAATTTTCTTTTATCTCCAAGCAACCTTTACCAAATAACAGTATTATATTTTCTGTACAACGTCACCATTTATATTGTTATCAATGTAACTGTTTTCCTTTACCTGAATTAATTCTTGAAATTACAAATACAAATCCCTCAGAAGTTGACTCTGCATGCAACAGTTTTCAAAATATTGGCACAATGTATTTTAACTTCCTTCCCTCTGGAAATGGACCTGGTAGCATTTTCTTGAAGCTGGGCATGACTACTGTGAGTATTATAGTTAATAGATTATAGCACAACTGTTGGCAAATATCATCCAAAACTAGGTCAGAGAAGACTAGGTATGTTTCCCTAAGACCTTCTGAAATAATCGCTCTCTTACAATGTTTGTACCTGAACTTATTCAACCTGCTGCAATGAAAGCCCCTGCAGGATCTACACACTCTACCTTCTGAGGCTTGCCAGCCTCAGAGAGGGCTAGGAGAGCAAAGTATCTCCATGAAAACTGAATGTCTCACCCTCATTTTTCTAGTCCCATGTCTTTTGAGTGACCTTCAGTAATTTGTGTTCATGCCAGCCACTGAATGTGCCCTGCTATTGTAGGAAGCTTTATGCAAAAGAGAGAAAATGCCTTTGCTATCTTTTGTCTAAATTCTTGACCAACAGAATTTTGGGACTAACAAAACTGTTGATTTATGCTCCTAATGTTGTGTAGTTTATTATTCAGCAATAGGCAGCAGAAAACTCTATATATGCAATTAGTGGAACTTATTTTTTCTTTTAAGAATTTTGTAACCTTTTCTTGTGTCAGTATCTCAAGTTCTCCAAACATGGATTATGTTCTGCACTGAAAAGTCCTGTTTTCTGCTTAATATATTGAAGAGTTGGTAAGGGTATTTTTATGTACTTGTGTTCTACTGCTTTATACTTGATATTTCATACTAGCTTTACTGGATGTGATATTTCTTACAACAGCACCATAATTTCTCTGATGCTACTTATATCAATACTACATTTATATGATGGATTCCTTATGTGCCAAACATTTTATCATTTTAGTAGATGGAAATTTAACTTAAGTTTCTGATGATTAAATAGATAGTAATAATTTTTATTCATTGTTCTCTACTCACATTTTCATAGAGAAATGAATGTACAGTTTCTATTTATAACATAACTCTTTTCTTACTAAAACAGTTTACTTCAATAAAAAAAGGAAAAGAAAACTAATACAAGTCAAATGCTCACGCTTAGACCTATAACATGTTGCATCACTTTTAGAAATTAGTATATGAAATTATACTAGTTCAATTATTTTTAGAGAAACTTTATTTCTTTCTGTCTCGCATGCATATATGTTTGTACAAGATTACACACCTATGCATACATATAACAATATATATTTATAATGCAGTTCACAAAATTTTAACTTATTCCTGTTTTCTTAGACTCCACATATGTTAATCTATGGCTTTCATTTTAATATGTTATATTAAAATAAGATTTAAATGAGGAAGTAGTAACTCTTGAGAAAGGCATATAGCATTGATGTGCCACTAACCCCAGATAGAGTAGATGCTGTAAAGTCACTAATAGGATCATTACCAAACAAAGAGGAAAAAAAATTAAAAACAACAATGCCTTATGCTTAGTGGAGTTGAAATTCTAGAATTTCAAGGGAAAATAGTGATGAAAGGATTTTCTTTAAAAACTGAGCATCCAGGAATATGTACTTTATAGAAAGACAAACCAGATGATATCACAAAGGAAATATGATACCAGATAACATACCATGTAACTACTGAATTACTATGCTTTAAAAGGGACCCATCATCCAGAAGTAATTCAATGATTTGTTTTGGAAGGCCATGGTCAATAGTAACAGATTGTTAGTAATGAGAGTTAAAATTTGTCAAAATAATGTAAGTGTGAGAATTATAGTGCCTCAAGGTAATTTTAGCCAAGTAATAGCACTTAACTGGCACAAACCAGAGAACTACATTTATGAAAATCATTATCAAGGTTCAATTAATAACCAAGGGGATCTGACTAACAGATTTATGGAGATGATTAATAATATACAACAATCCTGGGATTAAATAGATGGGTAGCTATGCTAAGGAAAAAAATTAGAAGCCTGAGGGAAGTCATTTCATTAAAGACTTAGGATTTCTCACTCATTTTTCATGCCTGAACATGTGTCTTCAAACTAAATAAGTGGCTCCTTTTCTACAAGAAAATATATTGCAAACTCAAGTGAATTATACATAAAGATGAATCAGGTAAATTCACCAAATTACTCTGAACTGACTACCTCTGCCATTGCTGGCACAAAATACCTGAGGTCCACATTAACAAGGCTCATATTTTCAGATGTTTTATCCCGTGGTTGGCACAATCTAAATCAGAAACCTCATGGGAAAAGGCACGATGGACCAAAGCTGCTCATTTTGTGGAGGCCTTAAAGCAGAGAATAGAAGAGTTCCTGAAATGAAGGGACCAGGGACAAGATATAACCCTCAAAGGCATCTATCTGGGACCCCCGCAGTGAGTCCTCAATTTCCTGCAAGTTCTTATGGCTCATGGCAAAAAAAAAAAAAAAAAAAAAAAAAAAGAGCAAGAGATAATATGGTGATGCAATGGAGATCCACGAGGCAGCAAATACCTTGGTATTTGCTGATTACGTTTACATCGAGGAATGTTATGGTTTGAGTCTGGATGGCTTCTAGAGTTTGTAAATGACTCATGGTCCAATGCTGGGATAATGGAGATGAGTTCTACACCCAAGTGGGTGTGGTCTACATACAATATAAGAGACAGAAAGAGTCTTTTCTCTGTACTTCCCCCTTGTTGCTCTTGTTGCTTTTGGTATCTGCTACCACCATGAACTGTTGTCCCTCTGACATGCCATCCTGACTTGCACCCAGCTGAGTAGGGACTGAAACCTTCTCAAACTGTGAGCTAAATAAACCTTTCCTTCCTTCATTTTGGGTGTCAAATATTTTATCTCAGCAATGAGAGAAAAGCAACCAAGACAGAATTTAGTACCAGGAGTGGGGTTGTTGCTGTGATTATACCTGACCATGTGGTTCAAGAGCCTTTGGAAATGGTTTGTGGGAAGAGTTTAGAAAGGTTTGGAGATGTCACCTGAAGGGGTAGAGCTGGAATGCCTTATGTTTCTCTGTATGGGAGATTCTGGTCAGAGCTCAGGAAACCAGAAGGCTGATAGAAATCCTGCCTTTAAAGACCAGGCTCAGGAGATTTCTGCTGAGAATAAGAATTGCATTGGTTGTTGCACGCCACATGATGTGTGTAATGGCTTAGCAGAAGGTTTGTCAGCATTTTGCTCTTGCCCAAAGACTTTGCCTGAGACTTAGATTGAGGGCAGTAGACTAAGCAGACAGAAGAAATTTCAAGGCAGTCTAATATTGAGGTGGTGGCATGGCTCTTGTTGGAGGCTTTTAGCCAGATTTATGTTGTGAGTCAAGAGCAAAGAGCCGAGAAGGATGATTTAAAAGATTGTGAGTTCAACCAGAAAGAAAGCTTCAATAAAGCTGTGGACTACAAAGAAAGAGCTGAGAAGATTTTGATTGCTGAGAAGGAACAGAAGAACAGAAGAGATGGCCTGAGGTCACCATGGGAAGTGACATTTCTCTACCCTTAGCAACCTTAAAACTGCAGAAGTGAAAGACTTTGACTTGAAGAGAAGGCCACAAAGCACCATGTTTCAGAACTGCAGCAGAGGCCACACAATGTCCCAAAATGGTGGCGACCATACCAGGTTCTAGAATGGTAGTGGCATAAAACATTTGTTCCTCACAATCATGTTCAAAGTGCCCAGCAATCCAGGCATTCAACCTCTACACCCAAGACAGAAAAGCCTGGCTACTGCTCCAGCTGGCTGCAGACCTCAGCAGCATCCACATGGTACTCGTTTTAGGTGCATGCAGAATGCAGGAGTTCTGAGGTTAAAAAGCCTTCCCCTGATTTCAGATGGCTTGGAAGGCCAGGCATGTGCCCATGAGAGGATAATATGTGACACTGTGCATGTGAAGCCAAAGGTGCAGTGGAGAATCCAGAAGTTTGGAAAAGTCAGGAGCATGGATTGTCTTAGGAAACCTGCAAAGAGAGAGCAAAGCCATCTCTAGAGAGAATAAATGGATGCTACAGCCACCAGAACTGTCACAAGGCAGAGTCACATAAGTCTTTTGGAACTCACAATTTGTGTTTGCACTGCTGAATTTTGGACTTGCTTTGGTCCCAATCCTTTGTATTCCCCTGTTTGTACCTTTTGGAATGTAAATACTTATCTTATGCTATTGAATGTTGGAAGTGCTTAAGTATCTTTTCATTTGTATGGGGGCTCACAGCTAAGAGTATGCCTTAAATCTCAGAGGAGACATTTGACTTGGGGCTTTCAGCAACTCTGAAACTGTTAGGACTTTGGCAACTCTTAATTATCTTCTAATTGTCTCTTATCCAATCAAGTTGAAAGTCAAGATGGACTTTCACAGACCCTATGGCAATTTCCATGAGTAACTCTGCTGGAAGGGAAAGAAAGTCCCAAACATTATTAGGACACTTGCGCAAAAGAACCCAGTTGTCACTGATATCTAAAGCCTAGAGTCATTAAGACCCTCTCATAGTACTAGCACATAGGGGCTTCAAAAACTAAGTCAAGTCTTAGCCAAGGTTACCTTACACTGAGATAACAATCACTGAACTCAAATTAAGATCATTTTTATGATCTTTGAATGCATACTTATAATTAACATAATTAACAATTTGCAATACCCTTACATTCTTTACTTGGCCTATGGGATACAATCAATTAGAGTAGGAAAAGCAAACAGGAAAACTCTGAAACTGTGTCTCTCTCAGGCCAAGAAAGCAAATAAATATAAATATAAATATAAATATAAATATAAATATAAATATAAATATAATATAAATAATGCCAGGGTCT
Source organism: Dasyprocta punctata (assembly GCA_004363535.1). NCBI lineage: Eukaryota > Metazoa > Chordata > Mammalia > Rodentia > Dasyproctidae > Dasyprocta > Dasyprocta punctata. Next base: position 132,134 of record RJWM01000695.1, read on the forward strand.
TAGGGAGACTAGTGTCACTTTAAAACCCTAAAGGATGAATTTGTCTCCTGTGATAGCATTTAATTATGTAGTTAAACTTTCACACACATCAGATAAATTTTAGAAGTTAACTATTAACTAGTGCAAACAGTCAATCAATGCAAGAGTTTTGATAGAACAGATTAAAATGACTCAGGGACGTAATATTCAGTCACTGATTTATTAAATGTATTCCTTTTTCTTTTAATCAAAAAGGATACCAGAAACATTTTGCGTTATCTTGAAGTGAACAATCATATGAATGTAGTTTTATAGTCAGATTGAATGTTCAGCTTCTTACCATAGTACCACTATGGGAATTCTGGATAACTTGGATGTACTGAAGCACAGCACATTGCTTCATTAAACTAATAATACAATTTTTTTGAGTTTTTAAAAAGTTTTTTAAAAGTTGTGACCAGCATGTTGGAAGGGTGGAAAAGACACATTTCTGAAAGTGAGACATAGACCCTATGCAGTCCAGTTAATCATCACTCTGCTTGAACATTCTGGCCAAAGTAAATGCCAAAATATTGTACCTGTTCAGTCCACAACAAAGGAAACAGAGAAAAAGAGACTACAACTCTCAAGGCAATGAAAGGACTAAAGAATATCCTATTTTTCCTCAATTTACATTGAGAAGTGATGGAGATTTACATGTGATCATCTCAAAAAGTTGAAAAGCAACCAAATCATGATTATGGATGTATCATTTCCTAATACGGGGGCATGTAGCATATGTATATCTGTTACACTACAGACATTCAAGAGTGTGCTTAGAAACCGGTATGTAAAGAAATTATTTGCATCAGTTTTGTAGACAACACTGAAACAATATCAGAATATTAGCACTTCAAAAAATAGAGACAAACCAAGATACTTTTTCAGGAACATGTAGAATAATATGGGTAAACGAGAGGCAAGGTGTTGTTGGATGCATGCATATGAAAGGTTATACTGCAGTGAACATAAAATACTAAGATTTCCCATCACTTATTATACCCAGAAAGAGTTTGACCATGGAAGAGACACTAAATACTTTTGTAAAACTCTGAAGCTAGTTGGTGGGAATCATACTCTTATTAATGATCACAATGCAACTTGCTTGAAAGGATAATGGAAGAAGTCATGGTGGCAAAGACAAATGCAAGTGGCATAATTTCACTATAATCAAATATGATTCAACCTTCAAGCAATAGACACCACCCACAAGCACCTCAGTTTGCACAGTTAGAGTACATTTATTAGATTCATAGTGGCAATTACATTACACTGTGTCCCTTCATCCTGGTAAAGTCAAGATTTGTTTTCATTTACATGTATATATGGGTTTACCTTTTCTATTAGCAAGACACTGACTAACACTAGATTCAGAGAACTTGTAAAGCATTTGATCTACTAAAATGAGAAAACCCAAAAATTCATGTTAGACTCATGTGCACATTTAAAATGATGCATGGGAATGGAACTATGTTTGCTATATATTACATCACTCAGAAACTACTGGCAAACTTTAAACACAGGAAGTATCGAAGTTTGGGCTGGATATTTAACTCAGTGGTACAAGCACCTACATAGCAAGTGCAAAGTCATGAGTTTAATCCCCAGTACAAAAAAATAATAATCCAAGTTTAAGGAAATAGTCTGTAAGAATCATTATATGACACATAAAACACATCTTGTATATCCCCCATGATACATAGTATAAATTGAACAAAAATATTTTGCACTTTTTTCTCCAAAGAATATTTCACGGGTATCAGAAGCAAAGCAAAGCCAGAGCACCCCAGTTACTGTCACTCATTACAACCTACTAAAAATAGTATGATATCAGTTTACACTTTTGGCTTTGAAATGTTATAAGTCCTGGTGTGCAAATGAAATTCACTCTTGTAACAGTAAATGCAAGCTTTACATAAAATGATTATGTATTTTTACTACCTGAGAAATTCTAGCTTTTTTTGTATCAAGTGGCCAGGTATCAGGTAGAATATTCACTTATTTTTGCAAATGTCACTGACAATTGGTACTATTCATAAAGAAAAATATGTAATACAGCAAAAGTAGGAAAGATGTGTAGAAAATGAAGTATTTTTCATGGTGCCATATCAAATTTGGATTATAATTGGAAAAGTGTAGAAATCTCAGTTTAAGAAGGTTACTGAGAACTGGGACTCAAACAGGTAGGTGATGTGGTTCTGGGTCACATTAATAGCTAAGTCATTAAAGCCAAAAATGGTAGGTGCTAAGACAAAGGTAGATTTTATACTGACAGAGCAAAGGTTAGTGATAACAAGGATCAGTTGAGATACAATGACCAACTTCATTGGCAGTGGTTGAAGTTCATCCCACTAAGCTCCCTCTCTTAGGTTCCTTATCAAGAAGTGGTGTTCAATGGAATCCTAAGGAAGGCTTTCCCCAAAGTATATCAAGAATTGGATTCATATAGGACAGCTGCTGCATAGACCCAGCTTGACTTTGAGGAATGAAGTCAACAGATAAGATTCCAATTATCAGCTTTTTCGGAGTTCAGCTTTGCTGCAAATAGTGATCTTGATTGAAGTCTCACTTTCTCAAGAAACTCCTTGTTCAAGGGCTAGGGATGCAAAAACATGAAGGCTTGGCTACTGCAGTCATAACAGGTAAAATGAAGGGCACCAATACACCACTCTCTTGAGCTCCTCCCCCAGGTCACCTGCTAATAAATACATAATATCTCAATTTCCAAATCAGAGCCAGCTTTCAGAAAATACAGCTGGGCTACACACGCACACACACACACACACACACACACATACATGCACAAGCATGCACACACATGCATATAAAGGTGTGTGTGTACAAAGAAAGGGTGGACTTCTGAAGTTTCTTCTGTGTTACTTCTGATAATATAACAAGTTCTAGGTGGAAGCAGAACTGCAATTTGAATAAATCATTAGCTTTTCCCTAAAATACTATCTTAAATAGCCCTTTGTGAAGTATCTCAGGGTATTATTCATTTGTTCTAACTAAATGAAGTAGAGACAATCTTGAATATCTAATAATAAAACATGATTATAATTGGATTTCCAATTCTCTTTGTGCTTTTATAAAGATCTTTTATATTACACTCCTCCACCTTAATTCTTTCTCAGGCTAGAACTGTTATCTTTCTGCATCTTTGGCATATGTTTAATGATTATAGCTTAAACATTTTTCAGCTGAATAATGAAGCTTCTTCAGACAACTTCTACCAGTAGCATATGTTTTATGTTTATGAAGAATGATGTGCACTGACTACACATTACAATCTGATATAATTTTGCAGACTAAATCAAATGCAAATAATATGCTTTTTAAATGTAATGTCTCATTTTAAATGAAGAGTTGTTATTTATATCTAGGAGAGTGATTAATTAAGCAACTAGTTAATCTGTAGTATTTTGATATCTATAATAGTTGTCATGGTTTTTGTTCAACTGCCTTTAGATTGCTATTTTATTAGTTGGTTCAGCATTTGTAAAAGTTACTGGAATGTATGTTATCACAGCTATTGCCATAATTTGGACGAGTCCTCAAGAGGCCCATGTGCTCTTTGTGTTCCCTGCCAATGGGTTCCCTGAGATCCCCACCCAAGGCCAGAACCTTTAAAAGGTTGGCCCTTGTAGGAGTTCTTGTAGGTCATGGGTTTTGCCCATTAAGCATCTTAATCATGTATCCTGGCTATTATATATTGTTTCAACCTAGAACCTAGAGCAACATAACCAACCAACCACAAAATGAAACCTCTAAAACTGGGAGCCAAAATAAATCTTTCCTGCTTATAATTTAACTGTCAGGCATTTTAAGACACTAATAAAAAGAAAACTGATAGATATAGATATTAATAGTTAATGTCATTTACCTCATTTCATAGAGAAACTAAGTAATGTTGGCCTCTACAATATTTTTAGTACTGTCACTATTTTGGTATATTATACTCTAACACATAGGTATTCTTTTATTGGTTAGTCACTTAATTAAAAATTTTAATTATATATATGCGTGTATTATATGCCAATAGACGTCTATCAATCTACTCACCTATATGTGCATATGTTCATATAGATGTGAATGTATGCTTTTCACTGTCTTTTGGAGAAAGAATATATTTACCAAAACAAAATAGAATGAAACATAAATTTATTCATCAATAATAGGTCAGCAGTATATGAATAGCTTCCTAAAAACAGATTTATGGAAAACAATGTAAATAACAAGACTTTAAGGAAAATTTTGAATGCTTAATCAGTTTTGAAGTATAAAAATTTGTTATATATGTGCACTGTTGAAATATATGTATATGCATATATATATATATCCTAAACTTTACATCTATCAATTAACTAGTTCATGCATACACACATATATGAATATATTCTATGAAATAATTTATTTTTTATTTTGCTATTATCCCCATTACTACTTTACAAAACTGAGGTGCGCACAAAGCACATAGAGAAGAAGATAAATCTGGTGGATTATGACACTGTTTTCCTAAAAGCCTTTCAGTCTCTGTTCTACTGGAATTTATGATTTCAATACAAGAGATTGCAGGTGGTAGAGTTAAGAACACAATAACTAGGTGTGCATGATCCAGCCAGCATCATAATTAACCACTCCCTTCTTAGACCATTTTTCTCCCCTATAAACTGAAAGTCCATGCACAGTCACTCCAGGTTTTTTGGTTTCTCAAATAATCAGTAGTTCTTTAAGTTCACATCATTTCCTCTCCCATGAAGGATGTTATTAATGCTTTTGATTTTTTATGACTTACTCCTTCCTGACATTAAAAGTACAATTTAAATGATACCACCAAAACAGAACTTCCATAACAATTATTAAAGTAAAAATCACTGTCCCTTATATTGATAGTTACTTTTCTATAAAACACTGTATCTGAAGTTTTCTTTTTGGTTATGTGTAAAATTCTGTTATCCTAGATGAATATAGTTGGGGCATGTATATGCATGACTGTGAGAGAGACACAAATACAGAGAGACAGATAGACAGATAGAAAATTTTTTGATATTAATTATAATTTCCAAATTCCTTAGCACGTAAGAGTTATATAGTTTCTATTTATTTGTTGTCTTAATAATTGGCTATATGAATGAATAAAGGTAATTAAATGGTCATCTCAGTGTACATATTGAAAATCACCAGTTTTCTATTTAATTAACAAATGAAGAATTAATACATAAAATGCATAAACATGTTTGATAAAAATATACACAATTTTTCATATTTAAATAATTCATTAAATGGAATTCTAATATTTTCATGAATCCAGTTGGTCAAATATTTTTTCTTCTATTTTAAAACCAGCAAGCATAAAATTTATAGATTTCAAGTTTCAATAGCTATATAATAATTTAGCAAAAATGTCAGGACTTAAACTTCTATGCTCTGCTTCAAACCCGAGTGCTTATGGCACTGTAAAATATCTTTTCTTTATTTATTAATATATAGTTACTGTCAAAGTGATTCTTGAACTCTGACAGATTTTGAAGAATAGCATTTTCTTATTTCAGAGAAATGTTTCTGATGGTGTAGAATTTAAACTGGATAGGAGAGGGCAAATATAACATTATAGAGGATGAAGGTACTGGAAAGAAAAGACGGTAATAGTCTTCATCATTTCTTTATTTAATAATAAATAAGATTTTCTATTATGATAAAGGCTGTGAATATAACTACAGCATAGATATAGCCCACCCTCAAATAATTCCTACTGGAGGCAGTATGACTGACCAAATAGTAAGTTTGTCTTCAAGAGGCTATTAAAAATACACTGAACCAAGATTATAAAGCATTTTTATTCTCACAATAATGCTAATGCTATGAGGACTTTCAGGTAACTCTTTTTATTACTGGTTCCTTCAAAGTGTGCTCTTTGGTTCCAGTTAAGCAGGGTTGGACTGGTCATGTTTAAAGTTTTTAGAACCTGAAATGCTTATACTTAAAAAAATAGTTGATTTCTCTAGCTAAAAGTTTATATTCTCAGAATATAAAAATTTAAAATTTATTTTACCTTACCTGATGCAAAAGCATATACATATTTATATGGTTTTATATGATGATTTAACATGTGTACACATTTTGTGATGCTCAAATCTGGGTAAACATGTCTTTTTCAAAAATCTATTATTTTTAAAGCATTCAAAATCTCTTCCTGTATATTTATAAAATTATAAATTATCATCCATACTTACACTACTATTCACTAGAATGCCAGAATTTCTTTCTCTGATATAACTATAACCTAGTACCTATTATTTAAGCTTTTAAATAGGTTCTGAAAACTATACATTTTAGACGTTTTGATTTTGTCTTAACAGAAAACTGCCCATTGAATTATGCCCAATCATACTGAGTGGTAACTGTAATCCATTTATTTCTCAAGTATTCTCCCTAAATAGGAACATGAGCAAATTAATTCTTGGTTTTATACTCTGAGATATATTGCTTTGATTCTACAAATGCAAAGTTTGTGTCTATGTATTTTGTAACTTATTAAAAATATACAAAAATAGGTTTCTAGAACTATCATCTTCATCTATTTATGTTAAATCAAATGCTATTTTATTTTTCATAAATACATTTTGATGGATACAGAATTTTTATGTGAAAATAATAACTTTACCTTTTAAATTAATTTTACTATTGGTATATAAGCATCAAATTATATATCAATGTTTACCTTTGCCTTCAGCCTTAGTTAATGCATCGCAATGATTTTCTTAAGATGTTTACTGAATTATTTTATAGATAATAAATTTTTTAAATGACTAAATCTGGAGCTTTGTTTGAATAAGCATGCTTGAAAAATTAAAATCTATCGGTGAATTATTGACTAATTTTGTTTTTCCAACTACATTTATTAAAATTTTTCTCCCATTTTTAAGACTAAAGGAAACTTTTATCTCAAGATTAGTGTAATATTGATCCTTCATTAATGAACTCTATCCTTAATAATAGTTTTCCTTAACATGCTTTTATAATATTGATAAATTTTAACAACAATGACAAAACATTGTCAAATAGAGAATGTCTCATATTATTGAGTTTAAATGGAGCCATAAAAAAACAAATTTAGGTTATAGATCATTGAACACAAAATCTGTAAGGTTTATGCTGTAGTAATTGCTTATCTACCTTAACTTCTGGTTGCTTAGACAAAATATATATGCAAGAGTTTAAATAATCATATAAGCAGAAATATTACACTCATGTTGAGGACTGTGGGCCTAAAGATCTGAGAGAATCACCTTCAAGTTTTTCAGTGCTGTGCGTTGACCCACACCCTTATAAATGTTAGACAAATGATTTATAAGTGAGCTACACTCCCAGTATGCCTCTCATTTGAGTAGACAATGGAAGACTGAATATGGATACATCAGCTTATATAAGAAAAAATATTTATTTACAATTGATAGAACGTTTCTATGTTGACATTGTAGAAAATATCTAATATGAACACAATTGATATTTGTGATTATTACAGAATTAATGCAATTAACGACAACTATAATAACAGTCAAATCCAACATTTTAAGAAATTAACAACACAGGTTTAATTTTAATTTCCACAAAATCCAAAGTTTATTAATCACTCCTCTATTATCTTTTTGTTTTTATCTCTGGACCATAGGGTTCTAAACTTAATCCTCCCTGAGGAAGAGAGGAAGGGGTAAAGTTTGGCCTAGAAAAAACTTTTCACTGCAACTAGATAGGTTTGGTAACAGAGCCCCAAACTTATTGAAAAGGAGGATATATAATATAAACACACATTAATGCTTTGTGAATATTACCTCTTTGTCATAGGCATTATTAGTAGAGAATGACTTAAGTAGATTTAATATCAATGGCCTTGTTTATTATAAATTGGTTGAAAGATCTTTAGAAGATATTGAATTGGAATATAATAACAGTTTATGTAATGTATCTAATATGATTCATGTATGTTATTATTTTAAATACCTTGAGATGGTAGAAGTTAAAACAACCTTGAACTGTTCTATTCTCAAGTGTTTAATTATGGAATTTTATCCAAGAAACTCACTGTGGTTGCTGCGGGCTTAGTTTATATTTTTCCCCCGTAATATTTGTCATTGGAAATTGGCAAATATGATCCTCCTGAGTGATGGGGTAGGAAGATAGGAACTAAAATGGATGACACCAATTAGAGTTTTGAAAACAACCAACAGTAAATTTCAGATATAAGAGAGGATATTTAGGAACTGTTTTTTATACTTGTAGTTTCTATACTATGTTGAAAAAAATCCTAAAGACTTAAACATAGCACAAAGACATGCTCCTCTCCTTTTGTTTGCCACCCTCAAACTTAACTACAACTTTAGGGATGCTGTGTGTTAAGGAAATTGTTTCTTACAATATTTTTAATAGAAAAGGCAAGCAGCTTGTTTATTTAGTTATCTACGTATCCATTTTCCTTTGTATTTTTCTCTGAGCTAAGTATCAACGTTGATTGTGAAGCCCATTGTTTAACAGAAGTGAGTTTTCTGTCGTACTTTCAATTACAGAAATTTTGCTCTTCCAACAGAGCATACTATACAGTGGGTCATCTTGGGTCATAATCTTCATGAGGAAAGGCTGTTTGCTGAAAGGAAAGGAAATAATGTTTTTCTTGGTTATATCAATTCTACTTTTCACAGTGTAAGATAAAATGTGATGTAAAGTTTCACACAAGTGTTATTTCTCACTTTAGATTTAGACATAAAAGTAAGAGTGGAGAAAAATATGATTTCGTTTTTCATGCTTCTACCAAAATGATAGAGAATGGAAAAAAAGAATAATGAATCAAAGTGATGAATCTCTTTTTAAGTGCACAGCACAATATATTTAATCTTTCTCAAGGCTGTGCATATACTGAAAAGACTTGGTATTCTACAAAATGTTTCTTATTAGGGCTTTTATATAAACCCTAACTATGCAGGTAAAAACAATGTTTTGTAGCTAAATTGTACCTAACTTTACTGATTAATATAAAACATAATTTTATTTTTTTCTCTGAAAGGTAATCAATTTGATTACAGATAATTTGAAGAAGCTGTTTACATTTGATTAAACTGTACATATATGGGATATTGAAAAAATACTTGCAGTAGCTAAAAGAGTAAAAGAAATAATGAAACATTTAGAGAAATCCTATCAGATAGCAAAATAAACAGCTCAGGAAAAATACTGGTATACATATCTGTTTTTTTCACTGAAGGGAAACTCTGAACTGCAAGTACTTACATGAAGAAATGTTCAAAGTCACCAGCTTTCAGAGATTTTAAATTTAAGAGCAAAGCAATAACAATTCATAAAAATTAATGTGATAACAATTGCACCATAAAACAGGTTTATTGTAGGAAAGGAAACAAATGCATTCATATAAAAGGCCCAGATACTGTTACCTAGGGACAAATACTCGTATTATTTATTAACATTGTACATAACCTGCTGTCCAATTTAGTAAGCAATATTTCGGTGAGATCACACACATGTGTTCCAGGGTTTGTATAATTTTTCAATAATGAAAAAATAGAAGGAATTTAGAAGATCATAATTGCAGAACAGAAATAGAAGTTATGGAAGATGCTGCATAAAATACAATGTTATGTGACTTAAGCATTCAACAAGTATAATCAAAAAAACATGGGTATATCGGAAAATAATAGTTTTAATAACAAGCATGTTGAGTACACAAAATGACTTAATCTCCCTCCAAAACACTGATAATTATAATAATTCAGCACTCTGATGGTTTCAAGTTCCTTCACATTTTTTAATTGGTTTTTAATGTTAAAAGCACTTTAGGGCTTATCAATTAAATCCTTACACATATGAATACTAGAGAAGTAAAAATTTATGTTTATGCAACTCTTCATACTACTGTTCATAACAGTTTTATCTTTAGCAACAAAAAACAAAGAAAAACCTAAATAATCTTTACCTAAATAAACAAATTGTGATACACAGATATAATGGAATAGAACTCAGTAATAGGAAGGGAAAATATTTATATAGATAACAAGTTTGTGAATCTCAAGGGTATTGTGCTGGAGTGAAAAAAAATCTGAAAAGAATACATATTGAATGACTTATAGTTCCTTTCATGTAACTTTTTCAATGTGAAATAATTATAGTAATAAACAACTTATTTTTTTTTTTGAACCAGAAATTGAACTCAAGACCTCGCTTTTGCCAGGTAGGTGCTGTGCTGCTGACCTACTACCTTGACCCCGGGAACAAACTAGTTTTTGACAGAGTTTAAAATTGGGGATTGATGTAAATTTTCAGGGCTGACAAAATGTAGTTTACTTACAATTATAAAAGTCCTATAATCTTACTCACAGTCAAAACATGAACGTACACACATAATGAACATCCATAGCATTATACTGAAAAAGTGCAAGAAGTCTGGTAAAAATCTCTGTAAGATGTATGTTTTGTTAACATGATTAAAGGTGTTGATTCCTGGTTTTGATACTGTACTGTTTTTAACAGGTTACCCTATTGGAAAACTGCCTAAAAGGTGTGCACAAACCATATTATGTTTGCAAACACTTTTGACTCTAAAAATACTTAAAAACAAAGTAAGGAAAAATACATTGGTAAATTGGTAATACTAAAGGAAACTGACACATTAATTTCAAGAGAACTGAAATATATTTATTATATTGTTCCCAAATAGGAGTAAAGTATCCTAGTATTTCTCATTATTTATTCATCTTTTTTCTCTTCAGTTCTTTCTAAACTCCCTTTATATATTTTAAAATTTTTATAGAATTTAATGCAGTATTGTTGTCTATATTGGCTGTACTAATTTATATTTCCACCAATGTTGTAGAATTGATTAATACTTGAGAAGCTAGAAATGTTAATTATGTCAATTTGATTATTATGCACTGCATACAAATATGAAATTATTCTACTGTATACACTCTTATATATATGTATAAGTATTATGTGTCATAAAGATATATATGAAGCATGTAGGTAAAATACATCAATTCAAATTATATGTTTGTGAAGACTAGTAAAAGAATACTTATACTATATTCTTCCATTTATAAGAAATTATAAAAAAAGAAAAATAAATAAATACATAAATACACAGCATAGCTCAGTGGCTGGTGGTGCATGGGTACAGAGAATGTGCAATTGCAGCCAAGGGAACCAGGGAAGTATAGTTTATATCTTGAAAGAGATGATGGTCAGGTGAGTGTACACATGAACTGTTACATCTTTGATTTATGTGAAGTAGTAGAACAATGAATAGAAATAATTAGAAGAATAGAAAAATACAACTATGATTGGATATTTTATTATGACTTTTTCGGTAATTAACAAGAAATTAGCCAAAACAATCAATAAGGATTTATACACACTCTGCTCTATTCATTAATAGATTGAGTTTATCAAAAGGTTTACTACAACCAAAAATGTGGAATTATTTTAACTATATATGTACCATTATAGTGATAAACATTATACTGAACTATAAAGCATACATGAATGACTGACAAATTGATTCTTATGAAAAGTATGATCTTCCCATAACATAATTAAAATTATATAACATTAGCTATGCTACTTATAAAAGTTTAAATTACAAGAAAATTTAACAGAAAACAGCAAAAAAAGTCAAAGGAAATTATTAAAGTAAATTAAGAAAATATTCTGAACTGAATGATTTTTAAAATAAAAATAATAAAACCAAACAAAATTTATCTCAACGAGTTAAAATGGTCCTTGAAGAGCTATTTACAGATTTAGATTTTAAGGGAAATTGATAAAATATATCCCCACATTAAAAAAAAGCAAATGAACAAATTAAAACAGTAATTAGTTGTACAAAGTACATTGTAGATACAAAATCAATGAAATAGAAACTAAACAAGCACAAAAGGTGTTTTTTCAAGACCATTGCATTTATAACATCAAATATGATTTTAAAAGGTTGAAAACATAATAACACAAAATGCCACTTCATAAAAAAAGAGGAAACATGCAGATATTATTTATGTTAAAAGGACAATAAAGAAATACAATGAATAGATATTTGCCATTAGACTTGACAACCAAGAAGAAAATGAAGTTCTTTATAATTATGTAAAAGGGAAATAACAGAAACTAAGACGTCAACATGCCACAACTATATTTTTTAAAAACTCATATGAACATAAACAAAAATAAGAGAAGCTTGATTGATGATGCACCAAAGAATTCTATGCATCTATGAGGTATGATTGAAGAATACAGAGATTGTTTAAATTTTTAAAAATTATTACAGTAAAAGACATACTGCCATGAGCCTACCTCAAAATACTCCACCTTCCTTTCAACAGATTTAGTGCATCATTCTTGCAACTTTTGGAATCAGTCCTGAAAGTCCTCTTCTGTCTTTACTTGTGCCGTCATGGCTGTCTAGATCTTCTGAATCAATTTTAAAGTCTTTATTTCTATGGTCATTATGCCTGTGAGGCAGAGCCAAAACACAAAAGCGCCTGATCCCGTTAAGTGAATGAGGGCACACTGCAGTGTTTTTATGAGTTGCCTTTGCACTGAGTGGCACTCTGCCTCAACATTTACTGTATTTTTGATAGAACTCTGAAAAAACAATCAGGAAAAAGGACATTCAAAAGTGCTTCAGAAAGTGGCACGGACAAAAAAAAGAAAAGAAAAGAAAAGAAAGTGGCACGAAAGATCAGATGAGTGTCTTTGAAGCCAGAGCAAGTACGTAGAGGGGGATTAATGGCAATGTGTCTTTTACTATTATATATATGCATATATATATTTTTTACTTTAATCAGAAAAAAGTAAGAGATTACAGTAAAACACAATTTCAAAACAGGCCAATAGGAGAGTAACAATAATCAACACATTGCATATTGTTACGTTCACTGTAGTTGTTTAGAGTATAAGATATATACATGAAACATTGTCCAGAAAATTACTAGCACAAAACTTTCCCCTCAATGAATTAAGAGAAACCAGTTGTATGACTATCTATTTTTTGTTATGACTGCTGTATTATTTTCAAAAGAACAATTCACAGTAAAAATGAAATCTGAAAATGACCATATGAAAACTACTTTTCACTCAAAATTCTTTTTCTTTAACTATCTTAACTAATTTTTTATACACATACATAAATTTTCTTTCAGTTTGTCGCACAAGTGCAACAATTCGATGGTTACATATGTGCTATTATTTAGTTCACTGATAAGTATATTTTCAAGGTGCATTGATTTAAGAGTGAAAATGTCTAGTTTATCGTTCTTTATAGCTTAGTAGTATTCCATCATATAAAAATGCCACATCTTTTTTGTACATTCCTCAGTCGAGGGGCATTTAGGTTGCTTCCAAGATCTGGCTATTAAGAACTGTTATAAACATAGGTGCACATATGTCGCTGTGGTATGATGTTTTTAGTTCTTTTGGGAAGATACCAAGAAGGGGAATAGCTGACTCAAATGGGACCTCCAATCCTAGCTTTTTGAGGAATCTCCACACTGACTTCCATGGTGGTTGCACCAGCCTGCATTCCCACCAACAGTGGAGAAGGGTTAGTTTTTCACCACAGCATTTATTATTGGTTGACTTCTTAATATTAGCCATTCTTTCTGGGGTGAGGTGGAATCTCAGTATTGTTTTCATTTGAATCTCTCGAATGACCAGTGCTGTTGAACATTTTTTCATGTATTTATTTGCTGTTTGTACTTCTTTATCTGAGAAGTGTGTATTCATCTAGATGCCCATTTTTGGACTGGCTCTTTAAATCTTGGAAGACTGATTTTTTTAGGTTCTTTATACATTCTTGATAGTAATCCTTTATCTAAGGGATAGCTGGCAAACATTTTCTCCCACATTGTGGGTTGTCTCTCCACTCTGTTGGTGATTTCTCTTGCTGTGCAAAAGTTTTTCAATAGGATGAGATCCCATTTGTTGATTATTACTATAATAATTTTTAGCTTAAATATTTATATCATACCTTCAGATTTTCTATTTACCTACCTATCATAGTTCTCTCTGTCATATATATATATATATATATGATCTGTCATATATATATATATGATCTGTCATATATATATAATAAATAAAAGCAATATTTTTATTTTAAGAAGAAATATTCCATGACATTAGTCATCAGGGAAATTTAAACTAAAGTCTCAATAAAATGCTACCACATATCTGCCACATCATCTAAAATTAGAATAACCGAATCTGATGTTGGCATCCAGAACTTCCCTATATTATTGACTATCTTGCAAAATTAGCACCCTGTTTGCTATAATACTTGGCAATGTCTCATAAAGGTGATCAATATGTACCCTATGAGCAAAAATGCCTATCTATATATGCCTATCTATATAACCAAATAAAATATTCATAAATGGTTTAATTGTATTGTAAATTATATCAGCTTTATTTATAATAGCTCAAAGCAGGATAAACTAAAGTGCTCTCAAGAAAATGAATTGGCATATATTAATTTTTTAAAATACCATTTAGCTCTAAAAATGCATAATTTACTGATATGTACAAAGCAAATTAATTTCTAAGCAAAGAAATCCATCAATATAATGTACTTACTGTATTGTTTCATTTATGTGAAGTTTCATTTTAGTGAAATCTCAATTATAGTGAAAAATAAGAAAAAAATCGCTTGCATATGACATTTACTATAATGGACATGAGCCAACTTTCTGAAGTGATAGAAATTCTCTATGGTGACAAGTACCAAAACTTTCCTCATCAAATGTCATCAAAGTAGCCGGGCGTGGTGGCGCACGCCTTTAATCCCAGCACTCGGGAGGCTGAGGTAGGCGGAGCGTTGTGAGTTCAAGGCCGGCTTGGGCTACAACGCGAGCACAAGGCCGGCCTGAGTCACACAGTGCGACCCTGCCTCAAAAAAAAACCAGGGCCCGGAGTTTGGCTCAGTAGCCTAAGTGCCTGTCTGATAGGCGCGAGGTTGTGAGTTCAATCCCTGGTGCCGCAAAAAAAAGAAAAAAAAAAAAAAGTCATCAAAGTTTACACTTTGTGCATTTTAACGTATTATATATATTATCATATATATACTATATAATCATATCTAATAGATAATATGTAATATGATATATAATGAATTAAAATTATTTAAAGAATGGTATGTGAGCCACTGGAGATCTATGAAAAATAAAAGACAAAGTTTGTACACAGTAAATAGGTACAGTCATTTGTTTTACATTTTCCTCTCTATCTTACACAAGTATCTCTTCGTTATAGAAATTATGCTTCGTACTGGGACTAAAATCATTAATTGAACAGTGCATTCTAGAAAGTCATTATTAGTATTAAAAGTATATCTAATCTTCACATCCAAGACCTTAAAAAGAGGCAGGTAAAAGTATATAAACTATACCCCTCTTTAATTTCCTTGTTTATTGCTTTATCATTATTTTATTGTCTTGAAGAACTCCAAGTAAGCCTAGTTGTTTTTACCTCATTCGAATGATCTTGTATGCTGGGTGTGGGGGCACTCACCTTTAATTCTAGCACTTGGGGGGCTGAGGTAGGTGGATCATTGTGAGTTCGAGACTGGCCTGGGCTACAAAGTGAGTTCAAGGCCAACCTGAACTGTATAGTGAGACCCTGTCTCAAAAAATAGGGTTGGGGATTTAGCTCAGCGGCATAAGTGCTTGCCTGGCAAGTTTGAGATTGTGAGTTCAATCCCCAGTACCAAAAAAAAAAAAAAAAAAAAAAATAGATCTTGTAGGTCTCACTGATCTTCTGTCTAGAGTTACAAATTGCTGACAATACCCCGGTCATCATTTTTTAAATGTATTTTTTGTATAGTTGAATCTATTTATTTAAAAATTTTGTTTTAAAGAGAATAAAACCAAACAAAATAAAACAGAATAAAGTCAGTCAAAGCAAAACAGTGAAAGTGATACAGGGCTTCGAAGTGGGATAATAGGAAATCAACAATGGTTACCATAATGCCTCTTGTTATCTTCAAAATGGCTTCCCATACCATTAGACATAATAAAATCAAGCAAAACAGAACAGAATAAAACCAATCAAAGCAAAACTTTGAAGAAAACAAAGCAGTAAACCTGAACAAAAAACAGTGAGAATAATATTGGATTTCAAAAACAAGACAGAAGGAAATCCCCCATAGTTACTATACTGCATATTGTTTATCCTCTAAATAGGTGCTCATACTACCAGGTTTATACCTGCAAAGTCAATCAAGCAATATGAGAATTAAATTGGTTTTGTATCTCAGTTGCTAACAACTCAGCCTATGGTCCTCCGGATCAGCAGTTGCCACTTGCTGGCTGGCTCACAGGAAGCGCAATTTGTCTTCTTGTTTCTCTTCTTGGCCCTGCTTGGCCACTGCTGGCTCACAGGAAAGGTGGACTGGCCTATTTTTAAAATGTTTTAATGTTGTGGACTTGGAATTTGAATTTGGAGTGTACCTCCTTATCCCATTAGGAGCAATTACTTCATTAAGATATTATTTTATATTCTAGTGACTCATTTTCCTTTCCAAGCTTATAATCTGTTAAAGACATAACATATACCTTCTCCTTGAGAGTTTGAGTTTGCTTTCATGTTTTGTATGAAATTCTTAGATAAGTTTGCTATTATAATAATTTACTATCTTAATACTTATGTATGTTTACTATTATGACATTGTAGTCAAATTTGTACAAAAGTTTGTTAATAAGTATGGAGTTATTTTGTAAAATAAATTTACTTTTACAAAATCATATGATGGACACACTAATTCTTGTCTCATGATTCAGTATATTTGAATTATAATTAGATCATTCCCATAGAAAGGCCCCTACTACCAAGTTAATAGGAATAATTATATTTTTTGTAAATGATTAAAAGTACAAACAAAATAATGCAATAGAGGATATTTTATTTTGATAGGTGGTAATCCTTATTGAAAATACTACAGTGAAAGAGTATCATCTATCTTTTCTGTCTTCCTCTCCTCTCTTGTCGATATTCTTTTTTTTACAAAAAAAAAAAAAAAAACCAAACAAGAAAATAATGACAGTTATTGCACTATGTGCCCCTCTTAAGCACTTTCAAATAACTGTGGTGGTATCACAGAAAGGGAACATTAACTTATTTATTTATCTATTTATTTATTTATTTATTTTGTACTGGGAATTGAACTCACAACCTTTCTCCTGCCAGGCAGGCGCTTAAGCCACTGAGCTGAATCCCCAGCCCTATTTTTTGAGACAGGGTCTCACTCTGCAATTCAGGCTGGGCTTGAACTCACTTTGTAGCCCAGGCTGGTCTCGAGCTCTCAATGATCCTCCTGCCTCAGAGGACCTTTTGAATGTACCCAAAATCAGAAAAAAATTTCACAATCAATGATGCAATATAGGAAAGAACATATTACAACCATTATTTTCTGCCTTGACCTTACACTACAGATAAATCGTGAGTTACTCCCTCTGCCTGATTTAACTACAAGCATTGATACTCCAGATTCTAAAATCTTTGACAAAGGAATAATCATTTGGAAATAATTATTTATGTTTTTACTTCCCCAGTTCTGTATCATCTGACCTAACCTTTATCTTCATTTATGCAAAACATGTCTAATATACTCATTTTTATATGTATGCTTACTATTCAAACTCTATTTGTTCCTTTTAGTAAAAATTTTCATGATTTTTTGATTGATACTTTTTTCAAGTCTCTTCAGGTTTTGATTGTTGGTTTCATTTTCTAGTTAAAAATCTGCATCACCTTTGGATTTGTGAACTAAGTTAAGTTTCAGAAAACTGACTCTATACATGCTGCTTTCAAGGCTGTACAGCACTGACAATTTTAGTTCTCAATTTCTGCTGTGAGTGATAGGCTTATTGTTCAGCATGCATTCCTTGTCTTTTATCATTGCTTTTGGGCCTGGTTGGATGACATCTGTAGGGAAGCTGCATGCTCACCAATCCTGAAGAAAGGTGAGGTCATAATGTCTGTGCAATTTGTCTTCATTCTTGAACTCTAGACATGCACTATGAGCTGAATCTTCCCACGTTGCTGTTGATACAACAACAACAAAAAATAGACACACATTCAAATCACAAGTTAGGGCTAAGGTGAAAACACAGTGAACTAATTTAAAGCTTCCTTAAGTCCCTGTGAAGATTGATTAAACCAAAATTACTCTGCAGATCTGTGCCTATAAGCCTTTGTACACAATTCTCAGTATTCTTCAATTACCTCTTGAAAAATCTTTCATTTTTTAGCTTAAAGTTCTGTGATTTGTGTCAGAACTTATGGTCTAAGCTATAAATTTCATTTCAATACTGTTAATGCATCTATTTTCTACTAGTGAAATTATACTCTCTCTGCTAATTACTATTAGTTCATTTTACTACTTAAATTTAACTCTTTAAATTAAACTTGTGATTTTATGTGAGTTTTGATTTTTATTAATTTGCAGTCTGTACTATGACTAGCTAGAGTTAATATTTGATGACCTTTGTATCAGAAGAATTAATGCTTATGCATCATGAGATTGGTAGTTTTAGAGAAAGAAAAAAACAGTGAATGAATTTTGTTATGGATATTGTGATTTAGAATGAATGAGAATTAATGGATATTGTGGTTTAGAATGAATAAGAATTAATGGAGGGTGCAATGCGTCAGAAAATAACAGTTCTGTATGTAGACACCAGCAGAACCTTTGCTGTCACTTGTAATGGATATAACAGTTTTTAAGAATCCTGTTAGGCTCTAGAATATTTTAAAAGACAACTTATGCCTTCATGTGTACTTTTCCCTAATTTTAGTGAATTGACATTCATGTATTTGGAATTTTTCAGAGGATTTTATTTTGCACAACCTAAGGGGAATCTGTGTATAATTATGTTACCAGTTCACTGTTTTATGGTTCTGTCACAATCCAAAGAGCATTTCTCATCCAAATTTGTTTTTTGGGTTCTGGCACATTTCCAAGTAACCACAGTTTATCAGGACAGTGACATTCAATAAAAGTAATCTTGAATTTAACACATAATGGACATTTTAATAAGCATTTAGATACGCAACAGAATATCTCACAAAATTGTGCTAAAAATAGAATTTGAAATATATTAAACATTATTTCATTATCTTTACACTTTCTAAAATTATTTAAATGACATAAGGAAGTAAATGTTATAAAATATTGGAAGAGATCAGTATCAGTTATGACTTGTTATTTTAAAAATTATGATTTATATAAGTACACTCTGAGAAAATATAACCAGAAGCTGATAAGACATAATGTATAATTTGTTTGGCAAGATGAAAGTATTAGAGGAAACAAAACTACTTGTGACAAAAACTGTAGATAATTTGTAGTTTTGTTTTGTTTTGCTTTGCTTTGTTTTGGCTTTTGGTACCAGAAATCAAACTCAGGACCCTGTACTTGCCAGGCAATTTGACATTACAAGGTGACATAAATTATTCAAGTTAATAACTATAAAAAAATTCAGCAGAATTGAGCATAAAAAGATTGTATAAAAGATATGCATATGTATATATACAAAGTTAGAAAATGAAATATATATATCTGAGAAAATTTAGGTGTGTATAATTATGTGATAGGAAAGATATATATAAAATTTTAAATTCATTCATAACATTGCCCATCAGAATGGTGTTTATTATACCAAAATTTGTTTATGTATTACCTATGTTTAGGCCTTGGATGTTCTCAGTCCCTATAAATTCAATTATCATCTATATTCATGTGCAGATCTTCTGGTAGGCACATCCTTTTCTAAGGTAAGCATCTAATATATGACTGTAATTTTTTACATATTAACGTTATAAGTCAATATTCAACTTTACAATTCTTGTCAAATTCTTTCCCAAAACTCTGTGTCATCCTGATTTCCATTAGCAATGTATGAGAGTTCTAGTTACTTCATATATTAGACAACATCAGACATTGTTAGTATTATTAATTTTTGCAGTCTAGTAGAAGAGTTGTTCATGTGGGTTTAATTTTTATTTCTGTAATGTCAAATGCTGTCAAAAAATTTTATGTATTATTTAACTAATTGCCACCTTTGCCCATCTTACCCAGCAAACTTTACAATTTCTGCCTTGTTCTACTTCAACTGTTACAGATATTTTATTGGAAATTCTTTTTTAATCCATTTTGAGAATGTTCACCAATCAAGTACATTTAGTTAACGTAATTATTGATGAAACTACTTTTGATTTTACACTCCTACTATTGGATATCAGATATTGCCACTATTATTTCTAATATTTTCCTAGAGAAATATCAAACCCTTTTTCCATTTTATAATTCAGCTCTTTTATATTTCAGCCATGAAAACTGACATTTTTTTCACAGTTGAGTTACAATGGGCAAAATAGCTACTATATTCAATATGCAAAATTTGGATTACTTTTAAACAACTTATATTCTATTAGAAAATCTAAAAATAACTAAATATGTCCTGTCAAAATGTGTGATTTTTAATTTAATTTCACTGTAATGTTTATTAAGAATTTACAGATTTTCTCTTAAAATTTTCATATTTTGTGTTGTATTTGAGTGTATGCTTTAGGGCAGGGTTGGGTAAAGATGGAAAACACAGACATATTTTAATAAAATCCCATGGCATTTTTATGGGAAATGAAGGCATGTTTGTTTCCATAATTGATGTTGTACTCCATTAATTCAGTCTTCACGCAACAATTCCTCAGATGATCCTGCCTTGGTCATCTAATATTTGAGCATAGTGGATGAAAAAAAAAAAATCAGTGTCAGAGGAAAGGCAATAAAGCAATCTAGGAGAGAAAAGATGTTCAAATAACAATCTGTGGATCTGACAATAGGAATTTAATAGGAATTTTTCAAAGAATGTAAAAATTTCAAGTCATTACAAGAAAGAATGAGCATTTTTACTTCTAAGGATTTATCTGCAACAGCAGTCATGGAATTGCTTAATATAAAAGAGATAACTTGAAAACACCACTTAATTCATGTTAGGATATAATAGAACAATTCTCCGAGGGTTAAAATTATTTCCTAGGAAGAGTTAAGCCCAGAAGGATGCTACACTATTTCCAGATATCCTCTCTCCCTAATATGAGATTGCACCCTGCAATAATCTCAGCAATTATATCTAAACCTATTAATTGTATGAAGAAAAATGACACCAGAAGCTTGATTTTGAGCAATAGGCACATGATAAATTGGCAAAATATGCTGATGTCACTTTTGTCTTCCACAGTATCCTTATTGCTTATGATTTCAAAAGGATAAAATAAACATTTCCCAGGAATCAAATCAACTGGGAAATAAAGTAAAATCTTTGAAACTTTTATTTATATTTTTCATACAAGAACAGTTACAGAGAATAAGTTTGTGATTGCAATCAGCAGTAATTTGCTACATCTCTCCTGCACTGCTCTTAATTGTTATATTTACTTGTTAGAGGAGAAATCAAGGGACACAAAACAATGAAAATATAAGCATGAATGGTTGCTATAGAACAAACTTCAAAATATCTTTCAATCTACCGAAGACCAGTAACATGAGAGTCCTAAACTTGAACAGAGTTAATATATTAGGAGTTTTGAATTACAAGACAGCAAGACAACTTTGTCCTATTATCAGCAAGATGTATCTATTTGAATAGCTCTAAATAGAGTCGTGCCTTTGCTTATGAACCTAATTTCTTTCATGATTTTGAGGAAGATGGCTACATTTGTGCTTAAGCAGGGAAGATAGGTGTAGTCATGTTAGTCACTTGATACAGAGTTCACCAAAGTTAAATTTTGGGGATTATTTTGTTTGTTTTTTTGTACCAGGGATCGAACTCACAACCTCATGCCTGCCAGGCAGGTGCTTACACCACTGAGCTAAATCCCCAGCTAAAGCTAAATTTTGAATCTAATTTTGTCAAAAGCTTCTGTTTGCTAGCTGAATTGTTTATGCAAAGGAGTATTCTTGAACAAAGGTATTACTGTACTTATTTCAATATATTGCACACAATTTTTTAGAAATTTTAAAATATTAAATATAACATTTTCTAATATATCAATTTTACAATAGGTAGAATAAAATTGAGCAATAAAAATAAAACAGAATCATAAGCAGATATGAAATGTTATCAAACTGACAGCACATATAAAGATAGTCATTTTCAGAGTACTTAGAAATACTCTGACAATTTGTTTTCCACAATGTGAATTAAAACCTTTTTTACAAACAAATTTATTATAGAAACAGCAGATAAAAAAATATATGTCTCACTTAGGTAATACCTCTATTCAATTAGAAGCCAACAGTATAATTTGTTGATGTAACTGATTATCAAATAATCTTGGAATATTAAATGCTCAAAACTATTAGATCCTCTCCGTATGTTTACCTGAAAAATGTGAATTCTCTGTATTCTAGTCTGAAAAATGTGAACATCTCTGTAAAGTAAATATGCATTATTTGCATAAGAATATTTCAGTTCAAACACTGATCTGTAATGGCATTCAATAGTTATTCATAACACATCATAGAAACACTATAACCATTATAGTCCCTTTATGAAATTAATATTTCATGTTTTGTCTTCAATTATTTTGTTATGATAAAATTTGTGTTATGATTAAAATATAATTATAGGAACATACATTCTAAGTTTTTTATTAAATTTTGACCTTTATAGTCTTATCTAACTTAACGGCAGGGATATATTCTGAGAAACACATTGGTAACTGATTTTTATACAAACATAAAGTATATGCTTAAAGCTAACCTATTACTATAATCTTTGATATCCCTGTTAAAATGTGGTCTGTTCTTAGACACTAATAGCAGTGTGTAATTGTATGTATCAAGAATATATGTCATCATCATCATTGTTATTTTACTTCCAAAATCTTTCTGCTTTCAGATTTTCAAATCTTGGTTTATAAATTTGAAAAATAAAACAAAACAAAACAATACAAAACAAGTCACAGAGGTGTAATGTAAATGTCTCACAATACCTAATGGGTAAAATTTTGTTAGTCTTTGAAATTCACATTAATAGCTTGAACTGTGCCCTATTGGGGCTAATTTAAATGTACAAACATTACAAATCAAAGTATAATTTTCCCTTGTTAGGAGAGCTAGTGCTTCCAGTATCTACTAATATATACTGTGAACCAAGAGATAGAAATATAACATGTATTCCTCTGTATAATTCAGGGTGTTACTAGAGAAATAGATGTAACACATGATATACAAATGTTGAAGAAATTACAAGATTGGCTTGCAATGGTCAGTCACAGAGTTGGATGAGGAAGAATGCAGAAGGTGTCTGCACACTGGAGACTTCTGAATGGTTCAGTCCAAGGTCTGGAGTCCACTGCAGTGTCCTGTGAAACTCCTTATCAGGAGGCCAAAGGTCTGTAATGAAAGACTGACTAGTTTCCATGAGAACACTGAAGGCTCTGAGGCAGAAGCGAGTCTGCACTAGTAGCTGGGAGACGACTTCCGAAATGAATGTGAATACTGGAGCTCCTCCCAAGAATGAAAGCAAGTCCGTCCTTCCCCATTTTCCCTTTATATTGTGTAGGCCACAGGCGACCCTAGGGTAGGTTCTCTACACCCTAGAATGTGAAATTGCTGAGCCAATTCAGTTAAGCTTCCAAATTTCTCAATCAATCTACCATTACATCCTTTCCTGGCTAGAATTCGTGATAACTGTACATTCCATGGATAAAATGACTTTATCGATGTTATTAAGATTATGGATTTAAAATTGGATTTATTTTGGAATATTTGAGAAGGCAAAATCTAATTCCATAAACCAGTATGAATAGAGAATGTTTTCAGGCTACTAGGCATTCTGAGACAAAGAATTACAGAAATGTTTCAATTGTTAAAAGGACTTCACACATTTTGGTTAGCACAGAAAATTGATGGCACCTTATTAGGTGTTGTATTGTGGGAAGTGTGTAGAAACTGAGAATAATCTTGGACCAGACAGGCAAACTTAGTCCTACAACCACACGGATCTGAATTTTGCCAACAAGGTAAGTGAAACTGAAAGTGGAGTTTTCCAAAGAGTGCCCTGACAAAAGCCTGGTCACTGTCGACTTGATTTTTGCTAGCAAGACCAGGAGCAGAGAAATCATTTGAGTGTTCATGGACTTGTAGCCTAAAAATTCTGAGACAGTATATTTGTCTTACAAATGCTAAATTTGTTGGGATTTGTTAAGGAACAGAAGACAAATACATTTACTTATGTACTTCAAGATCTAATCTAATTCAAGTATTTATTTTTAAAATATAAAAGTTCAAATAATTGTATGTGATCATTCCTGATCTGTTAAACACTTTATTTTCCTTAATTTTTCTAATTTAAAATTCATAGTTTTAAATAATCATGCAAATCTTAATTATATCTTTAGATATACTTTATTAAATGAAAAATACTTGGATGAAAATAATTTTTTAAAGGATATAAGTTTTAAAGTGTTCAATTAATGAAAGTACTCACCTCACTTCAGTAAGAATGACTGTTGTCCAAAAGCCTTAGGTTAAGTGCTGGGAATGGTGTGTGGAAAAAGAAGGAACGATTGTACACTGTTGGTAGAAATGCAAATTTGTGTAACCATTATGGAAAACAACTTTAAGGTTCCTCAAAAAATGTTAGAAATAGACCTACTGTACGATTCAAGAATTCCAATACTGGGTATATTCTCAAAGAAAATGAAATTAATCTGTTGAAGAGACATCTGTCCTCCTAGGTTTATTGCAGTAGTGAAGGAATGGAAACAACTCTACATGTCTGTCAATTGATAAATGAATGAAGAAAATAAGGTATATATACACAATCGGTTATTGTTCGATCATAAAAAGAGATGAAATTCTGGCATTCTTAGAACAGGGTTTTAACTGTTTATCATCATGTTAGGTGAAACAAGTGAGGCACAGAATAACAAGTACTTGACAATCTCACTCATATTTAGAATACTGAGAATAGATGGTAGTTATCAGAGGCTTGGGGGGTATGGGGAAAAGAGGGAGGCAGTTGCTTGATCAGTGAGTATTAAATTAATAGATATTAAGTCTTATCTATTAATCTAGTCCTATCTAGCTGTTTGGTGTACTATCTCACCATTGGGTGACTATTGATAACAATAACATACTGTGTATTTGAAAAACTTAGAAGAAAGGGTTATCAACAGTTTTACAAAAAGTAACAATCAGTATTTCAGGAGGTAGGTATTTTTACCCAATTTAAAATTATTAGTATGTAAAATTTTATGTCTTTACATATCAGTGAAAATAAAGTCATTTTTTAAATAATGAAATAGAATAAAATATAATTGCTTGCTTTGGGGGAGTAAATGAATTTTCTGTTTGTTAAACATTACTTGAAATGTTTTAGTTCTATTTTAAAAACTAACCAATCTTCCCAAATCAGCTCTATGCAGTTATTACCTGAAGACATTTATTATTACACTTAACATTAGTTAATGCAGAGTATTAAGAATATTATTGTCTGGAAGATCTCTGAATTAATATGTAGATAGGTCAACATTAAGAAATTAAGAATTATTATTGTGGAAATATGTTAAGAACATCTAGGCTAATTACAGTGAAAAATATTTTGATCTAATATTCGAAAATAATGAATTTGAAAACAGATTTTATTTAAATATTTTCATATATAAATGGATACTATTTAGATTTCTAATCTTCTAGAAGATAGATCAAAAGAAAAAATGTTTAAAATTCTTCAAGATTAAGGCATAATTTAAAGGATTAAATATTCACCAAATTAAAATCTATTTTAAAATTCTTTTAATATCCCAGTATATGTTCTTATATACTGATATATATGTATATAATTCTACTGTTTATAAGGAAATACTCATTTAATGAACTGCAACTTATAAAAAATAATTCAACATTAAAGTGTCAAAAAATGAAACCTTGTAACTTGATTCAGTGAAAGTTTACTATTAATTAAAGAAATAAGGAAGGGAAAAGAAAAAATGTATCTATGAGTATACACACAGAGAAAAGATAGCTAAGATAGTTATACTACTGATTTTTTTTTAGTTCCTGGAAAAAAAGTTTGTGTTTATATTGTTTGATCAGTTTTGTATGCCTATATCTTATAATCTGAACAACTTTAAAGTAACAATATTCAATTTGTTAACCATTGTTAATTTACTATTATCTTGTTCTGAAATTTTGCATAATTGGTTTTATTTTTTTCTCTTTAAAATACAAAAAAGGAATAAAATTTTATTTATTTTGAGAGTAAAAGGGACAGAGATAAATAATACATATAGTCACAGTAACACTTTTTTCATAAAAATGCTGAATACTTATATTTCTTCTCTAGTTAGGATAAATTTCTCATATGCATGATTTAATGTCATAGATGATAAAGATATAATTTATTTTGTATCAATTTCATTTGAAATATTTATCAAGTAATAAGTTTATTCTTTGTTGTAATAATGTTTAAATTGCAAAGCACAATTAATCACAACTCATACTTTCATGAAATAAAATTGTATCTTTTTTAGTTTTTTAAAATATTTATATATATCAGTACATGTTTACAGTACATTATAAATACATTAATTGTGGGGAGTTAGTACGTGCACATAACACATTTTAATTGATTTTAAATTTCCTTCCCCTGCCTTCTGTCTCCCTCCTTCCACCTGTGTGTAACAACTTTAAAGATTCTCTACCATTAACTGCTGCTGCTGAAAAGCCACGATTTGTATCTTGTCTTGAGTTTCTGTAGGCTTCTAAATTTGCAATTGTTTCTGATTTGTATTAATACATTTTCCATTAAAATGAATTGATGGAAGCATTAAATCATGGTTTGAAATACTACACAGATTGCTCAAGCCATGCTTTTAACATGTTCATAAGCAGCAGTCCCCACAGTCCTCTTCTTTCGTGACAAGACCAAACAACCTAGATGATGCTAATCTAGAAGGACATTCACAGTTCATGAAAGAATCATCACTGCTAATCAAATCAGAGAGAAAACCCACCACTCTGCACCACTGGAGACATTTCATGTACTGAATATTTCATAAGAAGGGGCTCTTGCTGGAGTGGAAATTCTCAACAGCTTCAGGTTGCGTGCAAATATTTACTTAAACATTCTAGCACAGTCCAACTGGCATGCAGTGACAGCACCAGTGAGCCTGGAGTGATCTTTATAAATTATGGTAATTACTTGTGACATGATTCTTGCTAGGTCACAGCAGATTGCCTTGGTCCCTCTTGCTTTACCAGCAGCTCCCCTACTTGAATGATTAAGTGGACAAGGTGCCACAGGAAACCAGATGCAAACACAATGACAATTGTCTCTTTTGACTGCTTAAAATTGAACTCAATTGTTCAGATGCACAAACATCAAAACACAATCAAAGGTTGATACCAAGCCCCTGAGTCAGGAGAATTGGTGTGAGGGTTGAAATAGGAAGCCTTGGAAAAGGCTCTGTCAGTTTATCAAAACTTGTAAGACTAATTTTTCTTTGTACTGACACATAATGCTCTGCTACATTTTTCCCTTCACATTTAAAGAAAAATTTTGCCTCAACCTGCATATAAACAAAAATGTTCAAAGGTTCAAAGTTAAACAATATTCATCTTCTATTATTTTGTTTTGACATTCTGTAGCATTTTTATTCATTTTAAAATTTAAAAAATTAAATGATTATTTTGTTGTTTAAAATATTCTTGTAATAATAAGTTTAAATACCAAGAATTTAACAGAAATGAAGCAAAAATAAGAAACTTGTAAATTTGATAAAGAAATAAATTTGTATAAATATTAACTAGCCAATTCACACTTTATTGCTGAACTTCAACACCAAGCTATTTTTTGATACCTTCTGACATTTCATTCATTTCTTCATAATCACAGTGACATCCCTCTACTCTGATACTATGAACTAAATGCCACCCACAAATTGTTTAATACTAAACAAGTCAACTATACTTCAATTTCAATAAATGGTACAACTTTGGTTTCCTAGCATAATTAAATCAAAGTGAATCTCCTCAGATGATATAATGCAATCTTAGACACGACTCAAAAATATTCAAATAAAATTGATTACAATACTGTAATAAAATACAAAATAATGAAAATACCAAATATGAAGAAAAACAAACAAATTTGCCTGCACTTAACTTTTTAAATTTTTGTGGCTGGTGTGAGGAAGACAAGAGAGGAGAAGGTTATTGTGTAGGATGACTTTAACTATCACTAAGCAATCGCTGCTACCTGTGAGCTCCATGGAATCTTTTCCTTTTTGTTGCAAATTTAACAAGGAACCTATTCTATGACATTTGTTTTTGCCTCCTGCTACAGTTTATACATTGTGTCAACTTGAGAAGTCTAGCAGCTTAATTAAGTAACTCAGCAGCTCTACATCCTGGGGTGTAGAGCACAGTTACCTGGTCATTGTTACAATTTGAGAAGGTCAGAAGTTTAGCTGAGAGACTCAGGAGGGAGCCAGGGGTCTTAATTTGTAAACATCCTCATCCTGTGCAAAGGAAGGCAAGAATGTTTGTGAATGCTACACCCACCCTGGGGCAGGGGGGGGGGTGTCCTGTGTACTATATAAAGGGGGAGAAGAGGCTTACTCTTGCCCCCCTTTTACTCTGGCTGCTTTTGCTCGGCTGCTGTCTTGAAGTGTTGTTCCTGTGCCATGCCACCCTGCCTTGGAGCCAGCTAATTGTGGACTGAAACCTCCAAGAACTGTAAGCTAAATGAACCTTTCCTTCCCTAATTTTGGGTGTCAGGTGTTTTGTCATAGCAACGAGGGAAAAGTAACCAAGACACCTCCTTTTGGAGGATTTTGGAGAAATGTGACAGTGCCTTGCAATTAAACAGATTCCTCATTTGCCCTGCTGAAGCTTTATTCAGGTGGTGCTCTTCTACAAAATTTTGCACTGTACCCAACATTTTACACTTCTCCTTAGTCTCATTCTATGTGAGAGTTTCCTCTGACTTTTTGTTCTCCTCCTCTGCAGATGGGATCTCCTCCAAAAAACTCTTGCTTTTCAGAGACAATGACCCATAATCCCTCAGCGAGATGTGATCATGTCAAAAATCAAATAACTGAATGTGCCTGGGGTTATTTCTGCACTTTCTATTTTGTTTCATTTTTCCAAATGCTCTGTACCATACTGCTTTTATCACTGTAGCTTTGAAATACAGCTTTGAATCTGGGAATATGACAGCTTCTGCTTCTCTCGTCACACAGAATTGGTTTTGCTCTTATGGGTCTCTTCTAGTTCCATATGAATTTTGTTATTGCTTTATCTTGTTCTATTGGGAATGTTATTGGTATTTTGATTCAGACTGTGTTAAATCTGATATTAGTTTTGGAAGTATGGCAATTTTATCAAATATTTTCCAGCAGAAAAGGTTCCCAGTGAAGGTAAATAAACACGGTATACAAAATTATTTAAAATGTCATCTATAGAAATGATTCAGAGAATATCCAAGATGTCAGATTAAGAATAAGGATCTCATAGATGGAAAAAGTTTGACTTTTCATTGCTCATTAAATTCGAGGACCAGAGATTGATATTAGAAATGTACTTGACCAACTGCGATGAGGCACAAGGTCCAGGGTGTTAGCACTCCTTTTCTGTTTATATTCTTCTCCCTTGAAAATAGTTTTATGGTCACTTCCTAAGGAAATAAGTTTAAGCAGATCTTATAGGATAAATCAACTCTACCACTCTAATATCTATAGGATATTATTGTGTTTCTTGCTCTAAAATATGCCAGAAAATGAATGTCATTTCATTGCATTGGCATAGACCAACCTTTGTTTCAGGTTGCACTGAGTCAACTATTAGAATCATTTTCAATCCCTTCACATGATGTCTAAAATGAAGACTTATATTATGCGTGTCCACATCTGCAGATATATCCTAATACACTTTTATGTTCCTTCTATTTTACTTACACACTCTTGCAATGCATTGTCTCACATGTTCTTCACATTTCTACAGATATAATTTGGCAAAACTTTCACAGTGCTCTTGGAAAGCACTTTTCTCTCTTTTGGTTACATATTGTAACAACCAGAAACAATCAGAAGTGAAGGGTTATGTTTTTATTATGTTCAACAGTTCTTTATAAGGCAGCTACTTCAGCGCACACACTTATAGATTCTACACAACTGGAGAAATTTACTTCTTCAGCCATGGAAGAATGTATGTTTCTAGTAATAGAAGAGGATTATCAAAATTCAGGGTTTCAAAATCTCTCACTTCATCTGATTTTATGAATACATAATGACCACAAATTTTAGTGTCTCATTTCTTTCCAAAGTTTTAAATTTCAAAATAAAAGACCTTGTGAAATTAGGAATTCAACTTATTAGGATATACAATCCACCACCATGAATGAATTTCAAACATTATCAAATACATTCCTAAACTACAGGAGATGTATACATTCTTTTAGTTATATGTTTTTACAGTCTGTCATAGAAACTTTTAGGTGTTTTTACAAATCTTGATCTTCAAATTTAAAGCACTAATTTATTTTTTATACCTGGGTTTTTCAACAAACTTAAAGGTCACTAAATATTATTTTCTATCATTTTACTAACATTACTTGCAAACCTTATGTTCTATAATTTTAACTAAGTATATTGTACGAAAAAATATCTGGTCATGCCATGCCTTAGCATCTACGTGCATTTGACCAGAAAGATCTCCAAGTGGTAATCTGAGAAATTTCTTTGCCAACACATTCTATGGATTATTCTCATTGAAAACATGGTTACTTATGCCTTAAAATAATCATATCAGAGAAATAATTTCATATAACCTGGGGCCTAAGAGTTTATATGAAATTACTTTTGATATCTATTTGATGTCATTCATAGTTTTATTATAAAAACAGAAAACAGAACCACTGAAAGACTATATTTGTAGTTTTCCTATAAAGGATAGAAAACAGTACTCCTTTAGTTTAAATCTAACTACATTAGTTTAAAGAGATAATTTCTAACTGTGCTCAGTATAAAGTCAGAATGCCATATGATAACCCACAAACGTTTCACAATCTAATGCAGAATCAGCTACTTGGTGTCATCTTTTGTGCCTAACCTCGTTCCTTTTGTGATCTGGAAAATAATAGATATTTTTTTATCTAATTAAACAAAATTTGTATTCATCATGCTGCAGTGAATTTTATCCTCACCTCTAGCCTCAGGCAGATATATGCACAAATTCTTCATGTTAAGTTTCAAATAGTCTCTTGAAACTTGCAACAGATGTAGTAAGACATAGAAATATGAGTTACAAATGTGGCTTTGTCATAGGAGTTAGTTTTATTCATGTTTTTATTGGTGATGCTTGTCCTGGTAGTATGTGGACGGGGTGTGTTGGAGTGTGTGTGTGGACATGTAAAAAAGACAAAGAACCATTAATTATATACCAATATGATTATAAAGTTTCATGTCTTGTTAAGCTACTATAACCAAAAAGTTTACATATTTGGATTTAATATTTGCTCTAATGGAAATTTCTAAAAATATATGTTGAAGATTGTTTTGTCCAACATTTGTACTAATGAATTGTACAAAGGCGTGGGGCACATGGCAAAAAGGGTCCAGAACAAATGCAAACACTTTCTGTGACAGCATAAATAAGGAAAAGTAAAAACAAACAACAACAA
This sequence comes from Dasyprocta punctata, assembly GCA_004363535.1. Taxonomy (NCBI): domain Eukaryota; kingdom Metazoa; phylum Chordata; class Mammalia; order Rodentia; family Dasyproctidae; genus Dasyprocta; species Dasyprocta punctata. Next base: position 163,894 of record RJWM01000695.1, read on the forward strand.
CACAGAAAAACACAGCAGATAAACATTGTTCAAAGATGTAAGTACAAATGAACAAAAAACTAACATTAAATACCACAAGAATTAATATAAAAATAATCATTTTGTTTTTAATAATGCATTGAATGTAGTAAGAATTATATTTATCTTGTGTGGCTCACTGGAAAATCTAATTGGCTTCTTCTTGATGGGCTCCTCCCAGAGCAAGCATGTCTTTTGCTGATCCATGGGGGTCACTTTCTGGTTTCTCTCTTCCTGGGCACTACATGGCTTACTGAAAGATACTATTGTAGCCATTGTTGATTTTCTATTATCCTGCTTCAATGTTCTGTATCAATTTCACTGCTTTGTTTTGGTTGGCTTTATTCTGTTTTGTTTTGTTGGGTTTTATTATCTTTAAAACAAAAAAAGAATTATATATAAGAAGACTTAGTTCTGTAGGAGATTGTTGGTTAATGATTTTTTTGAAGTATGACTTAATGATCCTAAACATCTGTTTTTAATTATTTTCCTGAATATTACAGGAAAATTTAACAGAGTTATCTTGGGTATCTGGTGGCATCACCTAGCAACAGGGAAACAGTATCTTCATGACCTTCATGGTTTATCTGTATTTGAGGGCCCTCCCATCCATTAGATAAGGATTACTTTTAGTTTATCTTTCTACCTTCAGCTTTTGCATAAGAATCAGACTTGTTTTGTTATCCATTTCATTGTTTCCTTCACTGCCTACATTTTAGAGTAATAAAAGATAGATAGCTAAGTATTTTGCATTTCTCAGGAAGAATCAAGCCAAATTTATTTGGAGTCCTGCTGACTACTATATACCTCTGAAACTGTCTATTTTATTTGGGTCAATTTAGCAAAACACCATAAACTGAGTGGTTGATGGACAACAGAAATTTAACATCTCAGTTTTGAGCCTGGAAAGCCCCCAGGACAAGGAAGCAATGGTATCCCTGTCTTGCAAAGGCCATTTCCTGTTTCATAAGCAGCTTCCCTCCTATATTTCCTCATATGGCAAGGAAAGTCTCAGGGTTTCTTTCATGAAGACACAAACAAATTCTACTCAAACCCAATCACATCCCAAAAGTTCCACCTTCTAATACCATCAACTTGGGTGTGATGTTTTTGACATATGAATGGGGGTCATTCAAACCATAGTACTAATCAAAGGCATAAATGCTCCAGGTGCAGTGACACATGCCAACAATTTCAATATGAAGGGAGGCTGAGGAAAAGAGGATCACAGGTTTGAGGGCAACCTGGGCAACTTAGGGAGACTTTGACTCATAATAAAAATAAAAATTTCTGGCAATGTAGCTGCATGATAAAGTGCCCCTCTGTCAATCTCCAGTATTACACACACACACACACACACAGACACAAACACAGCATAAATAAACTAGAGTTTACTCTTGTTTACTCTTTCCAAGAGTTTTACTCTTTCCAAGGGGAAGACATATTAATATTTGGTTCAAAATTTTCTTAAAACAATTGTATATCTCATGTGTGTATGTGCTTCCTGTTAACTAAAATGATTACACAACTTTACAAAGTGGCAGTCAGGATTGGAACCAAAGACATACCCTAATCTGGTTTTTTACTCAGTTATATTTCTATGGCTGCCTCGTTTTCTAAAACAAAGCAAAATGCAACACAATGCAACAAAACAAAACAAAACAAAGATGCAGAGTGAAAAGAGCTTTCTAATCCAAAGTTACCTTTCTTTTTTTTTTTTTTTTCTTTTTGTTTTGCGGCACTGGGGATCAAACTCACAGCTTCACACCTGCCAGACAAGCGCTTAAGCCACTGAGTCAAACTCCCAGCCCTAGTATTTTGAGGCAGGGTCGCACTATGTAGCTCAGGCCGGCCTTGTGCTTGTGTTGTAGCCCAAGTGGGCCTGGAACTCACAACGCTCCTCCTACCTCAGCCTCCCGAGTGCTGGGATTAAAGGCGTGAGCCACCACGCCCGGCTCCAAAGTTACCTTTCTCACCCTATGTCAGTGCTTAGAAAATTTAAAAGACAAGTTGTTTTTTTGAAAGCTAATTGCAAATAATACTGACATAATATAGGAAAACAGAAAACAGTATAGCAGATTGTAACATTTCCTGAGGCAAATAGATTTTTTTGTTATTGGACAATTTTATAATCCAAGCGTGATATATGTATACACATATATACATATATCACAGATATTATATTTTTCCTGTAGAGATTTATAATAAAGCCAAATAAAATCTCATTCCTCAATTGGTAAGGTAACTAACACATATTTCTTCTACGTATGCTATCGGACTATGCACTTACATGTTAAAGGTTTTTAATGATGCAGAAGTTATGAAGTCTGTGTGAATTCAGTATGAAAACCATCTTTTTCATTGAAGTTTCCAAAGTAAAATGGTGTGTATGAGAAAAAAAAGTATATAACTTACCTCCAATTAATTTGTGAATTTTCTCCTAGAAAATAAGTACTCTTTAAATTCTTCATTTTAAAAAAGCAATGATAATTTGAGAACAATATAAACCCTTAAACATCTCCCAAGAACTTATCATACCAAACAACTATTGCATACTGTAAAGAGTAGTTTACTGTGTTTGTTGATAAAGCTAATTAGTTAACATAAAGGTTCACTCCAAATGCTGAATAAAGTTATGATGCACTGTAAGTAAAGTTTTGATAAATTGTATATGAAAAATTGTTTCACTTGGAGACTAGCAATTTTTTATCATGAGAGCATATATATGATTGGCTACTTCAACATCTACATAGCTATTAATAAAAAGGAGATTTCTTTCTCCCTTTGCAGTCTCTGGAAATTTCCTTTAATGTGCACAAAATTCTGATTTAATGCTTTGTCCAGAAGAAAACTTTCAGTTTTGTATTTCCCTAATAGTCTACAGTATATAGTACAATTTTAAGTTGCTAACTTTTGAGATGTATCACTACATATTCAGTGACTTCCTTATAAATCTGCTTTATTAACATTTTTTCTTCTGAATTGTGGAAAATGTACTATAATATAGAAAATTCCATGAAACTGTAATTTGCTTTTACTTTTCTGAAATTAATTATAAAATAATGTGTTAGTTTCAGATAATTTAAATTTCTGTCGTTCCGATAAAAGCTAGATGCATATACCTCACAACTAGTGTGTAATCATGTTAAAAGTGCTGGCGATTGAGCCCAGGACTTGAAAAACCTTCCAAAGTTCCTTTAAAGTTGCTCAGAAGCAAACTGTAGGTATTTGCTAGGCAATGTACAGTGAAAAACAAAACAAAATGCAATGTTTTTGAAAGCAGAAATTTCTCAATTCTGAATCTGTCTGTTTGCAATTTGCAAAGAATATGCTTACATTTATTACTTGGCTGTTGAATACAGCATTATTATTCATTTTTTTCATAGTCACACAACTGAACTGCTGAGCTATTAGAATTAATTTATTTTCTTGCAATTTAGATTTTCCATGTATCATCAAAGGAAGCATTACATATATTACATATTAGTGTATATTACAAATTTTTTGTACTGACATTGCATGAAAAATCTCTTCATAGTATGTTATAAGACTGTAAGTTTAGGGAAAAAAAGAAAGAAGAAATATTAAGTTTGTATTTATATTGTCATTGTAAGGCATATGATCTTTCTTTTTCTCTCTCTGTCTTATTTCCTCCTAAGGATATTAGAAAGTAAACTACCCATTTTATGAAATATAATACTTTAGAGTAGTTTTTAATTACAGTTTTTAAGTTCTTTAAATTATTACCAGAGATATTATTTTTAAAAACCTAAAATAAACTTCTTTAAAATAGCAAAATACTTAGGATTTTAATGGAAACCTAATTTTAAAACACTGTAATTTAGATATTCAAGTAGGTATATAATAAAAGTTATTTGGTTTTGATTTTTTTAAATAAATAAATAATTTATTTTTATTTCATCTCTTGCCTAGTCAATGTGTTAATTATGGGCCTCTAGTTTTCCTCCAAGATTTTTTAAGGGATACATTATATTAATTTGATACATGTTCAGTGTTTAGTGCTCAAACAGGAATAACAAGCATTTCTATCTCTTCTAATATTAATAATTTTTATTTTCAGAAAGAAAGAAATTAAGATCATTCAAATTGGAAGGCAAGAAGTTAAATTATCTATTTATATAGATGACATGATTTTATATGTGGAATAGGCTAAATACTACATCAAAGCTGTTCAAATTTATGCCCAAATTCAGTTAAGTTGCAAGATGCAAAGTCAATATACAATAAGCAACATTTTTACTTACCAATAATAAAATCGCTGGATAAGAAATATAGAAAGTGACCTCATTTACAATAGCTCCTCTAACATATCTCAACTCTCTAGAAGAATTTTTCTGAACTCAGACAAGAGATGGTAATGACATTTCTTAAAGTAACTTAAAAGTATCATTTGTCTATAAAACTATGCTTTTGCTGGTATGTGTAATTTAATCTTAGTTCTATTCACAGTGGATAAGTAATTCATTGTACCTAAGAAAAACAGAATGTAAAAAATGTAAAGACATCCATTCTGTATTCCTTGTTGTATTCAATTAAAGAGGACAACACATTTAAGAAACCCTGAATTTGTAAATAATTTTATAGTCTAAATATCTCTGACAAATTATTATAAAGAATACTATTTCTTGACCATCTATAATGAGAATAAAGTTAACTATGTTCATTCTATAGATTCTATCTGAATCCTCCCCAAATTTGACATTTATCTTTACGTTTCAAATAAAACCATTTTTTCAAGACATTTATTTTGTAATCTTTTATTTCCTCTTAATTATGACACCAAAATTGAGTTTTTCTAGGTCCATTTTTCAAAAAGGAAGCTTATCATATGTCTTTCTGAGAGTTCTGCTAATTTGTGGACTTTACTCAGGTAGCAGAGTTTGATGTCATTGTTTGGGGATATCACCTTTTAACATTTAGATACAAGCATTTAATGGTCATTTGATTCATTTTCTGTGAATACTTAATTTTTTTAAAAAATTCCACACCCAGATTTTGTGTGTGTGAATTGAATGATGTACTTTCAAATAATATTTACAGGAAAAGAACGTCCATCTTCAGATTTTGACTGAATAGTTAATAATAACTTTTACATGACTTTCCCCAAACTTTTGATGAGATGTCTAACACTTTTTTGTGTGTGTGCTTGTGCTTGTGTAGATACGGTTGATATTTAAACTACCACATATTTTAAAAGTAAATATTAGTTAGAGGAAAGAGTAATTGTAGTTGCATTTGTTTAACAAATATAAATTCCAAATTCAAGTAATTTTGCAGGGATTTTGATTTGTTAGTGGTTTTATGCATATGTGCACATGTGCACATTGCTTGTGTGCATGTCTATGTGTGTCCAAGGGACATAATTTAAACTGAAATCACTGGTTTAAATTTCTTTGCACATTACATTGTTGTTCATATCCCTTAATTTTTAAAAAATATTCCTCCTTAGAATTATGATTCTTTTCTTTAAACATATTCTACTGAAGGCCATATGGATATTTTCATTGTCTTAGAGTTGAAAGATAATGCAACATTTGGAGTTGATTCTAAACCTTTAGCTAGTATTAACCGGAGTAATACATAAACCAAATTTTAAATTCTTGTTTTCTACAGTTACCTTGATCATTATTGCATCTTGCTACGTGGAAATTTCTCAAATGTTTAGTTTATTCCTCTGGAAAGTTTGATACTCATTTGCATTTTGTTTGAGTTATTTTTAAAATGTATGGGTCTTTATGTGCCTTTAAATATAACACATCTTTATGCATGCCTATAGGTAATTATAGTGGTCAGCCAAATTATATTACATTCATTCACATTTGAGAAAGGTAAAAATAAACTACTCGTGAAATTGGGAATTGGGCTTTCTCCCTCTCTGTTTAGTTATCTTACTCTTCTGCAAAATAATTGTTCCTCAATAGTTCACAGGAATGTGTGCTGCAAGATCATTCTAGTAGTCTAAGTGATGTATTCTATTGTTTTTATTTTTTAATATTTTCTACTTTAAATATACCTTGAGTAACCCCTTGCATTTTAAGTACATTTTAACAGAATCTGCTTTAGGCAGAAAGATCAGTTATGTTCCTTTAAGTTAAAGGCTATTATAAAAATTGTTATCAATTAAATAATTAGTAGGGTTATATAAAATATTTTTCAATCATTCATTTGAGACTTAATAAAGTTATCTGTAACATTTCATGGGCTTTACATGATTCATATGAGACTGGTTGTTTTTAATAACTAAAATGAGGATTTAGGATCTCAAAATATTTATTAAAATTTCATCAAGGATGTTTATTCTGATTAATACTTTATTAGAAGTCAATATGAATATGTATGCACTTCTTACTGTAAAGGACTATAGATACATCATAAACAGATCATAATCTTGATAAAGGATGTTTATTATATATCATTGAAGAAATTCTTCCCTTACCTCTACTGTTTTTTGACTAAGGCAACTACTTTCAATTCAATAAAGATTAGACATGGAATAAAAAATAAAGAGCCTAAACAAACAATGTTCAACTGATGGGTTTTTTTTTAAAAAAAAAAAAAACACTATTCCATGAAAAAAGTTTAATATGAAATTGTGGGAAGTAACAGATTTTCAAAATTTTTTGGCATAGTTGTCCCTTTGGTAATAATTTATGGGTCATTACTAAGACTACTGTGAAGGGTTATACAAAAAAACAAAAGCATAAATTAAATGTTTAGTGATACACAAAGATTACAAATATATGAAATATTTAAAATGTTAAAGTTCAATTCAACTGATCAGAGCTAAATTTGAAACTAGTTAAAAGTATTTAATACTTGTAAGTATTGCTATTTTTATGCTTCATGTTATTCTTTTTACTTTATCTTAAATAATTTCAAACAAATTTATTTTCTATATGCAATCACACAAAGCAATTTAATCTTGATATAGATGACTTTATAGGGATTGGAGTAAGAGATAAACGTATTTTCCCATGAGTATGTTTATATTATATAGAGTTTTAAATTAAATGGATTTTTATGGAAGATGATAATAGAAGGTTATCCAATGTCATTTTGAGTAACTTTTAGAGAGATCATAACACAATATTTTAGCTAACATGTACACATTGGTTGCTTATCTTGATCTAGATATTGTATGATGTACAGTAATAGTAGCAACTTATCTACATTTGGGGTTTATAAATGCTGAATGTTAGAGATATTCTATTTATGGTTTTAGTATAAGGCCGAATGCACTTATCATACTTCATTGGTTGCACATTTTATACTCAGAAAAAGTGTTAAGAGTCTGTTTTATTGATTCACAGGGTAAGCAATTTCACTTTTTGTTTTCATACTTTGACCTATAACCTTAGGATCCATTAGGGCACTACAATAGCAAGGTGTAGACACATCAACTACAAAGAAATAGAACTAAAATGACACTGTCTCCAGCTAGGGATGCATTAATAGACCTGAGAATTCAAACATAGAAAAGGCAATTTTTTCCTGCTGGGAAGTGGTGTTCTCACGGGAGCCATCTCAGACTGAAGAACATGATATGAAAATCAATACAGGCCCTATTGTGCTACTGATGTGTCCGGTAAGTGTCATTTTATATCTTGCTAGCGGATATCTAAAGGAAGTTAAAGCTACTTTGCTCATAGTAATTGGATGAATTCTCTTTCATCAGTGGTCTATTTCACTGTTCAACTAAAAAATAAAATATACTGTGGGGTGCAATTTGAAATGAGATATCATGAAAATAAATACAAAAACTGATAGTGCTTTCACAGATTTTATAAAGGAATCATTTGATGTTTTCCACTGTCAAAATTCCTATAATTACACATGAATTTAAACATATAGCTGTAAATACAGAACTAATTGATAGAAATTGTGGTTAGGAAACATCAAATTGGTTAACCAAAGAAAGAAATTTAAAAGCCATCATCACAAACATTAGAATGATTTGCAGGAATTGAATAGCTAATTTGAAATGTTTAATTTCATAAATATGCATTGCATTAGGGTTGAAAGAATTATATGCTTTGAAATAATCTAGATTTAAATTTTTGTGTTTCTTATTGCTTATGCTATTAAATTCCTTGTTTTCTCATATTACCATAACAAGTTTGAGAATTTTAGTGTAGCCATCTCAGTTTCCTCCAAAGTCTTTTGCAATTTTATTATCATTTTCCCACAAATACTTTTCTCCTATTAAAAGTGTTTAGTTGTTTGATTGTTTCTGTATGTCATTTAAAAAGATAGATGAGACACTGAAATTTGAGGTTTATATTTGAGGTTCTACACTTTCAGCACTTTTTACTTCTAAAGAATGTAACCAGAATTTTGAAATAGCTTGGTCCTTAAATTTAAGTAGAAAACCTGATAAATTTTAAAACTGAATTTGAATGATCGCTTAATTGAAATGAACTCTCTTGCTTAAGTTTGTACAAAATTTGTCAGAATTTATGTATTTATTTACTTGTTTCACAAGCATTCTGTGTAAGACAAGTATATGAAAATTACTGTGCAGTACATTGCTTAAAAAAAAGAAGAGGATGACTTCAAAGGTGCAAATAATTGTGAAAAATTTGGAAAGGTTAAAGACAAGGGAACAAACATGTTTTATTAAGCAAACGGAAGAAATTAGTACTATTTGAATTACACATACTGCTGTATGTTTTTCAATGTATATTTCACTGCAAATAATTCTGATTATTTACAAAACCTGAAATTGATCTCGATGGTTATTTTTTTTCTTTTACATACTTTCTAAATGAATATGCATATATTTGCATTATTTAACTTTGATGCAAAACAACTGTTTGATTTGGATAACTTATATATAATACATCTAAAACTCAAAAACAAAGCAAATAGATTAAAATGAGTAAATGTCATAAGTAGGTATTTTCAAAGATATGAAAATTAACAAAAATCATATGAAAAAATGTTTGGCAATACTAATTATTTGGAAAATGTAAATCAAAACTAGAGGATTTCATCTCACACCCATTAGGATGGTTACTACAACAGAAAATAACAAGTTTTGGTGAATGTATGAAGTAAAAACCACCCCTCAATAGCTGGTTAAAATGGTTTATCCACTGGGGAAAATAGTATGACCATTCCTCAAATTACAAATGTAATTATCATGCAATCAGTATTTTATTTGCAAGTATATACCTACAAACTGAAGTAGGGTTTCAAAGAGATGTTTATACATCTATTTTCAGAACAATCTTCTTCAAAAAAAAAGGTAAACTTAGGTAAGTAACCAAAAGTTCATCGACCGAAGAATAGTCAAGCAAAATAACATGCACATATATATGAATGCATATATATATACACATATATACATATATATACACACATATATACATACATATGCATACATATATATGGAAGAATACCCTGCACTTTTCTATAGAATGGATAAAGCTTGTGAATATTAGCTAAGTGAAATAAGTCAGTCATAGTGAACAAGCACTAGTCAATTCCAAGAATATGATTGCATAAATGCATAGTGATTTGAGTTGAAAAACTTGAATAAAGCCAGTAGAATCGTAGTTAACAATGCCTGGGGGCAGCCAAATATAGGGAATTTTTTTTTTTTTTGTACCAGGGATCAAACTCACAACCTTGTGCCTGCCAGTCAGGCTTTTAGGTCACTGAGCTCAATTCCCGGCCTGGGAATATGTTTTAGTAGGTAGAGTTTAAATTTTTAAATATGAAAAGTTCTGGAGATAAATGACGCTCATGTTTGTGCAACATTCTGGATGTTCTTAACACCACTAAATTATAAATTTGAAGATGATGAAGGTAGTAACTTTTGGGCTATGTGAATTTTACCAAAATAAGAATATTGAAAATGCATACATATATACATACATACATAAAATTTGCCTCTAGCCACCTTCATTATCACACATATAATATTTTCTTACAACCAGAAGATAAATATAAAACATATCCTTGAGTTGATCATCTGTGCTCCAGCTATAACTAAATGATACTTATGTGTCAGTTCTGAAAATTCTTTTCCATAATACAACTTTTAAAAGTTATTTAAAATGTGGCATATTTTTCTGAGTTAAAACCTCCAATAATATATGACTGAATTTCAAAAATGTGCACATGTGGGAGCAGATGGAGCATTATCAGGAAATTTAAGCAGTAATTAGAAGATTCAATCAACCAAATGAGAAATGTGGTGAAAATTGATTTTGTATTAACATGTCAATGGTGATACAGTGATTGTCTCATTGTACAAATTGATTTTTAGTTATGGCTTGTGAATAACTTTTATGGTTTTAATGAAGGGCATCTATACATTTTTAAAATCAGTAAATTTACTCAAATCTATTAATTCACAAACTTCTGGTGAAGTGAAAACCAGTCATATTATTTTACTTAGAACACTAGTTGGTAGTGGCTGGCCAGCAAGGGGAAGGAGATTGTTTTAATTGATATTACCTAGTAAATACCTGAATTCCATTTACAAAAGTAGTAGAAATTATAAAAATTGGTATGTTCATCTGTTTTTCCACTAAATGTGGTTCAAGCAGAGAGAATAATTCTCCTGCAGTTGTCATCTTGGAAGGTATATCCTGTACCTCTCTTGGTTCTGCAATGTCCATAAATCTTCCCTCACTTAAGACATAATCTATTCCAAAATTGTTTACTTTTTTAATTGAGTGTTACAAAAATACTGCCTTTTGCTATCAGAAATCATATTACATAATTAAATATGTATTTTGTCAATTTTAAGAGGCATACTTTCTTGCATATTTACATCTGTGAATTTGAAATCTTTTCTATACTTAATGGCAATTTATCACTGTGTAACAACTTATGAAACAATAAATTTATTTTTCTTAAGTAAGGGCACAATATCATGACTAAATATAGTTTATAGCATCTTACATTTTACATATGGAACTTAGCTCTATTCATGGCTCTTAAGCTCAATAAATAACCCTACTTATGTAGTGATTCAACCACAACTGTAATTTCTGAAAATAATATGGACAAGAGTCTAGAACTATCTGTTCTGGTTCTATTGTAAATTTTTGTTGTTCTACTTGTTTGATCCAAATATTTTTTTCATTTCCTAAAACCACCTATTGCTTATAACTACATTTCTAAAATCATAATAAGCATCAGAAAATACACTTTTGTCAATTATTTTCCCTTACTTGTAAATTTTCTGATACTTATTCTTAGTGCTCCTTCTACATCTTTAGGAGGGATTTCCAACTGCCAACATAATCCATTACAATCAGAGCTGCATCCTTCATTTACTTTAATTTCTGCCCACTTTCATCTCCACCTCTGTCTACCTTTAGCAAAGTATTTGCATTTTCTCAATTGTGAAGTATCCATCCCATTGCAAATTTTGAGTTTTCCATTAATAAAGTGTCTCACATAATTATCGAACACTATCATATCAATTGGGCTTCTTAAATGAGTAAAAGGGAAAATTAAGGATTGGCTATTTACATTTACTAATAACATCCAACTAATTACTAATAATATTTCTAGACAAATCACTTTTACCTGCATAGATATTTTAAAGAAAACATTTCCTCCCTTTTTCTCTTTTATGCTATACACATAATACACATGAGTGTTAATACAAAACTTTGGGGTTTTTTTCTCTGAAACAAAATTTTACATTAATTGTTAAGCTTTGCAAAGATTTTCCACGATGCATTAGCTGTTCATGTCTGTTTGACACAGTAATAGCACTTTAATCATAGCTCCGAGAAGGCCAAATTTATCACATGGAGTGAGTTCTATGCTCTTTCAATACACTTTTGTCAACTATTTTCCCTTACTTGTAAATTTTCTGATATGATTTTTTAAACACATTTTTTTAATTTCATGTGTGATGTTCTCTAATTTCCTGCTAACTCCAAGTAGCCTTACTATTATCTAGTAGCTTTTGGATAAATTTTCCTTGGTATTTTATCTTTCTAAAGATTCCTCTTAATATTTCATCATGTGGTAAATTTTATACACAAGTTCTGAAACTGTCTTCACATTGGTCATTTCTGCTGTTTATGGATTCAGTAGAATGTCTTCTCTCTGGGATTCTATTTGTCACATTTCATGGAGTCTGCGTCTTTGATAAATTTGCGATTCATACATTAATCAGATTTGGTCAGCTCTTCTACTTTTTTATTTGCTCCTTCCATATCCACATTGGTTACTTTGATAGTTACAATATCTCTTAAGTTACGTCATTTTTGAGCTCACTAAGTCCCATTGCTTCTTCTTTAATAATTTCATGCAGTTTAGGTGTATGGTGTTTGATTGCCCTCCATTGATGGCTCATGGATCTGACTTGGGATACTTTGGAGGCATTTTGCTGCCATGTTTTTAACAATACTGTTGTGGTTTTTGGTTTTGGTAAAGTAGAATTTGTTGCTGATATGAAGATATATGTATTGAAGTTTGGTTTTGCAGTAATATATTTTTTGACTTTGTCAGTAGGTACTGTTTACCACTTCAACGCAATCAATTAATTTGACTTGGACTCTATTGATGTGTTGTAAGGGAAGGACTTCTGCTGGTTACGGTAACACCAATGGACTGATCACTCATCTGTAGTACATATTAAAATTTATTATGAAACTTTTTCCCTGTTATTATTGACCCTCACAGTTTATACTGAACTGTTAGTGGAGTTTGGAGGAAGAAGGAAGGAGAAATGAATGGGTAGGGTAACTCAGCAGCAAAAGAGCTTATCAGTAATATCAATAAGTAAGAATATAGATGGAGAGTCAGGCTGTGTTGGAGGTATTTTATACTTGCAATAAAGGGTTAGTGTTGAGGGAGTTTGAAAACATTTGTGTAAGTGGTGATGTGGTACAGGGAAAGGTGTAGAGATTAAGGGATGTTCATGGTTATTGAAACCTGTTAAAATCCTGGTGGTTAGTTTTGTTTGCATCCTCTAGGTATGATTCCATTAAGGTCTAATCCAACATGACCACTCAGAGTAGCATTTAAGTTAAAGCACTGACCTATGGTTATTATTGTATACATGCATGTGATACATGTCATACATGTATGTATCACATATATATGTGTCACACACATATTCATATATAATATACATATGTACACATAATATGTATATTATATATGTATATATATGTGTAGACAGGTCAAATAAGAAAAAGCAAAAAGAATAGAATAGATAGGAAAAAGGTTAAAAAGAAAGGAAAGGAAACACAGAGCAGGGTAAAGAAAAACTTGAAAAAAGCTTTAAAAAGAAAAAAATAGAAAAATAGTAATTCAAGAATATTCAAGAATTGAGAAAAAAAAAAAAGGAAAACAAAGACAGAATACTGAACTGTTTGGGATCTGAATGTGAAGGAACAGAATGAGTTGACTCAGCCAGAGAAAACCTGGCGATATACTAGACAGAAGTCACTGGCATTAGAATATGGAAAGCAGTGCAAGTTTTTCCTGATAGCAAGGGAAGGGAGAGTGTTAGGCACAAAGAAACAGAAGACCTTTTGTTAGGTTAAATAGTTCATAATCTTCCTCTTCTCAAATTAACTGAGATGGTTGAATGTTTGCACAGAGTTAAAGGACTGCGATTATCCACAACCAAAATACGGTTTGCAATAAGGTGGAGCAAAAGAGCATGACAACTCTCACCTCTCCCAAGCAGGCATTAAAGCAGCCTGCATGCAGGGGAGAAACTGACTTGGCTTCCTGCAAATAGACTATGACTACAGTAGGATGGGGATTGTGTGAATGCTCTGGACACTCCAGTTATATGGCATAATATCTACTAATGCATACTTTGTGTGTGTTCTTATTTGTGTGTCTGTTCTGGGTTGTCTCCACTTATTCTCTTCTAATTTCTCTGAATTTTCTGTCACTCTGATTTATATAGATGTGGGTTTTTTTCCTATCAATTATTGTGACTTTTACTGTTACTTTTCTCCTACTGAATTCCGGGTTAGTTCACTTGTGATATAAGAGCAGCTGCTTTATTTCTGAAATTTGGTTAAGAATATGTTCTATGTTGGTGAATATTTCATGTGACCTTGGAGTAAATGTGTATTGTGTTGTTTTTGATGCAAATAGTATATTGCTTGGTATTCCTGTAAACTGCTTGATCCAGCTGAGTTAAATCTACACTTATATTCTGCCGAAGGCATGGAATTAAGTTATGGCAAACTGACTGGAGAAGTGGGTGTGACCTATCAATTACAGTGCTCCAAAATACTTGAACTGAGCATTTCCCAAAGCCCTACACATGGAACCAGTCAGAGAGTGCTATCTTCAATTATTTTCCTAAGAACTTGAGCAGGTTTCTGATAGGATGACCTAGTCATGATGTTCTCATGAGGAGTGGGAGATCCAAAAAAGGCAGCTGCCATCCATCACTGGGCCACTGTGTTCTCTCATGCACAGTGGTTCACTCTTACCCTGTAGAGTGGATTTGTTTTCCTAACTTTAGTTGCGGCAAATTTGTTCTACAGAGCATATTTCCTTCTCTACCTTTAAGATGCGGACCTTACTGTCATTTTCACTTTGCTTAGATTAGGAAGAACCCAGAATGCAACTGTAGCTGGAGACCCCAACATTCCAAAACCAGGTAACATGTCTGCTTTAACTATTTCTGGAAGAAGGTAGTTGAAATATTCAAATCTACTAATAGAAATTTACTTTTTCCTTCAAGATCTGTCAGCTTTTGTTTACTGTATTTTGATGTTGGACACACACAATAAGACTGCTAAGGTTTCTTGGAGAATTGACTCATTTATGGTAATGTAATGCATTATTTAACCCCTAATTTTCCTTTATGTTCTAAAAACTCCTCAAGATTAATATAGCTACCCCTGCTTTATTTTAATTATGTTTGGTATAGTGCATCTTTTAAAAACACATACTTATAGTGTATTTTTATTTTCACCTAAAGTGATTTTTTTTGGCAGAGTTTCACTATGTAGTGCAAGCTGGCCTCAAACTCACTTGTGTAGCCCAGGCCGGCCTTGCACTCATGATGATCCTCCTGCCTCAGTCTCCTGAATGCTAGGATTATAGCAGTGTGCCACCACACCTGGCTAAATCTTTTTTCTTAATTGTTTTTGGCAATCTCTATATTTTAAATGGTTAATTTACATAATTGATTATAAAAATTGCTATTATACTTAAATTAATAACTGCCATATATTTACTGTATCTACTTTTTCAACTACAGTTCTCTAATACTTTTATTTTTAATTAAACATCTTATAAGATTTAGTTTTCTCAAAGTGTTAGCATATTAGCTAGACTCTTTTAGGTTTTGTCATAAAGCTAACAATATCTACGTGTAACTCATTCATGTCATCTTTTAAATAACATTTACCACCACGTAATATGAACGTGTTAAAAAAACTCAAACCTCTATCCCATCCCTTGTATAGTTTCTGTCTTTCTTTGTTTACACATAGATGATAATGTGCTCACACAAAAACATAGATAAATGTATGCACGTACACCCACATACTCACATACATTATCTCTATTTTCAACAAATTGCTGTTAATTCTTCTAACAATAAGACAAATAGTGAATACTTTATGTATATGCAATGCAAAAAGTAAGAAAAATACTATTTTCCCTTTTTTATTCCTTCTTTGATGTTTTTCTTTTTTTATTTAGATCTAATTTTTGATTTTTTCCTTTTCCTTCTCTTTAAAGAGTTCATATCTTTATTTTTTTAAAGACAGGTGTACTGGAAACATTACTTCATTTTCACTTGAGAAAGTACTTTGTCTTTACTTTCTCTCCCTGTTTCTATTTCTTTAAATCTGGAAATATTTCACCATATTCTCTTCTTTTTTTACACTGCGTTTGAAAATTCAGATGTAATTCTTTTCTCCCCTACAAGAAATATAATTACTTTCCTCTGGCTTTTCTAGGGGGAAAGGAGTTTTGTATCTTTAATATCCCGTAATTTGAAAATGATATTCTTAGATGTAAAGATATTTGGTTTTGTTTTATATTTGTATTTACTCTTGTTGGTGTTCTAAAGTTTTCTAAATATTTGATTTCAGGTATGACCTCAATCTGAAAGAATGTTAGACATCTTTTCAAATATTCTTTCTCTCTTATAGAATTTCCATTATGTGTATATTGCACTTTGTAATTGTTCAATACTTTTTGGATACTTTTCTCTCTGTCTCTGTGTCTGTCTGTCTCCTTTTTACCTCCATTTTGCTAACTTTATGCTATTCAGTTCTCCTTTTTTTATGAATTTAACCTCAAGCTTAGAGTTGAGATTCTTTTCTCACCCATATCCAGTCTATTAATAAACCCATCAAAGGCAGTCTTCATTTCTGTTACAATGGTTTTTTTTTCTAGCTTATTTTTATGCCTTTCTTAGAATTTCAATCTTCTGCTTATTTTGTGGATCTATGCTTTGTGTATTGCTCAGTTTATTTATTTGAGTGTTTGGCATTTTAACCATAGTTGTTTCAAATTTGTGGTGGGATACCTCCAAGGTTCTTGTTGCAATTGTTTCTTTTGTCTCTTTGAACTATGTCTTTTGTCTTGTCCTATATCATGTATTATTTTATTGGTAAATAGACAAGATATGAGGTAAACACAGTTGCTATATATATGCCTTCAATAATGATAGGTTTCAGGAAAAGGGAAACACTCTAGAGTCCTTTCTATTCCCTGACTATACACTTTTCATCCTCAATTACACTGAAATGTTTTTTCTCATGTCAGATTCTGATAAAACCTTAGAAACTTCACTTATTCTACACTATAGAGTACCTCCGTGATATTTTTTTTCCTGATACTGTCTTTAGAGGCCAGAGCCTACTTTTCCTAATGCTAACTATCCATTTGGTTAACTGTCATTTCTAAAACTGGAGAAATTTCTTTTACTCTTAAAGACTAGTTTGGTATATCTGGGGACGATGTTTTCCATTTTCATGAAAGTTAATTTTCTTTTACTTTGTCAACTTGGATTCGAACAAATAAAAATAAAAAAGAAAGTGATTATTTGGATTTTCCTGTATATCTAAAAGTCACTCAAAATATGAGAAAGAAGGATATAAATGTTAAATTTTACAACAAAAACATGTATAGGTAGCAAAATTACAATAATTTTGACCACAAGGTTTCATATGGGTGGGATTATTCCTCATTCTTTGAAAGTTAACTATTTAAGTATTTTTATTTATTTATTTATTTATTTTTAATTTTAAAGAGGATAAAACCAAGGAAAATAAAACAGAATAAAACCAATCAAAATAAGCCAGCATAAGTGATACAGGACTTCAAAACATTACAAAATCAACAATAGTTACCATAATGCTTTTTATTGCAAAATATGCTTATTGCTGCAGATATCTTCAGACATAGTAAAAATCAAACAGAACAGAATAGAATAGAAACAATAAAAACAAAACAATGCATGCAGCAAAAGACTTCAAAACAAGCTGATGACAAATACAAACTGGCTGCCACAGTATATCTTGTTATCTTTTAAATAGCTGCTCATGCCATTGGATTTACCATAATCAAGCAAAACAAAAGAGAATAAAACCCGAACCAACAAAACAATGAAAACAAAAGGACTCCAAAACAAGGCAATAGGAAATCAACAATGGCTGCAATCCTCAGAAGGAGATCTCCCTACTAGATGCCACACTGCATGCTGCTATCCTCTGACTTGATGATCAGACCACTGGCCCTATACCTGTAAGATCAGTGAAACACCAAAGGACCACAGGCATCCAACTGCATTTCACCTCACTAGCTATCATAACAGCCTGTGTTTCTCTGGATCAGTTGGTCACTTATGGGGTGGAGGGGAGGTTGGGGATATTTGGCTCTTCTTGTTTGCCAGCCCATATCCTGGAAGGGGCTGGGGTCTGAATGTCCTCACTCTGGCGGTGGCCCACACATGGCACTGGTTCCCAGGCAGGGCTTGCTTCCTGATATGACCTTGTTCTCTCCTCCCACAGTCCACAAATGGTGTTGACTCATGGGGAAATTCTTGGGTCTGGCTGTCTCAGGTCTGGTGGCAGCCCACACATCGCACAGGTTCTCAGGTGGGGCTTGATTCCTGGTGTGGCCTTGTTCTCTCACCCCGCAGTTCACAGATGGTGCTGACTCATGGGGAAAGGCTTGGGTCTGGGTGTCCCCAGTCCAGTGGAGGCCAACACATGGTGCTGGTTCTCCAATGGGGCTTGCTTCCTGGTGTGGCTTTGTCCTCTCCCCCTGCAGTCCACAAATGGTGCTGACTCAACAGCAAAGGCTTGGAACTGGTTGTCCCAGGTCCAGTGGTGGCAACTATTTAATTCTATTGCAACCTTATGTTGTACAGCAAAGTTAACGTTAACTAAATTCAAACAACTCTTATGTAATGAAGTCAAATTTTATTCCTCATTCTTTGAATGTTAACTATTTAATTCTTTTTATGTATTTATTTATAATTTTAAAGAAGATAAAACCAAGGAAAATAAAACAGAATAAAACCAATCAAAACAAGCCAGTGTGTGAAGTTCAGAATCCCTCTACTTGTAATAATACATTATTACTTGTATAAGACAAAAATGAGGGACAAATTACAGAGGAATCTTTTTATAAATTTGATCAAGAACCTGGACTTTAAGGCATGGATAGACAAAATGATATAATGGAGAAAGATAAAGTAAAGCTTCACAATTAGATTGATGCAGCTGTCGCAGATTTGATGTTTATGAGCACTTCTTATTTTTGGCAGTTTATTTGGTCCTATTGATTATGAATTACATGTTCTTTATAATGAATACAAATGTAACAGCCCTGTTTTATGAAATTAGAGCAAAAATTACAACATGTCAGTTGTTTTCATTTCTCTCAATAATGAACTCAAATATTTGAGTTTCCTGGCTTAATACAGCTTTACTGTCTTCTATGGAAAGCAATTTGAAAATATGCACGTTTTAAAAACATTTACTTCAGCTGGGCCTAGTGGTGCACATCTGCATGTAATGTCAGAATATGAAAAGCTAAAACAAGATTATCATGAGTCTGAGGTCAGCTTGAGGGTACATATACTCTTGACTAGTCTGAGCTATAAAATCAAAAACAACAGCAACAAAAATGTACATTGCTATAGGTGCAATGATTAATTAATTCACTTCTTGGATTTTAACTTTAGACAATGTTAAACATGTTAAATCTTGCGTGACTTGATAATAGCTCCTATAGTCTTAAGTACACAATGTAAATATTGAGAAGTAGAATAGTTAACTAGATGGTAATTTTTGATGAAATGTTATTCACGAAATCATTTTTGAGATGTTAAACACTACCATTAAAATATTTAAGGCTTGTGATCATTGTTAAGTGTAACACCAAAATAAAATTAAATTAAAGGCATAGAAATGTCTGGAAAGAAAGAAAAATAGTATTATTACCAAAAAAGAGAATCAGAACAAATGCCTTAATGTCTCCATCCTCTCTCTGATTATCCATTGACAAATGATATCCCTAAAATTTCTTCCAAATGATTATCTCCCTGAACCATTTTCCATTGAAATATAGTTTTTTGTTTGTTTGTTTGTTTGTTTGTTTTTCGGCACCAGGGATTGAACTCATAACTTCGCACCTGTCAGACACGCGTTTAAGTCACTGAGCCAAACTCCTGGCTCTGGTTTTTTGAGGCAGGGTCGCACTGTGTAGCTCAGGCCAGGCTTGCGCTCACGTTGTAGCCCAAGCCGGCCTCGAACTCACAACGCTCCTCCTACCTCAGCCTCCCGAGTGCTGGGATTAAAGGCGTGCGCCACCACGTGAAATATAGTTTTTGTGAGTTCAACCTGATGTTATTCTAAATTATCACCAATAGCATTTAAAAGATGAGAATGCCACATTATCACCTGTATTTTCAAGAGAATCACAAATATAATTATACAGTTTAGATATAATTATTGTTGTAACTCTTCTTACATTATAATTATTCTCGAATTTTATTGTGATACTTGATTTTGGCTAAAGAAAAGTTTTTTTGCTTAACTAATCTGAAATAATAGTAGCTTTATTTTCTGAGTATATGTAAATATCAATAAAATGTAGCTGACTTTTGCTTGATAACTATATTTCTTCTCATATCAAGTGACAATTTCATGTATAGGAGTTGGACATAAGGTATAAACATCAATAATTTTTGTATCTTTAGTATATACAAATTATATATGAAGAAAAAATCATAGATCATCAGTTTACAAAACATCAACTCTTACATGACAATCTCAGTTAAAAATAATAAAATACTATTCAAAGTATTTGTTGGTAGTAGTACTATTTTGGGTACCAGGAATCAAACTCAAGACCTTGTGTTTTCCAGGCAGGCGCTTGTGCCACTGAGCTATATCCCCAGCCTTGTTCAATGTATTGATGAAAGGTTAAGTTGTAAGATTTTTTTGAGGCAAGAAACAAAATAACACTAGTGAAAAAATATTTCAAATACTCATGAAATAGAAGAATTGATTTTATGACATTAGAGGTGGCCGTATGTTGTTGTTACTTTTAAAGTAGTTAACTACAACCTTCACAACTATGCAAGGAAAACAAATACTGAATTTGCAAATTTAAGGAAAATTGCCTTCAATCAAATTAGTACTGCAGATTTCTGACTTCATATTATTAAATGGAAATATGAAAAAAAAAATAAAAATTAGACATGAGAAAAGAAAGCATCAGCATTACTGGACGATTGATCAACTCATATATACATTCTTTGATTCAGGCAACAAAGTTGCACTGAGCATTTGTTTTTTCATCCTAAAGTTTTGTAAGTAGAGTATATAATTCAAGCTAAGAGGAGCAAATTTGCTATCATAGTGGAAATAACCTAGAAGGAGAAAATGACAAATAATTGAATACACGATATAATTTCAGATGTTGGTAAGTTTCATGAGAGAAAACAATCTATAAAAAAGGATCAAAAATTATAGGTGTTTTAATATTTAGGATAGTCAAAGAATATTTTTGGATATGTAAAAATAATGAACTATGTGATAAACTGGAGAAAGTACATTCCAACAACAGGCAAACAAAATGCACTATCCTTTCTATTTTTATCAGTTGTGACTTAAACATGCTCATGTAGAATATCCTTAATTTTAATTAATATCATTTCCCCTCCTGGAAAATATATTAGAAATACTTTTACTTTTATTGTTTTGCATTTAAATTTTACATTATTTCTAATTTCAAAAACAGTAATGTTTCATTAAAATGCATAAATTTACAAATATTTTATTTTTCTTCTTGCATTTCAGATGTTTTTTCCTGTAAGTTATAATACTAGATTCTTGAAGCATGGATTTCTGTGAAACTCATTTGTGAATTTATTTTACTGGTAGTGAAGTCAATTCTTTGTTCAGTCTTTTTAAGTGCTCTAGACTCTCCCTAATGAAATAATTTTAATTGTCCATTTACTTTCAGAGCCAACTCTAAGTGGAGCATTGGGGAATATGACCTGGTTAAGAGCTTATTGATTCAATCTAGGTTAATTGTTTTTCAAAACTTTTTTTATTGCATACGACTATGTAGCATGAGCCATGCCTTCTTTTGAAGTATACAATATACTATCATTGACTGGTGAGACTATTATATACACTAATATATAGTAAGTGTTTAAAACTTATTCATCTTCATTAATGCAAACTTTATGGTTAGTAACTAGTATTTACAAATTTCTCCTGTCTCAACCACTTGTATACTGTTTCTGCATTTCAATATTTGGAAAAACTCACATGAATGTAATTAAGTAGTATTTATCTTTATGTAACTGTCTTATTTCACTTAATATAATATATTTAAAGTCTATTTTTGTTGTCCCATGTTTCAGAATTTCCTTCAAATTTATGCATATATATCACACATATCACATATATGTCTACCTATTTATCTACCACATTTTCTTTATCTATTGATCCGTTGAAGAGTATTGTGATTATTTTTACATTTTAGCTACTATGAGTGTGGTTGTGATGAACATACAGAAGGCTAAAATACATTTAAAATCCTAATTTCAGCATACCAAACTCATTACTGTTGTCCATGCTACAGATTGAGGAAATCTCCATCACAATAACAGAAGCATTTTACAGACATAGAAAAAATTTCTAAAACTCCTAGAGTCACAAAAGATCACTAAAACCAGAGGAAAAAGAACAAAGTTGGAGGAATCTTATTTTCTGACTTCAAAATGTATTACAAATTTATAGTAATTAAAACAGTAAGGTAAATTCTTGAGAATATGGTTGGTACTGGACTACTGGTCATTCACTTTATTATGAAATTCTTAGAGTGGTGTCACACTAAACAATCATGACATAGATGCTGTCTACAAATAAAAGCATAAAATAAGATGTCAAAAGTGAGACAAAATAAAAATAAATGCCAGTACAGTACATATTTATATCATCAAATGTATGTGCTTTTAGACCCACTCATACTGTTTATAAAATCAATTTCGGAAATAAGATATATTAAAGTTGCTTGCAAAAAGATATAGTTCATATTAATATATTCAGTTAAGGATAAATTGAAACTTCTGAATTTATAAAAAGATGGTAGAAAACTTATGCAGAACTGTAAATGTCCCTTGAAGGAAACATTTTGAAGCTATGCTGAAGGCATTACTTTCATCTTAGAAAAATATTTTTAAAAGTAGGCATATAGTTGTGGTGAATAATTGACTATAAGTAGAATGAAAAGTATCACCAATGAATAATACCCTTGGAAATGAGCAAATCAGTTACCAAAGTAAATTTTGAAAAATATTGGTAAGGAATTCCAAAAGTGTTAGCAATAGCCATTTTTTTGTACTTTCGAGAATGTTACTGAGTTTTACTTTTTTCTCTCCATATTTTATAATTATGGTATTTGGATACAAGTTGTTAATAAGAAAATCAATAATTTTCAAAAAGTTCTCTAAACAAAAACTTCATTTGGAAATTTTCAGTCCTTATGATTCCCATTCTTTTTGATAAATAATGATAAAAAGGGTGAGGAATGAAACCAGAAATTTATCATTTTTAAAGTAATATCTGAATTAATCAACTAATGAATTTCATCATTCTAATTCATTCCTCTACTCCACACTAATGCAAAGAAAGAAGAAAAGCTGCCTACCTAACTAGCCACTTCACAAATACATATAGTAAATACAGCTAGACTATGTAATGTAGACGAAAGTTTTTTTTTATATTTCAGGGCTTTTTCCCTTTAAAAAATCTCAATCCTATAAGAACAACAAACAAATATTAATAAAAATATAATCACCTCAAGTAAAATATTCCTAAATCCAATTTTGAGATTTGGATATTTTATGAGGAAAACACAAAAAGCACTGTGAGTTACCATGCTAAACAAAATCTACCTTTAATCATGAACATATGGTTGAAGAACATCATGTTGTTTCAAAAGAACGACTCATACTGTCTAAAACACTAACGAGATAATAGAGTAGTTCATTTTCTAGTGAGGCATAATCTTTTGCTTTCAAGTGGATAGGGCACAAATGAGTTTAAACCTGAAAACTTGACTAAAACTTACTTCCTGATTAATTAGTCATTTTTAGAAATTCAGTTAAATCCTGGATGTCTTGTAGTAAAAGGCAGAGACAATGACTGACAGAACAGATAAACAAGGTGTGCAGAAATTGTTTTTCACCTGATTTGAATGCTCAAATCAGTAATTGAAAATCATAGTAAATATTATAATAACATGTGTGTCCATCATGCTCACAGCCACTGTAATATCATTGGGTTTTGCCACAGCATGAAAACTGATATTGTTTCATTAACTTTAACATTTGTTTTATTCAAAGCACACACTTCTCCTGGTTGCAAAATTGTAATTAACTTCAGAATGCATCAGTTTTCATAGTATGGTGGAGACATTTGTTTTTCATTCTTTACTATTTTTGGCTTTTGGATAGTTTCAGGATGAATTTAGGTCATCACCAAAAAAACTAACAGCACAGGATTTTTGATAGCTGCTTGATGACAGTAGGTACCAAGAACCTTAGAGTCATTTTACTAAATTTCTTTGAAATTTAAGCTATAAAGGAGATTCAGAGGGCTTTAGTTTTAGTCCTGTTAACACAACACTTCTTAGTGAGCCCACTTTAAACCATGATGTTATACGCTAGATTTATCTGACTCCATTTTTTTTTTAATCTTCAAGCGTTTTTATTATTTTTTCTGGAAAATCATAACCTAGTCAGGTGAACACATTGGAAATAAAGCCTATTTTCATGGCAGCGTATTATAAATCTATCCTTCACAATACTTTTAATACTACATTGGGGAAGGAAAATTGTGCTTATTACTGTCAGAGGATCTTTCAGTGTGAGTTCTTTATCGCTGATCTGAGAGCTTTGTCAGTTGTTTTACATCAACAGTACATCCAAAGATCAGGCTTCATTGACTGACTAAAAGAAAGACATATTAGGATTTATAAATGTTCAAATTACACCAATTTAAATTAGGAAAACTTGAGAAGACAAACAAGAAAATGAAAAATTCCACAAAAACATTAAAGTACAAATAAAATTCAGTAATTACTGCGACACTCGAAACTCAAAACTAACAGTACTAAAAAAATAACAAAGAGAAACGGCATGTAAACAAGCATAAGAGATATTTTTGAAATTGAGAATTGTGTTTTCTTAAAAAGCTTGTATGCATCCCCTATTTTCATATATCAACTTTAATATTTTTCTCTACATAGTTATGATAAAGGACATCTATACTTCAGAATTCAGTGCAATGTTACCCTTTAATATTGTTGAACCTTGTAAACAACTACATTTTGACATTTATGGAACTATGTGTTTTCATAAATTGCTTACTGTATGTGAGTATTTAGAATAATTTTTTGGAATTCAAAGGATTTAGTACATGCCATAGGAGGCATGTTGCAATATATTTAAATATATTGAAACTATGCATTTCTGAAAATCACATATAAAAATGAAACAGTGATGAAAACATAGCAAACAATGTTTTAGAGATTATTACATATTTTGTTATCTTCCTTATAATGATTTGCCGAAACACCTATGGAAGAAGAATGGTTTACAGAAAAAAGCTACACGTATCCTTCAAATATAATAAATCAGCATTGTTTTCTTCAGATAAAAATAGACTGATTTGCCAAATTGCTGTCTCTAGATAATCAGGGAAGTCAAAAAATCATTTTATAATGAATATAGGTTAAAGGAACTGAGCTGTTTATGTAAGAAAAAATTCTAACGTCTTAATTGTCTCGGAACATGTTCTGTGAAAAGCCAACCCTCAGGTAGGATTTTATCTGTAATTTGTTAATTTAAGAACTAACTCTGGAAATCATAGTGAAAAAATGAGAGAAGTGAAAACACTAAAAAGGAAGCACACAGACGTTGTTGATGAGCAGCTTAATGCTGTGGAAATTTATGGTGGATCTTGCCTTGGTCCCTCATGTGTAGTTTAAATCATAATTATCCCAACACAATGTGAGACGTCCAGTGTATTTATCTGTAGATCTATTCTTAATGTTGTTAAAGTGGATGCTAGGGGTATTACTTGCTGAAAACAGACTTCAACGGAAGAAAAGAGGTGTAGAAATTGGAGGTGGGAAACAGTCCATACCTAAAAGGTGTCCACAGGTGCAAGTGCACTGAGATCTGGGCCCAGGGTGTGTACAAGGATAAGGACATCAGTAGGTTTTGCAAACAAACTTTCCTTATGCTATGATATATGATGAAAGATAATTAGATATGCATCTCTGAATGTATTTGAGACAACTGTTTTCACAATCATTTGTATGTAATTCAAAATAAAATGATATGATTAAATTTTCCAAATGGTAGTGTATTCCTAGAATATGCAACAAAAATAATTCCTAGTTGGAATCAATATAAAATGTGAAATGCAGGTATCTGAGCCTAATGATGAGGAGCCTGCAAGAGTTTCTAAGTTTAATTCTTATGTCACTAACCCTTACCATTTTTTCCTAGTTTCTTATACATTAGGAAGCAAAAGAAAACAGCAACCAGGGAAACATATTTGGGGTTTTCTAAGATAGAATAATTTCATTTGAAGAAATACGGGAAGGTCAAGAGAGTTTTCACTTAATAATAGTGGCCCTATGCCAGACAAGACTTTAATCTTTACTCAATCACAAATGTGTTTCAATTTCATTTTTAAAAATTGAACATAATGATCATGTTAAATTATTTGTAAAATCAGATTTAAGATATATATATATATACATATATAAAATATTTTTTCACTAAATATTTAAGTCTTATCTTTTGCAGCATTTATCACTACAACTTATAAAATGCTGACACTATCCAGTTTAAGAATGTGACAAAGTATGAAAACAAAACCACCATAATATTTTATCATTTACTATCTAAATAGAAAAAAAGTTAATTTTATGATTTCATTACCTCTTTTCCCACCTTCTTTAACTGCCTCATTCTTTTTTTCTTTTACAATTCTTTTGTATCTTTATATGTACTACTTAGGAACGCATCTAATGAGGGAAGTAAAAGACTTTTACATTGAAAACTATAGTATTCTGAAAAAGGAGACTGAATAGAATATCAGAAAATGGAAAGATATCCCTTGTTCTTGGATAGGAAGAACCAATATAGAGAAAATGACCATACTACCAAAATTATCGTACAGATTTAATGCAACCCAAGTTAAAACACCAATAGTATACCTCATAGAATTAGAGAAAATAATAGTAAAATTCACGTGGAACCAGAAGAGACCTAGAATAGCAAAAGCAGTATTGGGCAACAAAGGCAAGGAAGGAGGCATCACAATCCCTGATTTAAAATTTTACCACAAAACAGTGATAATAACAGCATGATACTGAGGATCAATGGAATAGATTAGAAGACAAAGAAGTAACACTCAGTCACATTTTCATTGACAAAGCAGCTAAATATATTTCTGGAAAAAGACTTAAATAAATGGTACTAGAAAAATTTGCTTTCCATATGTTGAAGATTGAACCTAGACCTATATCTCTCACCATGCACTAAACTAAAATTGATATGAATCTAAGATCTAAATATTAAAATAGGAACACTAAATGTATTGTAATATAAAATTAGCAGAACTCTTGAAGACATAGGTGTAGGCAGAGACTTTGTGAACAAAACCACAACCACACAAGAAATATTACAAAGAATCAACAATTTGGATCTAATCTTAGTGAAAAGTTCCTCACAGTAAAATAAATCATTAAGAGTAAAGAGACAATCCATAGAGGGGGAAAAAAATTTTGCCAACTATTCCTCAGACATAGGATTAACCTTGACACTCCTAAAAGAAAGTATAGAAGAAAATTTTCCAGGCACTGGAATATACAACATGCCAAAATCACAGGAAGCAAAAGCAAAAATAGAAAAGTAAAACATCAAACTAAAAAGTTTCTACATAGTAAAGGAAGCAATCATGAAAGCAAAGAGTAAAAAACTCCAAAATGAGAAATAATATTGGCAATCTATACATCTTTCAAATGATTAATATCTAAAATAACATCAATAAGTAATAACATCACTCTACTAAGAATGTCTATTATAAATATTTCTAAAGATGACAAGTATTGGCAAGGATATAGAAGAAAAGGACATTTTACACACTGCTTGTGGGAATGTAAATTAATATAACCTTCACGGAAAGTAGTTTGGAGGTTCTTCAAAAATCGAAAAAATAAAAATTGCATGTGAACAATTTAACTCACTGTTGGAGATAAATTCAAAGGAAATGAAATTAATTTGTTAATTTTTTTATTTTCATGTCAATTTCAGCACTATTCATAATAACATTCATTAGACAAATAAAAACAGCATGGTGCATCTACAATAAACCATTATTCATGTATAAAAAATACAAAATCTTAGTAACTGTAACAACATGGATGGAATGGGAGATCATCAAGGGAAATAAGTCAGACACTGAAAAACAGGCACTGTGTGATGATATTCATACATGAAATAAAACAAATTTGATCTCAATGAAGTTGAGAATAAGATGGTGCTCACAAGAGTTTAGGTAAACTAGTTGAAAGAGAGTGATGGGGGAAGGGTGACCCATAGTATTATATTACTACACAACAATCTCTTTAATGCACAGACAGCAAAACTCAACATGACACTGGCAAATGGAATACAGCAAATTTTATCAAACATATATCAAGTAAGACTCAACTCAAGGATGCAAAGATAGAAAAACTTGCACAAATCAATAAATATAATGCTCCATTGTTGGGCATTTGAGTTTTTTTTTTCAAGATTCAGCTATTACAACATGAAAGAGAGAGGAAGAGAAAGACAGGAGAGAGAAGTCTGTTTTTTTTCCTCCTACAAACATATAGGTTCTCTGTTTTATTCCATTGTTTTATTCCATTATTCCATATGTCATTTCTATAATACCATGATGTCTTGATTACTGTAGCTTTGCATTATGTATTGAAGTAAAGTAGTGTAATATCCACTTTGTTCTTTTTAGTTTAATTTGCTTTTTATATTTGTGTTTTTTGTGGTCACTGCAAATGTTAGGTTTTTTGGACAAAGTCATTGCTAATTGGAAAGAAATTGCTTTGAATTTGTGGGATACTTTGGATAGTTATTTCAATATAAATTCTCCCAAACTATGACTAAGGATATTTTCCCATATTTTGAAGTTTTAAAATTTTTTGGATTAAATTACTTCTAGGTGTGTGTGTGTTTCTTTATTGCTGATCACATTTATTTCTCAAATGCTATTCCAGAAAATTTCCTATTGGCATATATTATATTACTGAGTTTTTTATATTAATATTTTTCCTGTACCTTTGTTAAATATATTTATTACTCATAAAATTTTTTAGTCTAGTATTTGGAATTTTCTATGTATAAGGTCATGTCATCTGCATAAAATAAAAATTTTACTTCTAGTTTGCCAATTGAGTTCCTCGTTATTCTTTTCTTTTGCTTCACTAAAACTTCCAGTACTATGTTGAATACAGTTTGTGAGGGGATTCTTGCCTTGCTCTTAATGAACTTCAGCTTTTCAACATTCAGCACAATGTTAACTGTAGTCTTAATATACATTGCCTTTATGGTGTTCGTATATGTTTTTTTCTGTACATACTTTATGAAGCATTTTTACCATAAAGGAATACTGAATTTTATCAAACATGTTTGATGTATCTATTGGAATTTTCATACATTTATTATTCTTCCTTTATTTTATGTAGTGTTTCATGCGATTCTCATTTTTTATATATATATAAAATGGATATATTTGTCTTATGGTACAGAAGGCTAGGGCAATGTGCACAGGACCAGGATGTATTTTTTTAAAAAAATCTTACTATATATTGTAATTTTCTACTTGATGAAATACAGTTCATATGCTGTTTTTCAAATGTTGCTTCCATTTTTAATTTCAGCTTGTTTATGATTACTGATTTAAAGTATTTGTACTATAAGTGCAATAGAGGGATCTACTCTATCTTGTTTATTCATTTATTTTTGCAGTGCTCTGAACTAAACCAAGGGCCTTACACAAGCTAGGTAAAAGATATACCAATGAGATACATCCATAGCCCTCCATAGTAACGTTTTCTGTCAGTAAATTCTACCCTTCCCCAAGTGTGAGCCATAGCTTCCAATTTCTTCGCATATTCAAAAAAAAAACATTTTAGATTTATTCTAACATTTCTGAATAATCTTTTTTGTTGTCACTGTTTTTCATTATTATTTTTGATTCTCTGTTTAGCAACTTTACTAAACTAATTATCTATATTTTATATCCCCTATAATATATGGTCACATTTTATTTTCTGTTTTGTTTTTAAAATTTTTCTTTCATCTAGCTTTCTTAGATCATACCTGATTCAGTATAGCTTTTGGTCAGTCAGTCACCAGTTAGAACATATGATCTGATACTTTGAGGTACAATGTTATATTTGTAAAGAGGAAAGAGAGAGAGTAAATTACAACTCAGTTTTCCTGGAAATTGTAATCTGCATTAATTTTTATTTTAGGCTTGTGAAAGCAGTCAAAATCATACTTATTTGGGTTTATATATGTCGAGAAATGTTTCAAATCATTTAAACTTACTTAAAATAATCTAGTTACCAGATCTTCACACTTTATATTTTTGACCAGGCACTTGTTTGTCCTAATTGAATTTGCAGCATTAGGCAGCTATAATATTGACTATTTCTGGAAATCACTATTGTCTTTAATAACCTTCTGGTGATAGGGCTTTTGCTCATTCAGTTGATCTGAAATAAGATCAACAACAATAATGGGAAAGGCAATTTCAAGGGATCAATTTATATAATAAAAATGGTGCTATCTAGAAGGGTGTATTCTTGTCCCTATCGTATCCCTTCATTGTCTGCTTCCTGGCTTTTATGGTTTGAGCAAACTTTTCTGTACCATGCCCTTCTACTACAGGGTTCTGCCTTGGATTATAGACTGAAATCATGGGCCAAAATAAACCTCTCCTATCCTTAAACTGTGGATGTCTTGTGCTGTGTCCCAGTGCTTGAAATGTAGTAAAAATCTTAGGCTAGAATATTTCCATTCTGTTGCCAAACTGAGCATACTCAGTATCTGTACTGCTGTATCAAGAATGTAGTAGGTATTACTGTGAGTCTAGTGCTCTTGCTTAGGGATGGAAGAACATATTTCATTAGTAATGCTAGCTTAGAGAGATTCATAGCAGTTGCCTAGGACAATGTGTTGAGAAGTATTACGCAGTCTCTTCAAGGTTCAATGGAAAAGATTGGCATGATTGACTATTATGTCTGAAATAAGTAAAACCATTGTAGACACATAAAGTAGGTAGTTTTATTACTCTATTCTCTAGAGATTTAAGCATACAATATGAATAGCCATGTGTTAGCTCTAGAAAAACAGAAATATTTTTAAAAAGATAACATTTCAAGTAGAAGTAATACTTTGATGAAATATATGGAAAGTATGACTATCTCAGGGTTATAAATACTTGGCATCTCATGAAAAATAAAAAGGCATACTGTTGCACTGTTAATAAAATACTAATTTGAAATGTTTTATTTAATGATATTCATATGTATAAATATATATTTAAAATAGAAAATTTTGAGCATCAAGCATTTATCAATATTAGGTCAGTAAGTATTCTTTTCCAGTAAATATTTTGACTCGGGATTACCAACCAAATGCTTTTCAGGAGAATGCTGGATTGGGAACAAAAGATTGTGGAAAATGAAGGAGAAATGAAAGAGGAAGGGAAAGAAACAAAGAGGGGGGAGAGAGAAGGGAGTAGTGAACAGAAAGATGGAGAGAGGAAGAAGACAGTAGGAAAGTAGGAAGAAAGGAATGAAAGAAAAAAAGAATCTATTAATTAATTTCTCTTACCTAAATCTTCTTCAGTATTTGTGCTTATATTTGCATTGATAATTGAGGTGTTTGCCTCAAAAGAATTCTATAAAGGAATCTTTTTTTCCCAATTACATTTCTTCCCCTCTCATCAGATAAAATTTGCTCTCCTTAGTGATTGAATCCATAAAGGAACTATGTATTTTGAGTGTTAATTTAGTTTTTCATTTCCCTCAACTATTGATAACAAATTTAATATTCGTATTGTATTTAGACTTACATTTGTGAGTAACTGATGTCCCATATAATATATTACTTAAATACATTTCACATAATACAATAAAGAATTTCATAGGTTTACTAGATACAAATTTTACATAACACAAAATGGATGTGCTATCTGTTCCTTACAGTCAAGTTTCTCAGTTGGAGGTTTCAAAGGGTGAATCTGGAAAACATGAAGGTTGTCTTACTCACTGATGTGTTGATTGATGCTGAGGAAATTCAAACAGCTCCAGGATGATATTGTTGTCTCTTCCCATACAGAGCTTTCATTTAACAAGCAAGGACCCATAATAGTGCAAAAGAAGGAATATCATACATAAGATATATGGAAATGTAGTTGGAACATACAAGATCTAACTTCTACCTTGTAATTACTCATATAAGTGGACACACAAGTTTAAATGTGACATGGCGTCTCTTACATGAGATACCCAAAGTATAGGTAAAGAGCAAAATAAAAGATAGATAATAGGAAAAAAGGAATATATCTTTTCCAAAAGGAAAGGGGATCAAGAAATGAGGAGAAGGGCAAGGGGAAGGAGATGAAAAAAGAATTATGATGTGCTACCTATATGTATCAACTCACCATAAGGAATGTAATCATTATGTACTGAAAACATGGACTAATAAAAATAAAAACTGAAGAGTGATTAGTAAAATAAAAAAATGCAAGAGTAATGAACACAAGGTTCAACTACATACCATGCACAATAGTTGTAGATATAATTTCTCATTTTCAATAATTGATAGAATGAGTAGATAGATCAACAAAAGGTAGAAGATTGTAAGATTGACATATAGCAAATAAACTTTACAGATATTTAAAGCATTTTAAATATGTGGAAATTATTGTATTCAATTGAGGATGAATGAGAAGAGACTGTTAATAGAAACAGAATTTCTTTTTTGGGAAAGTATATTCTGAAATTGACTAGTAGTAGTGTTTGCAAAACTCTAAATATACACAAAGCCATTTTCAAAGGTGAATTTTGTGGCATCATTACCAGCCACTTAGGTCCATGAGATCTTGCTCTTACTGACCAAATCAAAGGAGGTCATTTATTTTGTTAAAAAGGAAAAGGGACTTTATTCAAAGATAGGTTCAGTGAGACATATGGTCATAGTCACCCAAATGACCATCTCTTCATGTACAGGGGTTAAGATATTTTACAGCAAGGAACAGTGACAGAGTGACAAGACAAGAGTTATGGCCAGGATAATTTCATCTCTTTCTTTACCCAGATCTCTCCCTCCCATGCCTCTGGAAATGAAATAGAGTTCTGACTTTGTGTTTACAACATGTGCATATTCTGTCCATTCTTTTGGGCTGAGAGACTGAGGTGGTAATTTATAATCAAAGCCTGAGGTGGTTTGGAGAAGCCACATGTCTGTGAAGGAAAAACATAAAGTAACATTTGATGTTCCATTTTGCCATGGCAGTCATAGTACATGAGTTGTATCTTAAATATACTATAAAATGCACTTAGAACATACTTATTACATGACAACATTTTTAGTAAATAAAGAAAACCTGAATAGATATTTCTCCAAAGATACAGAAAACTGCCTAATAAGGACTAAAAGGATGCTTAATGTGATTAAGTATCAGGAAAATGTACATTATAATCACTAGTAGTTTCTACAGCATATCTATTGGAATTGCTATATTGAAAAAAGTAAATTTAAAAATATTGGTGAGAATGTGAGGAAAACAAAACATTTATCAACTGTCAGTGGAAATGCAAAATTGGGAGACAATCATGAAACTGTTCAATAATTCCTCAAAATTTAAGAACAAAATTTTCATATTATTTAGCATTTCCCCTTTTAGGCATATACCCAAGAGAAATTTAATTTTATGTCTCCTCAAAATTCGTACATGAATGTCCATAGCAGCATTATTTATATAACCAAAACAATGAAAGCAACTTATGTGCATATGCCAAGTGATGAATGAATAAATAAAATATCCCATTTCAATACAATAAAATTATTATTTAGCAAAAAGGAAGGTAAAGCACACGGATATGTACACCAGTATGACTGGATCTGGGAAACAGTATGCTAACTGAAAAAGGCAGTCATGAAACATCACTCGTTGAATGTCTCCACTTATATGAATTATCTAAAAGAAGCAAAACTTTAAAACAGGAGGTAGACTTGTGGTTGCTTAAGATTAGGGAGG
>RJWM01000696.1:0-195502 GCA_004363535.1 Dasyprocta punctata
AGGTTGAAGAGGGTCATGCTGTGGGGTGCAAGGCCTTGTTCTCAGCCCACTGCCCTCCAGTACCCTCCTCACCTTTGGATCAGGAGAGCTGGGTTTGTGTCTTCCCCTCCAATCACAATCACGTAAATTGGGAGAAAGTAGTATCAGGACTCCAGGTTTGTCCTGAGGTTTAAAAGAAGTATGGAAATACACATACTTTGTCTTGCACTATTCAAATGTAATGATTTATATTATTATTCAGATTTATTCTGGTCCAGGCTTTATATCTCTCTTAGGTCTGACTACATAGGGGTGGCAAATGCCAGACAGACTTGTCACACAGCCCTTCCATGTCTGGGCAGACACTGATAATGGATTGTGGCATTCTTTCCCACAGAGCTCAGGGCACAGCTTCCACTCACCCTGAAAGCAATGCACCAGGTAGCCCTGCTGGTCCATCTCACTTGGCACTCAGAGGGGAATCTGTGTGCTGGCTCTGGCTGCTACTGCTCCTGAGTTATTCTGTCCTATTTTTTAGTTGCCAGAACTCTCTGGATAGTTTCCAAAATGTAAGGGAGAGTGCCTCTCCCAGAGGGTATGCAAGGTTTGACAGAGGAATACGACTTTTATTGTTTTAATGGAAAATAAGAAGACATCCAGCTTTCATTAATAGTTATTATTTTATTAATAGTCATATGTGTGCATAACAAACGATTGGAGCCAGGCCTCTTTTTATTTTTAAACAATGGATTTCTTGGTCTGAATGGTTGGATACTCCTGCCCTAGGGCGTGCACCCTCCTCTACAATCCTCCTTTGCTTCACAGACAGCTGGACAAGAACCAGATCAGCTGCATCGAGGAAGGGGCCTTCAGGGCCTTGCGGGGGCTGGAGGTGCTGTAAGTAAAATCCAGGGAGTGGGAGGGCTGTGGGGAGCTGGGTCAGCAGCTGGAGATGGGGCATAGGAAGCCGGAGAACCCTCTCCTGGAATTCCTTGGGCTTGCGCCTGCAGCCAGGTGGCCCCAGGCTTTCCCTGCTCACGATGAAGCCTGAGTCGCAGCCCTGACGTAGGAGACTGCAAGGCTGCTTTCTCCCCCCCTTCGTTCCAAGGAGCCCAGGTGGACACAGGAGCCACAGAGCCTCTTTCTTGTCTTTTTAGACTTGGAATCTGTGACTGGTTTATAGTCACTGTCCGGCTCGGAGATTTCCCGTTGGGAGTCTGTGTCTGTGGCAGCAGTGCGGCCCCCTGTGCTGCCCTGGACTGGTCCTCCTTGCGGGTGACCTGCAGAACCAAGCGTGGGGTCCTCCCTGTTCATTCCTTAGCACTGAGCCCTGTCCTATGGAATGGACGTCCTGCTGGGCAGATACTAAATGACCAGTGTTCCCTTTCAGGACCCTGAACAACAACAACATCACCACGATTCCTGTTTCCAGCTTCAACCACATGCCCAAGCTGCGGACCTTGTGAGTCAGCGGGGCAGCTGTGTGCTGAGCTCAAGTGGGGTCGTTGCCTGTGATGGTGGGGAAGGAGGCAGGGCCAGTCTCAGAGGACGGGCTGTTCTCTCCCGTGCCCCACAGGCCAGCGCAGGACTCAACTCTGGAGAAGCAGAGTGGGAGGAAGGGATCTGAAATTGCAGGGCATGCAATGTCATTTATGGTTGGTTTTTCTTTTTTGTATTTAAAAATGAGCTGAGTGATCCTGACAGTGGATTCATGTGAGCTCAATGGGATGCTTGGATGGACCCTGGCACCCTGCAGCCAAGGTCCCCCAAGAAGGCAGGGAGCGGAGGGAACCAAAAAGTTTCCCAGGGAAATTTTGGGCTGAATGCAAGGCTGGGCCCGGTCTCCTCCTGGGGTAGGAGTCCCACTGTTTGGCTGGAGCTCAGGCTTCCAAGTGAGCAGTAAGCCACGCTGTCCTTCTGCAGCCGCCTACATTCCAACCACCTGTTCTGCGACTGCCACCTGGCCTGGCTGTCGCAGTGGCTGAGGCAGCGGCCAACCATCGGGCTCTTTACCCAGTGCTCAGGCCCCGCCAGCCTGCGTGGCCTCAATGTGGCTGAGGTCCAGAAGAGTGAGTTCAGCTGCTCAGGTACGTGGAGGCCTTACCCAGGGCCCAGAACTGCCCCCTACCTCCTGTCCTTACCCACTGGTTCTCCTGCTCTCCTCCTCTTGTCACCTCCAGGACCACCTGTAACCATTCACGTGACCCCTTATCTCCTTCCATCCTGGCCCATTATCTCCTGTCCCCACCTTCACCTGTTGTCTCCACCTTCATCTTCTGACCCCACCCATTACTTCCCATCCCCACCCATTGCCTCCTATTCTCACCATTGCTTTTGTCTACACATATTGTTCCTTCTTCCTCTTCTTTCCCCTGCCTGTCTCCACGTGGCCGCCTCCACTCCTCGTCCCTCCTGTCCCAGACTTTACTATTGCTGCTTCTTCCCAAGGCCTCTCTCATGTTCTCCTATCCCTCTCTCCTCCTCTCCCTCCTTCCCATTGCCTCACCCCTGCTACCTGACAGGTCATTGAATTTAGTCCCTTGTCTTGGTTTCAGGTGAGGAGGCCCCAGAGCCTGCCCCTTCCCTTTCCACCTGGAGTTCCATAATGAGTCTCTCACTTCCTCTCTGGCTCTTTTGGTCTCTATACTCAGCCAGAGAGGCCTGGAGGAACCCACAAGCCTAGGATGCATGTACTCAGCCGCCCTCCGGGGCTCCTGCAGGAGCCCAACTGCCCTTACTCTGTGTGGCCTGGGGGGTGAGCCTCGGCCGCCCCAGGGATTCCTCCTGCCTGCGCCCCAGTTGCCCCTGTGTCTGCCCCTTCCCAGAGTGGTGCCTCCCACCCCCTCTTCTCACATGCTGCTCTCTGTTGGCCACTCCTTCCCTCCCATGCACCAAGGACTCCAGGAAGCCTCAGTGTGAGTGAGGCTTTAGAGTGTGGTTATCACCTGCAAAGTACTGGTAGATGCCAGAGACCAGGCTTAAACACCTTTGTGTTCAGGGCTGTGGTGTAAATGTGTGTGTGTGCATGTGTGTGTGCACAGAGGGGCTTACATGTGTGCGTGTGCACTGCAGGGATGTGTGAGAGGACAGCAAGGGTGCAGATTGCACCTCTGAGTTATTGTAGCTGCCGTGGTTAGGAACAGGAATGGATCTCTTGGGCATCTTTTATTTGGAAATGAAACCTTTTTCTTTGCACTGGGAATACCTTGGTTTGCACGTTTATTGATTTATTCTGACATTATTTCCTCCTCTGGCGTGTGTGTATCCTGACAGCCCCTTTCCTGAGCAGGGCTGTATAGGAACACAATACTAGATGTTAGGTCCTAGATGTTAGAGACCTGGTAGATGGATGAATTGGCCCAGCCGCTTTGCAGAACTGTCTGTTAGGATCCACAAAAGCTCAACACACTTCTGACCCTGTAACTCCCCTGCTAGGTGAGTGCATTTGTTCTGCAGAACACACACCCAAGAATGTTCAGGGCCACTTTCTCCACAATTGCCTGAAATTGGAGACAACCCATGGATCATGAAATAGACTTATAATGGAGTACTATTCAGCAATGACAACAAAAATTAACTACTGATACACTCAACAACATGGTGAATCACAAAGATTTTATATTAGGTGTAAAAAGCCAGATATTAAAGAGAACCTACTATAGAATTTAATTTGTGTGAAGTTCCCAGCAGACAGAACAAATCTTTGGTGATAGATTTCAGAATAACGGTGGTGGAAATGATCATGTCTGGATGACGGCTCTGTGGGCTGTACACGCAGGATGGTGCTCTTGATGTAAGTTGTTATATGTTGGTTATTGAAAGAGTGAGTTCATATCAGACACTGGGCTTGATCCTGGTTTTACAGTCTGTTAATTCAGCTGGGTGGATTTCTACAGATTAATATTCAGGATGCAGTGACCTCACCTGTGAAACGGCAACCTTCCTATGCTCCTTGAAGGGTTGCATGAGGGGGTTTAAATGAGGTTCTGCATGTACCACGCAGCAGAGAATGAGCATGGAGTAGACAGTTGTTGCCCTCCTATGATGGCTCAGAAGTGTGACGTGACTTGGACTAGAACCTGAAGCTTCAGAATTTTAGGCCAGACTTTCCTAGTGTTTGAATCAGGGTCTAGTGTGGTTCAGCTTGAACTCAGCGAATGTCTTTTGACAAGCGCCTGCTGTGTCCCAGGAGCCCAGCGTTTCATCAAAGTTCAGAATCTCTTTTTTTCTGCACTCGTGGTGACCTCCTCTGATTTGTCTTTACCCACAGAAACTGCCCCCGTGTGCCCATCCCCACCCATCAGTGTGGTCCTGGGGAGGGTAGCGCTGACGCAGGACACTCTGAAGTCACACTCTGCTATCCTCACAGGCCAGGGGGAGGCGGGACGAGCGCCTGCCTGCACCCTTTCTTCCGGTTCCTGCCCGGCCATGTGCACCTGCAGCAATGGTATTGTGGACTGTCGTGGCAAGGGCCTCACCGCCATCCCTGCCAACCTGCCTGAGACCATGACAGAGATGTGAGTACAGGGCAGGGAAGGTGCTGGGACACTCCCTCTGCCAGCAGGGGCAGGCTGTGACTGCCCCAGAAAGAGCTGGAGTAGGGACCACCCCGTGCCTTGCCACCAGACCCGTCAGTGGCAAACGGAGGAGACAGTTTGCCTTGGCAGACTGAGCTGTCTGCCCAAGACTGGGAAACTCTGGAGGGTTGGGAGGAGTGTCCCCCTGTGGCCCTTCTGTCCAGCTTAGTTGGGCGGATCCGCCATAGTCCCTCTAGTGGGTCATTGACCAGCACTGTAGACCCCTTTCAGCCATGGAACCTGGAATAATAAGGCTGCCCAGACTTCAGCCTCCGGAAGGGGAAGGGAGCAGGGATCGGATGGGTCGAGGGCTTGTTTGGGTGGGTGTGCCTAGCAGACCCCACCCTGGCCAGAGTGACTTGGGACCTATTTCCTGCATGTTCTTCTCTTCAGCCGCTTGGAGCTCAATGGAATCAAGTCCATCCCTCCAGGAGCCTTCTCTCCCTACAGAAAACTGCGCAGGATGTAAGTGCCCCTGCCAGCTGGAACAGGGCAGGAGGGAGACCTTGTGTCTGAATCATGGGCACAGCAGAGGTGCTACTGCCTCTGAGGCCTAAAGGGGCGCAAAGCCCAAGTGCTACAGGTCATCCTCCCCTTTCAGCATGGGCACCAATAAGAGCAACTAAAGACGTAAGGGGACTGTAGGGCACAGCAAGATGTCACTCACTTCCACATGCATGCCTCAGACTGCACAACCCGGCAGGGATTCAGCTGTGTTCCCCTCTGTGCACCTTGCAGAGACCTGAGCAACAATCAGATCGCTGAGATCGCGCCTGATGCCTTCCAGGGCCTCCGCTCCTTGAACTCGCTGTGAGTAACAGCAGCAAGCCCCCCCACCCCGGGATGGCCTGGGAAACCAAGAAGAGTGAGGCCAGTGGGCCCAGGGCCCCTCCACTGGGTGTGGGAGGAGGGGCAGGGAGCCACATGTACCTCTACACAGTCCAGGCCACCCTGGCCTCAGGGAGGCTCCTCTGGCTGCAGAGTCGAGGACTGCTGTGCCTCGCTTGTCCTTCCTCACGGGCAGACCCTCTGTAGCCCCTGGTGGGGGAGGGGATTGAGGGCTGAGTACTTGGGAAGCTGGGCAGGAATGTGGTCTTGACAACTGAGATGCTCTGTTCACTATGGTAGGGATTTTCCCAGCATTCTTTAAGGCAGTCATCTTGGCCCTGCCTCACCACAGAAGACTCCTGAACCTTCCCTGAACACCCACAGGGGCAGTGATCACCAACTCCAGGGGCGACATCTGCCATACCTTCCTACCTTTATATCAAACATAGTTGATCCCCAGACATGGTGGGTGACACAAAAACAGTGCTTCCCTTCCCATTTTCTTCAGGTCTACGGGGTGAGGTCTGTCCATTCACAAAATGTCACGCAGTGTCAACTTTTCCCAAAAACCCTCACATGAGCTCGCAGGCTCGGCACCGCCTCACCCTCTGAAATCCCATGGCACTTTGTGCAGAGGGCACACGCAGGGAGCCCTGTGGCCAGGCAAGCTCCCATGTGTTGGAGCTGTTACCCTTGGAAGTGTCCACTTGCCCTTTGGTAGCACTGGATGTATGATGGCGTGACCAGGGACCTGGCAACTGGAACAGAAGGGACCTGCGCCCCCTGGAGAGTACAGGAGACTCTACTCACTGCCTGCTATGCATGCGTTCTTCTCTCCAAGTACAGTCCAAGGCGGTGGGTGGGGTCAGTCGTGAATAGCGCCCGGGAGCTTTGGAGTATGCAACTGTCACAGCTCTGTGTGACAGCCTATGAGGAGTTGCTGTCACCGGCTAAGATCAGAGCCTGGAGGTGGCCTACCAAAATGTAGGGCTCTTCCTCTGAGAAATGAGTAAAATTCTCTTACATTGGACCATAACAGTTGGAACGAAAGTTGGTGAAATAACCCACTTAGATGGGTTTCTGTTGTTCATGGACAGCTGGCCCAGCCATTTCCTGATCATTTGTGTCTACCTTAGCCAGCCCTGACCTTGCTGTCTGCTTCAACCCCTGACCCTTCCATTACATTCTCCACACAGCGGCTTGAAGGATTTTCCTGAAGTAGGAATCTGTTCACAACTCAGATGCCGGCTGGGCAAAATCCAAGCTACTGTGCCATTCATTTCTCCTCCTTAAGCCTCAGTGGCTTTTAAAGCTCTGTGCATGGGCCATTTTGGGTCCCACCACCAGCTCTGTTCCTGCTGTACCCTCTGCCAGCCATGTTTGAAAAGATATTTTTTTTAACTCAGACTAAATATTTACAGTGGTAGCTTGTGGGAGCTGACTATGACAGTGGAAGTAATCTTCCCCCCTTCAAACCCCCTCAATGTTTGCACCATCTGCTGGAACCCATTCCTGCTTGTTTTTTTAACTTTTTTTTTTCTGATTATATGTGGAATTCATTCATGCTCAATGTAGAAAACTTTGTGAATACAAAGTATTGAAAAAAAAAACCCACTTGCAGTCTTGCCACCTAGATTTCATACAGAACATGCCGTCTGTTGTTCTATTTTTTTTTTTTTTTCTGTAATACTCTGAATATAATTAGTCCTGCCCAGCCAGACTTCTCTGAATAGTTTCCTTTTGGGCCCTGAACTACATTAATTTCCCATGAGGTTCTCTAGAAGGGACTCTTTGCAGATTTCTGTGGGGTCCATGTGTGCCCGCAGGGACTGGGACTCCTCCTGCAGCAATGGGGGTCACAGTCGCAGAGGGTACTTCCGTGCAAACTGGCCGTGGGATCCTCTCTGAAGACGCTGTTGCACCATCTGCTGGAGAGTTCCTGCAGCACACACACGTGCAAAGAGTGTGCGCTTGGGATGGTTTAAAGGACGTGGGCATCTGCAGAACTCTGGCCCTGGAGGGCTGCCCTCTAACTCTCCTCTTCTGCTGCCTTTTCTGCAGGGTCCTCTATGGGAACAAGATCACAGACCTCCCCCGCGGTGTGTTTGGAGGCCTGTACACCCTACAGCTTCTGTAAGGACCAGTTCTGGGGTGTCCGTGGGCTGGGGCAAGAAGGGGCCTGCATTCCTCTGGCCTCCCAGAATGTACCTTGTAGCTTCTTTGGGGTATGGACACATTTGAGACAGGTGCTTAGAAGAGAGGCTTTGTAGAGGCCAGGGAGGGAGGCAGAGACCAGATCAGAGCTGCTCGCAGGACACCAGAGCTCAGAAGCCCCTGAGAAACTGCCTGCATTCCTGAGGTGCTCAGCATGGTCGGGAACAGGAATGTCTCTGCAGGGGACACCAGGCCCACTCAGCCTTCCAGAACCACAAGCACTAGGGGTAGAATTCTCTCCCAGAACCAGGAGACTTGGGATGCAAATGCTCCTGGCCAGCAGCTGGAGACCCAGCAGGCCTCTGGGAAGAGGAAGTCCCCTCTGCAGTGCCTTTAGGAGGTGCTCCCCTGGAACCTCTCGAGGTGTCTCTAATGGTTCCTTGAAAGGGAGAAAGAGACTTTGAGGCCGCTGTGTAAGGAGTCTGTTCCGAGGCTGTCTCTCACCTCCTGGTCCTGGCTTTCCCCCCAGGCTCCTGAATGCCAACAAGATCAACTGCATCCGGCCTGATGCCTTCCAGGACCTACAGAACCTCTCATTACTCTCCCTGTATGACAACAAGATCCAGAGTCTTGCCAAGGGCACCTTCACATCCCTGAGAGCCATCCAGACGCTGTGAGTCCTGTCCCTGTATCCTGGCCTCACAGCAGGAAGATCCCAGCAGGCGGGCCTAGGGGTGACTGCAGTTGCAGGTGCAGCCAGCTGTGCCATCCTGGGCCCCTGTGCTGCCTGAGGGTGGCCTTCCACAGAGGAAGGACAGAGTCTGGGTTAGACAATTCAGGTTACAAATCCCGCTACGCCTTTTATTAACTGTCCAACTTTAGGCAAGATAAGCCTCTCTCTTATTTATTCATAAATGAGGACATCTTCATAGAGTTGTTATGAAATTAAACCAGGTATTTGTGCATGGATTAGCCAACTGTAAATGCTTACTAAAAGCTGGCCACAGTTAATTAATAGTAATAAAAATAATAATGTAGGGGCTGGGATTTAGCTCAGTGTCACAGTACCTGCCTGGCAAGCGTGAGGTTGTGAGTTTGATCCCTGGTACCAGGAAAAGAAAAAAAACCAATGTAACCATTGATTCTAAGATATATGTTTCTGCATTAACAGTTCTGAAGCTGGGATGCATATTATAATGGAGGCATATCATTTAATTGGCAGAATTTTGCCTTGCTTGATAGTCCATATAAATAATAATGCATCTTGCAATTGATAATGTCAAATCAAATGAACTGTAATAAAAATAATGATGAATATAAATTAAAAATTAGCAACAAATCTACTAGTTTGTTGCAATAATATAGAAAATTACTAGCATATTAAAAATATTACAGTGAGCCCCCAACTATTCACCCACTTTTAACTCCTGGCCAGTCTTGTTTCATCTCTACTTCCCTCTCTTTTCAGCCACTTGAACTATGAAGCAAATCAGACATGTGTCATTATACAACTTTATCTGTATCTCTAAAAGACAAAGATTTTGCACAAAACAGACACACTACAAGAGCTATGGTAGGGTGCTTTCTTAACATACATGAGGACCTAGGTTCCATTCCCAGCACTACAAAACAATAACATAGCTCTACAGCACAATTATTATATC
Source organism: Dasyprocta punctata (assembly GCA_004363535.1). NCBI lineage: Eukaryota > Metazoa > Chordata > Mammalia > Rodentia > Dasyproctidae > Dasyprocta > Dasyprocta punctata. Next base: position 9,203 of record RJWM01000696.1, read on the forward strand.
TAAAAACTTAATTATTTCCTTGATCTCATAAAATATTGAATTTGTGTTTGAACTTCCAAGTGTCTCATGCATGTTATGCATTTTTTATAGTTTTCTGGAATCAGAATTTAAATGAGATCTTTGCAATACAATTGGCTGACACTGATTTACGTGTCCCTGAAATTATTTTTCAACTATAGATATTCTCTCCATCTCCTTTTTTCTTTGCAGCTTATTTGTTGAAGACACCATATCATTGGTTCTGTCAAGTTCCCCAGAGTCTGGGCTTGACTGATGGCATCCCAGTGGGATAGTATCACATGATTTTTCTGACCTTTCTGTGTCCTGCCAAATTGAGAATTGCATCTAAGAGCTTGTTAGGTTTAGTTTGATTGATTAATGATTCATTGATTGGCAAGAGGACTTCCTGGGTAGGACTGTGGACTTCTACCAGGAGGCAGGTGATTTCTCTTTGCTTTTTTTTTTTTTTTTTTGGAGTAAAAATAGCCATTGATCTCAATGCCCATCCATTCACTAGGCTTCTGAAACGGTGATCTTAGACTGCTACCCTGCCTTCATTTGATAATGTTGTTGCAGCTAGCCTTATGTTTTAGCTGGAAACTTGTCTGCTGTATACAAGTAAGTTAGACACTTAGGAGATTTCCTTCTTCTACACCTTTGGTCCTGAGCCTGGCCTGACTGGTGTGGGTAATGTGGTGCTTGCATAATGGGTATCCACTGTTATATCACCATGGCCTTCGTTGTTGCTGTTGTCTCTGCAGGTGGTGCTCACCATCAGATAGCACCCGCACCATGTGGGAATAGGTTCCAATAGGTTGCATAAAAGATACAGCACCTGCTCCCTAGGATTCTGCACATCTTCGGAAGTCAGCCACACAGACAAACTCATTAAAGCTCACACATGCGCCTGTAGCCTGACTGCCGCTAATTAATTTACTCATAGCCAGGGAGAGAAGATGGAGCCCCATAGGGAAACTATACTGCATACGTGAAATTTGAGGTTATGGAGAGACATTGGCAAGGTAGATTATTTTAAGAAGCTAGCAGAAAGTCTGAGAGAAACTCACTAAGGAAAGCGACGGGCTGGAGATGCACAGAGGAGGCCTAGGGGATGAAAGGGGGATTAAGGATTCTTGGGAGCCACTGTTCTCAATGTATTATCTTGCTCAACGGTTAAAATGACCACCTAGAGGTGAGGGCTGTCATCCTTGATTTTACTTATAAGGAAACTGAGGTAGAGGAAAGTTGTGTAAGTCACCGAGGTCATAGGGTACCTCTCAGAACAGGGCTTTGACCTTGGGCAGCTCTTCTCCCATCCCTGAAAAGTCAGTGCACTTTCCCTCAGTTGTGCTGCTTCTGCAAGAATAAACCTCATTAGTTAAGACTCTAAAACAAAGCTAGACTTCCACGAGTGTGCGTCGTGTATTAGCAACTGAGGTACAAATTGGGACAGGAATAAGAGAAATGCAAATTCACGGTATGCTTAGATATCCGTACTGTAGCCTTGGAGTGGTTAAGCTTGACCTGAGTCTTGTGTCAAATCGGAACAGTTAATTTTCCAAATCTTACTTCACTTGTCCGTATCTCCAAAGTTTATGACCAAAATCTGTGTCATAGATTGATTTTGCTGCAATTTTACTTGCATTTAACATTGAGAAACAAGCAGAACAGTTCGCTGGGTATGGTAGTACACACCTGTCATCCCAGGACTCTGGGGGACCTGAGGCAGGAGGTACGAAGGTTCAAGGTTACCCTTGGAGATTTAGTGAGACACTGTCTCAAAGTGAAAAGTTAAAAAAGAGTTGGTGATATAGCTCAGTGAGGGAGTTCTCATCTACCATATGCGATGCCCTGGGTCAAACCTGACAACAGCTTAAAAAATCTTTATTAGCTGGGCACTGTGGTGTGAACCTGAAGTCCTAGCTACTTCAGCAGGCTGAGATAGGTGGAATGCTTGAGTCCAGGAATTCGAAGTCAATCTGGGAAACATAGCAAGACCCTGCCTCAAAAAGAAAACAAAATCAAAACCAGCTCTATTGAGGCATAACTTGTATACATAAAGTTCACCTGTTGTAAATATACAAGTCAATGACTTTTAGACAACCTATAGGACAGAAAGTTACCCAGTTACTACAGAGTTGTTCAATCATTATCACAATTCCATTTTAGGATATTGCTATCACTTCTCCTCCAAATCCTTTGTGCCTCTTTTCTATCAGTCCTCATTTCCAACCCTCACTCCACGTGACCACTAATATATTTTCTGTTTTGTAGGTTGTCTTTTTGGCCATTTCATAAAGTGCAGTCATACAATATGCCATCTTTTGTGGCTCTTTCACTTAGCGTGACATTTTTGAGGTTTATCTATATTGTAGCATGTGTCATTTGATATTTTTTATTGCCAGATAATTTTCTGTGTATTGGATAGACCACATTTAGTTTATCCATTCCAGCTGATGGACGTTTGGATTGTTTCCTCTTTGGAACCATTATGAATGATGCTGCTACCAAAATTCACCTACACCTCTTTGTGTGGACCAATGTGTAAAAAAGTTTTGGAGCTGCTGGGTCATAGGGTAAATTTATATTCATTAAGGAAACTGCCAGTGGTTCCCACGGAGGCTGTAGCATTTAACATTCCCTGCAGCATTGTATCATGAGGTGTCCAAGGTCTCGACAACCTCACCAACAACCTTTGTAATTCTTTGCTTTTTAAAAATACTGTCTTTTGATTGTAACCATCCCAGTTGGTATGAAGTAGTATCACTGGCTAGCATGAGATCTTGCTGTAGTTGTAATGGAAATTAAAACTGGGTGACAGCACAAATTTACAGGCAAAAGCTCTAACTGGAATGTAAGAGAAAATGGGGGACTTGGGCTTGAAGAGAAGAAAAGCTGAAGGAGGTCAGACTGGCCTGTTAACAGAGGAAAGAGATGAGCTTTTATGGGGTTTCTGAGCAGGGACGGGGTCTGGCTGACCATTATCTCAGGTCTCAGTTGGAAGCTCCTGAGAAGTCTCATGGCTTCAAGGTCAGTCCCTGTTCTCGGTGTGTTATCTTGCACCTCCTTGGTGGGGGAAAAACCTTAGTTCTGTGAAGGCTGTGCTGGAATCCAGGTGACTACACGTTTAGGACAGTAACTGGAGACTTCTAGATGCCTGTTCCAGGGATCTGGAACAGGACATTGTGAAATCTGGCAGTTCAATGTCCCTGCAAATCTCTTGATGTCCTCAGTCTTGAAGGGGGATGAGAGGTTGGGTAAATGGCTAGTAAGCCTTCTATTGCCAGTTGTTAGACACTCCCTAAGTAATTAACTTGCCTCTACTCTGAGCTGAGCAAGGAGCTGACCCAGTTTCAAGGCAATAAAAGAGGATAGATGCAAAATGAAGCAGAGATGCTAAGCATTTAGTTTTAGTTAGCCCTTTGGCATTTGTAAGCTCAAGTGAGGAGTCATTGTTATTTTGGTTTTTTTTTTTTTTTAGCAAAAGTAGTTTTAAATCCCTGACTGCCTCAGAAGACAATACAAGTTATGCTTTTAATGAATAAGGTTAAGAGCCTGAGAGTTCGATTGTCCCCTGTCCTCTGCGATGATCCCTAACAGTTTTACGTGTGGATCACTCAGTGTGGTGGTGGCCCAGACAAGACTGGGCAGGCTTGCAGCTGACATGGTCCAGATGGGAAAGCCACGCAGCCTGTCACCCACTCCCCATCACCCTTACTACATTCACCTGCTGCTAACACAGGCAGCACAGCACAGGAGGCCAAGTAAAGCGGCCATTCGATAGTGTTTTCTATGCATGGAGAAATGACTTATAAGTGGGTCGAGAAGAGGCTGCTCCTGGCCTGGCTTGGGAGGGGAGACTCTAGGTGTGGCCCAAGTCTCCAGCAGACCCAGCTTTGCCACCCCAGCCTGATGGCCATGGGAGATAGACCGCAGCAGCAGAGGGAGAAGCTGGGCCCATGGCCATGTAGTGGCCCAAAGGCTGTGGCCTTATGCGGTGCTGACACTCCTGTGTTCTACAAAGGAACTGGGAGGTCTGTCCAGTCTGTAGTGCCCCCCAACCTCAATCATACCTGTGAAGTATCCCAGGCAGAAGGGGAGACAGGAAGGTTGAGAGGGGACAGTGTGGGGCCCAAGGGGAGCATGGCAGGCACAGTGGGAAGCTCTGGCTTTCCTGGAAACAGCTCCAGCTGCGGAGTCCCTTTCTGCCGTGAAAAGCTGGCCAGACTTCTCCGTAGGTGGCCAGTGCACTGCGGCAGTGACCCCACTTTCCACTTCTCCCATGACAAGCTGTGGGATTCAGGCTAAGAGCAGCCACTTGGGCCACAGCAGGCAGCAAGTCCCCATCCAGAAGCAGGCCTGTGCTGGGTACAGCCTCGGTCTCTGATGGCCGACCTGCACCCTTTGACAGGCATCTGGCCCAGAACCCTTTCATCTGTGACTGTAACCTCAAGTGGCTGGCGGACTTCCTGCGCACTAATCCCATAGAGACGAGTGGGGCCCGCTGTGCCAGCCCCCGGCGCCTCGCCAACAAGCGCATTGGGCAGATCAAGAGCAAGAAGTTCCGGTGCTCAGGTAGCTGCCCGCCTGTCTGTCTGCCTGTGTTCAGCTCAGAGACCCAGTACGTTGGTCTCCCGCTGGAGGCCCCACACTCTAGACTTTGGGTCTGCATTGGTGTTTAGGAGAGGTGGGGCTTCCTGTGGGCCCAGCGGGACCCCCCAGTGTCCACTCTGAGGCCAGCTTTCTCACTTATATGCTGCTGCTCTTGTACCTTGTCAGACATCCAGGTGGCCTGGGACCTTTGGCAGAGAGGTAGGAACCTCCTTGAGGCTTTGGGACACAAAAGTGCCCTCAGCAACTGCAGTCCACTTGGCATTTTGCCAAGGATGATGGTTCAGGAGCCTGACACAGCCCCTGCTCTGTGTCCATGTGTGAGGTCAGCACAGCTCCTGCCCATGCCTCTGCAGGTGAGAGGTTTGAGTAGGTGTGGCACTGATTGCATTGGCCTGGGCAGGGGACACGGGTGCTCTGAACAGAGTAAGGTGTTCTGCACACAGGCACTTGGCAGGTGGGCAGAGAGCCCCTGGGTCCCAACTACATTCCTGGGGTGTCTGCAGTAGGCTGTGGGGCCAGGCTCAGCTGCTCCTGCATCCTGATGTGTCTGCTTTTCTCCCCAGCCAAAGAGCAGTACTTCATTCCAGGTAGGAAGTCAGGGGACGGGGGTAGTGAGTGGGCAGGCTGGAGGGCTTGGGTCACCCTGGTTTGGCCATGGCTGCTCAGAGCCTGCCCTGACCCTCAGCCCTGGCCCACCCTGTCACTCACAGGCACCGAGGATTACCAGCTGAACAGTGAGTGCAGCAGTGACGTCGCCTGTCCCCACAAGTGCCGCTGTGAGGCCAGCATGGTGGAGTGCTCCAGCCTGAAGCTCTCCAAGATCCCTGAGCGCATCCCGCAGTCCACAGCCGAGCTGTGAGGGCCCCAACCCTCTGCCCAGCACCCCTCTCCCCAGCACCCTCTGATCCTCCTGTGCTGGCTCCGGGTTTTCCCCTGCTCCAGCTCTGATTGGGGGACCCCAGAGGGCGCCAGTCAAGTCTCCCTCAGTCTTTGGTACCCAGACTGGGTCACCAACCTGACAGGGGGTGGTTTTCCCTAATGGTGTTTTTTGTCTTCTTTGGGGGGATGTGATAACATGAGCTTAAGTTGGGACTTTAGTCATCCTTTCACTATTAATTTTTAATCTGTGAAAATGAGCTCATGCATATACATACGCACATGCACAGACACTTGCATGCATGGGTCATTTATGTACATAAATTTTCATAATGTTTTCATTTACCTCTTCCCTAGGCCCAGGCTCAGGCTTCTGTTGAAATACAGTCAATTGGCCTTGCCAGATAAAGTCTTCTGGGAGTGCCCTCTGTTTGCATCTAAAATAGTCTCTATTCAAAAAGTGCTCTAATGTCCATCATTTACTGGTGTGTGTTTTCTTCATTGTCTTTTTTACAGACGATTGAACAACAATGAAATTTCCCTCCTGGAGGCCACTGGGATGTTTAAAAAACTTACACATCTGAAGAAAATGTGAGTTACCTGTTGGCAGGAAGCTGTCCCTCAGGGTGAAGGCCTGGGAGGAACAGGGGAAAACCTGGGCGGGGGAGCCCTCCCTGGAGCTGGGGACAGGGCTCCTGGGCATGGGGGTGTTAGGTGCAGGAAGGCGGGGGGCTCCTAGGTGCGGACCATTTGAAACCCTCCCCATACCTCCTCTCCCAGCAACCTGAGCAACAACAAGGTGTCAGAAATCGAAGATGGCACATTCGAGGGCGCAGCCTCTGTGAGTGAGCTGCACCTGACTGCCAACCAGCTGGAGTCCATCCGAAGCGGCATGTTCCGGGGTCTGGATGGCTTGCGGACCCTGTGAGTGTGGGGCTGTGGGTGGGCGCGGGTGTGGATGGGAAAGGATGAGAGAGGCGGGAGATGGCCTCTCAGTCCCTGCTTGGAGGAGCTATGGCAGCCAAAGGGCAGGACAGGCAATCCCATGCCAGTGACTCCACAGTGAGGTCTGTCCCCTTGTTCCCTGGGACGTGGGCTAATTCCTCACAAAAGAATGGAGGGATGGGGCACCATGTCCTGTGGTCAGGCTGTAGGAGCACAGCACAGCAGCAAGCAGGGTGGCCTGGGTGGCCATGAGGAGACCTTGCCTAGGGGACATGGAGCAGTGGTATTGTGCCATCCCTGGATTTGGGGATCCATGACCCAGAGCCAGAGCTCGCCAGACCCTGCAAGCTCAGTGGGACCCTGGGGTCCTCACCACTCCATAAATGCTGTCCACCTAGGCAGGGCCAGCTCTTCAGGTGGCCCTGGGGACTTTTAGTGTCCAGTAGAAGGTGCTGCCTTCCACCACAACAGGAATGCTTTGTGTCTACACTGACCAACCCAGGAGCTGCAAAGTGGCTGTGTAGCCCTTATTTTAATTTCAGTTCATTTCAATCAGAATAACTGCATGTGGGTAGTGGCTGCTTGTTTCTAGAAGCCACCTGCCTAGGTTTAAATCCCAGCTCTGCAGCAGGGTATAAATTTGTCTTCTGAGCATGTATCACTGTGTTTGTGGAAAGTAAACGAATGTGTGACAGGGTTCCCTCTGGATTTCTACTTGTTTTACAAAAGGGGGATTTTACTAGGCACTGTTTTGCAGCTTGCTTTTTCATTTCCAATACAGCGTGGCCATCTTCCTAAGCTCTTCCTATCTGGCTGCCTTATTCTTCTTTATATTTGCCCAGTTTTCCTTGGATAAGAATGCACTGGGTTAATCATCCACTCACTTGTGTTCAGTGCCAGACAGAGGCAGCAGAAACACACAAGGGTCAATGAAGGTATGGGACACACAGAACCTAGAAATGACCATTGTTATTAAAAACGGCTGTCCTCCCAGTCTTTGGTGTATCTATGAACTTGCCTGCCATATATATGTACATGTGCATGTATATGTACACACATACGTATAGATATAGACATGTCTGTATAGCTGTCACCGCAAGTTCTGCCATAAACATATTCATTCTCTCCAACCTTTTTATTTATTATTAGTGCAATAAGAACACCGAGTGTAGAATGTACAAGGCTCTGAGTTCAATCCCCAATACCACACACATACACACGTACGCACACACACAAAGTGATTAACTTGGATGTGCCTGTAATTCCAGCCTTTTGGGAACTGAGGCAGGAGGACTGCAAGTGTGAGGTCAGTCTGAGGAACAGAGCAAGATGCTGTGTCCAAATAAAAACTTGAAAGGGCTGGGGATGTATCTCAGTGCTGCCTTGGTTCAGTTCTCAGTAACACACACAGACACACAGACACACACACACACTCCTTACATAAACTCTACCATCTTAGAAAAATTTAAATCTATAAAACAATAGGTACACTACTGTGTTATAATCTTTAGGACCTATTTATTTTACATAGCTGAAATACAGATAGATTTTAACAGAATCCTGTAATAAGTTTTATTTTGTAATCTCCTTTTTTCCTTAAACATAACATGGGTACTTTTACGTATCATTAAAATTTCTTTTACAAAGTTGGTTTAAGTGACTGTGTACTAGATAAATACTGGAACTTTAGGCTGCTTCTAATTTTTATTATATGAAATGCTATGATTAATATTTTTATCACAAAATTCTGTACCCATCCATGATTATTCTCTTATGATGAAGTCTTCAAAGTAGACCAATAGTAGAAGTTGAAAGTGTCTTTGTAGAGATTTTTGATACCTCTCACCAAACACACATCCAAAGAGAGCCCAGGTCATTGTCCTGCCAATTGTGTATGAAAATGCCTGCTTACCCACTCTTGCCAACCCTGGCATTATTATTATTGTTATCACTATTATTACTATTACTATTTTTGTGTTCTTTTCAATTTGGCAGGCAGAAATTCAACAGTGCTTAGATGTACTTGATACTAGTAAATTTGCATTCACCTTCGTGAATGTTCACAGACCCTTGTAATTTCTCTTGCAAAGTTGCCTACTCTGCCAAGCTTGGTTTCTGCTTTCATTTTTGGTTGGGGAGGTTTGGAGGATGAGTAGAGGCTGTTCCACATGGAGGAGAAAAGGCACTGCAGAATGACGTCCTAGTGGGGCCAGGAGTGACCATACCATGGCCATGCAACAGTGCAGTTCACCCAGGGCTCCATGGCTGTAGGCTCACAGGTCACAGTAAAGAGTTTAAACTTGATTCTGTGGACAGATTAGAAACTGTCACATGGACTTTAAGCTACAGAATGACAAGTCCCTGGGCATGAGTGGAGTGTGGCTTGGAGAAAGGGAGCAGCTCTGAGTAAAGGTGGGCTGCAGGGACGGGGGTGGGCAGGATGGAGAGGAGGGCGGAAGCACGAGGCACCCCAGAGGTCTGGACGGTCTGCAGGTGAGCACAGCTGTGTGGAACCCTCCCTCCAGTGTCTGGGACCTGTGTGTGCCGTGTTCCTGCTCCGTGGCTCTGTGGCACTGGAGAAGCATCTGGAACTAACTGGTAGTGGCCAACACTGCACGGCACAGGCGAGCTCTGAGAAAGCACAGCACGGGGCTCAGCTGGCTTCTCCTCCCTCCCCTCCTGTCTTCCCAGGATGCTCAGGAACAACCGCATCAGCTGCATCCACAATGACAGCTTCACGGGCCTGCGCAACGTCCGGCTCCTCTCGCTGTATGACAATCACATCACCACCATCTCCCCTGGAGCCTTCGACACCCTGCAGGCTCTCTCCACTCTGTGAGTCCAGCCTCGGGGGGCAGGCGGCCTGGCGACTGTGGAAGCAGCTATCCCTAGGCGGTCTCCTCTGGTCTTACTCACGCAGAGCTCCCTCTGGAGAGGCTGGGGCACTTGCGGCTTGCTGACGCATAGCTCCCCGCTGCTATAAGCTCTGTCTTTGGTCCTGAAAGCCAATGCTCTGGGTGACTAAGAGTTGAGCAACTGTGATGGACAGGAAGGGGTGGACAGTCGAAGGTCTTGCTGGGTCAACTGAGACTCACACGATATCTTCATGGCCACATACCTGTCTTTTCCAGAAATCTCCTGGCCAACCCGTTCAACTGTAACTGCCAGCTGGCCTGGCTGGGCGACTGGCTGAGGAAGAGGAAGATTGTGACGGGGAACCCTCGATGCCAGAACCCGGACTTCTTGCGGCAGATCCCTCTGCAGGACGTGGCCTTCCCTGACTTCAGGTGTGAGGAAGGTAACTGGCAGCCCCCGCAGATGGGTCCACTGATGGGGTGGGACGGGTCAGAGCCATGGTGGGTGGCAGGCAGCACTCTCACGTGCCCCTGGATGGAGCGATTCGGGAACAGGAGACAAGAAGACACCCCCGCCTGGAAGTGCCTTTGCGTGGTTTTAAAAGAAGTAATGTGCTGATGATACAAAATGGGAAAATATAGATAGAAAAAGGAAATAAACATTACCTATTATGCCATCACTCAGAGAAAATTACAGTAACATTTTAGTGCATTTCCTTTATGTAAGTGCATTTAACCTAGAGACCTGGCTCTGGGCGCCTCCTGAGTGCTCTGGGCATGGGGTCACTCTGTCCTTCACACGCACCGGACCCTCTGGGGTTCTTCTCCCACAGGAGGGCACCCTAGCCGCTTTTTGCTCTAATGTCCTGTTTTTTCTGAGTGCTCAATCCTCTCACCCTTCACATCCAGGAAGTGGCCTGGCCCCGTTTTCTTCAGCACATCACACACCATGGTGGGAAGCAGTTTCCTGAAGGAGACAGAGCAAGGCTGCGTCTCAGTTGTCTGTGTTGTGTCCTCAGCACCGCTGCCCTGGGGAACTTCTCCCTGGCAGGCTCAGCTCCCAGCCCTCTTCTGTCCTTCTGGATGCTGAGACACCTTCTTTGTCTCTGGCCCCCTGTCCTCATTCTTCCTGTCCCCGCTCCCATCTGTTGGAGAGAGCAGCTCTGCTGTAGGAGCGGCCCCTCCAGGACATGTAGGGGTGAGGGTGACCCTGGGAGTCCCACCTTTCACAGCAGGAAAGACCATCAGGGTATTTTCCTAAACAGAATTCATGGATTCTCTAATTTTGCTTCCTACTTTTCAAGAAAAATGGTGTGGTGGCACAGGCCTGTTATCCCAGCACTCTGGGAGGCTGAGACAGGAGGATACTGAGTTTTAGCCCAGCCTTGGGCAACCTAGCAATTTAAAGTAAAACGTTGAAAGGGGGGGTGGGGATGTAGTCAGTGGGAAGGCTCTAGGTTCAATCCCCAGCACTGGAAAAAAGAAAAGAAGGAAGGAAGGAAGTTGTATTACATATATCTCTGTCAATTTTATATAATAATGGCTTGCCAATTTTTAAAAATTCTGGGTTTTTTACTTTTTTTTTTTTCTGGTGTGTTTTCTTGTTGGGTGTGCTGGGGATCAACCTCAGGGCTTTGCACATGCTAGGCAAGCGCTTTGTCATTAAGCTACACCTCCAGCTCTGATTCTGACTTTTTAACCTTTGGCTTTTTATCTTCAGTTTTATATCTCCTGCCATTCACTCTCACTTAAAAGCATTCTCCCCCCCCCCGAAACTATTTGCTTTTCTTATCTGAAAAAAAAAGCCATGTATCATCATTCATTAAGGACAATCCAGGATTGGATTGTCCCCCCGTGCCCTGCCCTGGGTCACTCCTTTCTTCAGCGTCCCACAGTGTGGCTTTCCATTGCCTTGCCGCGTGTCCGCCTGTGCTGGAGGACACAGGTAAGGTCTGACAGGGCCTTTCAACATGATGGGTTCACCATCTTCTAGAGGGCGTTACAATGAATCAGACCAACTCCCTGCTGCTTGAGAACATCTGAAGCTCCGCCAGGAACGTCTTATGTATGACTCTGTGCATATGTGTGCTTCTTTCCCCTCTCTTCATATAATTTCCTAGAAGTGAAAAGGCTTTTTTCAAGATGTTGCTGCTAAGAGGCAGGAGGGCGGGTTCCCAAGGCCACCTGCTGGAGCTTAGTCCCAGTGCCGCCGCTTCCAGGGCAAGTTACATAACCACTCAGTGTTAGTTTCCTCCTCTCTACAATGGGTGAATAGTAGCAGGTCCACTGGAGAGATGTTTGAGGATTCAGTGAGTTCATCTTTGTGCTGTCGTGCCTACCCACGGCCATCCCTTCGTAACTGACAGTCGCTGTCATGGGATACGTACTACCTGTTTCTTCATGGCTTCAACAACTCTGACCATGGGTCTTTATTATTCCTCCGCACCCAGTCAGAAATAAGTAAGTCATGGAGGGCATCGAGTGATCTTTACTGAATAACTGACTGCATCAGTGAAGGGATCCTGGTCAGAGTCTGCAGCAGCTAGACGGGGGCTCAGGCCCCACATTGCTTCTGACCAGCTTTATGACCAAGTCGCTTAACCTTTTCAGACCTCAGTGAGATAAAAATTCATTCAGTTTTTCATTCATTCATCCACCTGATCTATTAAGAGGGCTGCTTTGCACCAGGCTCCGACTGTATTGAGTGCTGAGCTCTATGAGAAGAAAGAACAAAAAAGAAAAGAGAGACACAAGTCTGTCCCTGCTTTGCTTGCATTCTAGGAGATAACAATAGCACCCTTCAGTGCACTGCTAAGGAGATGATGGCTGATACAGTACTTGGGAGTAGTAGGCACTGGAGAAATGGTGTGAGCCAGTCGTGGTGGTGCACACCTGTAATCTGTACTTGTGAAGCTGGGGTAGGAAGATCACTTTGAGTTCGCGACTAGTCTGGTCTACATGGAGAGCCAAGACCAACCTGAACTACACAGCAAGATCCTGTCTCAAAAAACCAAAAATAAACAAACAAAAAACAAAACCAAAACAAAAGAGATGGTGCTCCTGCCATCCTCTTTGTCTGCTTTGCCTGCCCCACCTTGGGCCCGAGGTGGAAGAAATCGATTCCAGGCCCACTGTAATGTGCGTGTGTTCCAGGAGCCTTTGTCTCTGGTGGAGTTAGTGTGTGTGTGTGTGGTGGGCAGAGGGCATAGGACAAAAAATGGACTTCAAGGTAGTGTCAGAGGGGGACAGAGTGGGACTTGGCCCTGAGTGCAGGAGGCCCTAAGGAGGCCCATCCCGCTGGCTGACAGGACTTCCTGTCCTCCCTAGGCCAGGAGGAGGGGGGCTGCCTGCCCCACCCACAGTGTCCCCAGGAGTGCGCCTGCCTGGACACCGTGGTCCGATGCAGCAACAAGCACCTGCGGGCTCTGCCAAAGGGCATCCCCAAGAATGTCACAGAGCTGTGAGTACCCCAGACCCGGCACCTTTGGGAGCCCTGTGGGTGGGGAGAGAGGTGTTTCCTGGGGGGCTGGGCATGGCAGCAGCAGGGGGAGGAGCTGCCTGAGAGCACAATGGGCTGACTGGGAGGGGGGCTAGGGTGCTGCAGACAACACCGGTTCCAACAGAGTTTTGGCCCTCTCTTGGAGTCCCCATCTGCAGCCACTTGATGACACACCTTCCCATGGCAAGAGTTTCATATCTTTAAATTAAGCCCTGTGTAGAAAATAAAAGTGTTGCTTTTCCCACTTGTTTTGTGAGCGCTCCCTCAGTGTTGCAAAGATGCATACACAGGCGATCGTTTGTTTACCAGTGACATGATGTTCCTCACATGAGCTGACTATGCTCTAGATGATGAATCCCCTTTTACTGGATATTTACGTTGTTTCCAATTTTTACTATATAAGTAACACCAGGGTGAACATCCTTTGGAGAAACCTCTAGTTAAAGAGCACCGAGTGTTTAAAACTTGATTTGGATTTGGTATCTGAACATATGTGGAATGTGCATGTGACACACGGGGCCAGACTACTGACACTGCTGTGTTCTCTCTGTAGCTACTTGGATGGCAACCAGTTCACGCTGGTTCCAGGTCAACTGTCCACCTTCAAGTATTTGCAACTTGTGTGAGTATTCAGGCTACTTGAGGAGCTCAGCCTGCCTCAGAGGGTTGGAGGGCCATTGTCATTTGACCATCATGGCTCCAGTGTTTTTGAATTTCCTACAAACCCTATTTCTGGGCAGTCCTCTTTGGTGAACCCTCACTTCCCTCTGCAGGACACATGTGCCTAGAGTTGTCTTGCCACCTAGTGGTCATGCTTTGCAATTGCACCCTTCCTGCCCTAAAGGGTGAGACCTGTCAGCTTCTGCCAACATCATCTCTCTAGGGCTGGCTAAAATTATTGTTAACCCAAGCAATTCTTGCAAGGTAGGAATAAGGGAAGAAGTATAGGGTGATGGTCTAACCTCAGTCCCCAAACTAAACAAGAAACAGGTCACCTGGAAATACAAATTTGTGACTAGGTTTTTCTTAGGCTGTCACCACTTTCGTTATTTCCACTGTCCACCCTTCCTATGCACGGACATATATAAAACAAGCCTCGGGATAATTAGTTCAGCTGCCCTTCACTTTCTAACGTAATCAGTACCTCACTGCAATTGTCTTCATCTACTCATTAGCCAGATTCTACCAAAAAGAGGTCCAGAGGACATCCCATTGTAGTGTGGCTTGCAGCAGTCCTCCTCACAGTGTGGCTTGTGGACAAATGTCAGTCTGAGAACTATCTGTGGTCAGTTGGTCCTTGGATAAGAAACTTCCACCAGAGTGTCAGTCAACATCTTGCTCTCCTGCATTGGAAGTTTTGCCACAAAAACATTGTTAGCTAAACTCAACTGTGTTTTGTTGCTCCTGGAACAAGTTCCTTGCCATGGTCTGGCAGCGTTCATCTCAAGGATTGGCTGCTTTGAGCAGCGCTGGTTATAGAATTTTGCAGCTCCAATTTATTTGTCTTTGCTTAATGACTTTGAGGATGTTTCCAGCATGCCAGTGGGGGCAGGGCTGAGACAGTGGCTTGTGGCTGGTGAGAGTGCCAGAGAAAGAGACTGAATTCTGTGAGCTCCCGGGTTTTCTATGGCCTAACCTGAGGCAGTTCCACCTTCGTATGGCTCAGCTGCACCTGAGGAAGAAAGGAGGGGACAGAGCACTCACAACAGGCTGGCTTTCTGTGATGCTGCCTCTCCAGGGCTGAAATGTCTCCTCACCCCCGTCATGGGGAAGGACCACAGTATGCTGAATTTACTCAACTATGTCTATTTAAACAAGGGAATGGGGCTGGGGATATAGCTCAGTGGCATAGCACCTGCCCAGCAAGTACAAGGTCCTGAGTTTGATTCCCAGTACCAATAAAATAAAACAAGGAGAGAATTTGAATTAGATTAGTTAAAGGAAGGTACCAGGAGAAGATGAAGACAGGGCACATTCTGTCACTTTGTGCATATTTCGGAGTCCAGCTGCGTGCGGTGGGCAGATGCGCGAAGGCCCCTGGGACACGGCACTCCCCGCCTGTCATGGTCTAGGGAGACTGCAGGAGAGACCTGAGAGCTCACACAGTCAGAGCGAGAATTAAGGGTCCCACAGAGGCACATGCAGGTGTGACCTGTGGCTCAGAGGAGGATGTGGTGGGCCAAGGATGGGGACTTCAAGGGGAACATCTGGGAAAGCAAGTCAGTGGGTACAAGGAACAAGGTATCCAAGGGCATAGACCTGTGGACTTTTCAGAGGGTTTTGGGAGTTTAGTAAATTAGTAGCAGGGAGGAGGAGGGCAGGCCAGGAGCACCTGGCAGGGTCTGGGGCTAGAATTCCCACTTCAGAAGGAAAAGAGCGGGATTTTGGTAAGGAAGTAACCAGGGTATATTTGTCCCTGGGAAGATGAAGAAACCACAGTGGAAACCAGGAGAGAAACTGTGCTGGCTTGATAAAAGCAGAAAGCTAGAAGAGGGGATGATGTGAAAGATGATCCCAGACACAAGCCAGTGAGAGTAGAGGAGCCCGAGATGTGGGAGGAGGAGTAGCAATCTCAGACTGAGGGGAGGAGGAAGCCCAGCTTCATCCAGCCTGAGGTTCTGTGGAGGTCAGGTGGAGAGTTCTGCAGAGAGGTTAGGCTGGGGCCACAGGGTGGCAACCTCAGCATGGACTAAAGGAGAACCAGGGTGGGGCCTTAGCATCCTGAGGACTTGTGGTTACCAGGGACCAAGAATGCAGGGCCACAGAGGAGGTGGGAGTGGCAGACACTCAAGGGTCCAGGAAAGATGGGGATGAAGGGTAGTCACCTGCACCTGAGGTGGAGCCTGGCTCTGCCTCCGGCTAGCTGGTGTCCTGGGTGAGTTAATCCCTGTGAGACTCAGGTCTTTATTTGTTAATGGGTCACTCTCCCTAGAGCACTACCTGTGTAGACTGCTAGCCAGAGAAAGACCATCAGACATGGCAGGCGCTGGTGCCCAGTGCCCTTGGTGGCAGCATTTCCCCGGTGGAAAGGGGCTGGAGCAGCTCCACTGCAGAAGTGAGGGGTAGGAAGTGGGGGAGCAACCCTAGGGACACACAGAGAGCTCAGTGGCCATGCCCACCCCACCAGAGGAGAGGGGCCCTGGCCCCCAGCTCGGGGGGATGCAGATGGGGAGGGAAGGAGCCCACAATGTGAGCCGGGGTTGAGTTGTTTCCAACGATGCTCTTACTTTTTCTAGGGACCTCAGTAACAACAAGATCAGTTCCTTAAGCAACTCCTCCTTCACCAACATGAGCCAGCTGACCACTCTGTGAGTACCAGCAGGGCCAGGGTTGGGGCACACAGGGCCATGACTTTAGCCTGCACTAGGCAGGGCTCCCCAGTAACTCACAGTGACCCCAGGCAGAGCGTGGCTGAGACCCTGAAAACTAATACACCTTTCATTGCTTCTCAGCCTTCTGGTTAAGATCATGTGTAAATACGTCTTCCGTTGTAAAACACAACACATACATGGAAAGGTACAACCAATATAAATACTCCCTGTAACAAGTCATCATAAAGGCAGCATATATGTAGATACCTAAGTAAAAAGTGAAACTGTTAGCACCACACAGCCTGCCTGTTCCTTCCTGACCTTCTCCCTCTGCCCACCTCAAGGCAGCTTTCATCCTGACTTGGTGATAGTTGTTTCTTTAATTTTCTCTATAGTGCTGTCATCTACATATGTATTTCTTTTTGCTGTTGTTGTTTTGTTGTTTTTGTTATTATTGTTTTTTGAGGCAGAGTCTTGCTTTGTGGTGCAGGCTGGCTCTGAATTCACTCTGTAGCCCAGACTGCCCTTATACTCAGGGCGCTCCTCCTGCCTCAGTCTCCTGAGTGTTGGGATTACAGGCATGTGCCACCATGCCCAGCTACGTATGTACTTCTAAACAACATAGTTTAATTCTGCCTATATTAAACCTCATATAAATTGAATTGTGCAGGGCACATTCATTTCCGTATGGCTTCTTTTGCTTAATGTTATTATGTTCATGAGATCGATTCCTGTTGTGTGTAGCTGTGGTCCGTGGACATTCACTTTCATTACAACATAGTGTTCCTTTACAGAAATGTGCCATACTTTCCTCATCCGTTTAATTATTCATGGGTACTGGAGTTATCCCAGTTTGGACTGTTGTGAGCAGAGACCTTTGAACATATTTATGCCTAGAGTAAGAAATTTTCATGCTGGCTGTAATTACGTTCCAAGCAATTGATCAGAAGGCATTAATAAGCATCCCTTAGGTTTGCCTGTATTTAGGAGTGTGTCTCATGCACCTCACAACACCTCATCTTACACCAGGAACCTAGCGGCTTTCCCAAAGGTTTACTGAGGTCAAACAGGAGTGCCAGTTCTTGGTAAAGAGAGGAGCCCTGACCCTGCCAGGCCCTAGCAGCACACTGGGTTTGAGGCCAGGAAGGACCTGTCTAGGTTCCATCCTGGAATTTATCTGCCCCTAGATCTGCTAATGAGCTGGTCCCCATTTCCCAGTCTTCATGACACCCTGTGACTCGGTTGTTGATTGTGAGACTTCTTAGCCTTAGAGGGGCCTCTTGGACTTCAGTGTGAAGCCACCTCGGTCTAGGACTGTGCTCCTGTTTTCCCAGCCCGCAGGTCCTGCCCTCCAGGGACATTGGCAATGACTGAAAACATTTGTGGTTATCACATCTCAGAGGGCGGATGCTGCTGGGATCCAATGGGTTAAGGCTAGGGAGGCTGCCAAACGTCCCTCAAGGCACAGGGCAACCCCATGCCTGAGAATTATCAGTAATGCTGAGGTTGAGAAATCCTGGCCTAAGGAATCCTGGAAGCCACAGGGAGACAACTATAGTATGGAGAGGATTCTCTCTCTCTCTCTCTCTCTCTCTTCTTTTTTTCTTCTTTTTTTGATTTTGATCTCACTAGGTAGTGCAGGCTGGCCTTGACTTACTCTGTAGCCCAGGCTGGTCTCACACGCGTGGTGACCCTCCTTCCTCAGCCTCCAAAGTGCTGGGATTACAGGTGTATGCCATGACTGGCTCATGTCTTATTGTTTTTTAAAATAGCTTTACTGAGGTACAATTCATGCACAACAAACTGGCCATATTAGAGTGCAGCATTTACAAAGTTTTGACACATGTGCACAGCCAGGAGACCAGCACCCCAGTCAAAGTGGATTTCTAGATTCATGCATAGTATTGTACATGTTAGTAGTTCCTTCCTTTTTCTCAGCAAGTAATATTCCCTTATATAGATATGCCACAGCTTGTCTGTTCCTTAGTCAGTGGACACGAGGGCTGTTTCCACTGAGGGACCATTGCAGGTATCATCTTCCTTATTAACCTGCCTTTCTCCCCTAAATGAATTCATTTATTTGAAATCATTTAGGGATAGCGGTTTAGTGTGTGGGCTCTGGAAACAGAATCTTAGTGAAAATCCCTCTTAAATAGTTAACAGTGTGACTGTGTGTGTGTGTGTGGGGGGTTCTTTCACCTCCCTGGGCCTGAGTTTCCTTATCTGTGACAGTGGGGGTAGGTACCATACCTTCCTTTCAGAAAGAGCTTTTTTCTTCCTTCCTCCCCACAGGATCCTCAGCTACAATGCCCTGCAGTGCATCCCTCCCCTGGCCTTCCAGGGGCTCCACTCCCTGCGCCTGCTGTAAGTCTCCTCCCCGTTCTCTCCTCCCAGAAGCCCACCTGCCCCCGACCTGATGGCAGAATTAGCCCCACATCTTGGGCCTCAGCGGGGCAACACTATGTCCAGTGGCAAGAATTCAGATGGGCTCAAGCCTCTTACAGAAGCCAAGTCAGGAATGGGAGATGATCCGAGAAGGGGGTGCTGTGTCCCCCAAGCTGAGTTCATAGCATATATTGGGGAGGAGTCTGCTTGCATGTGGGGCGTCTGCTCAGACTGAAATGTTTATTTGCATGAGGTCAAGTTCCCGCTATGAATTTCTGTCTTGTGACCAAAGCTTTTACATCTCTTGTGATGGCCCCTGTCAGCCCCACTGGGGGCAAAATGAGAAGTCTCCAGCCCTCATCTGTGGCTGGCTTGTTAGCTTCTTTCCCAAGGAGCCTGCTCTGCCTCACACTCACCTATTCAAGATGTTAACTAGGTGCACAAGTTACTTCTGACCACAAAGCCAGAGTCCTCCCAAAGCATTGGGGACAGGGTGGTCTGCCTGAGCCGTGAGAGGCTCCTTCCTTCCCTGGGGCCAGCAGGGAGTCGTCTTCAAGCAGGGTCATAGCACCGACTGAGCAATGGGAAGGGTATGTGGGCTGATCCCTTCCCTTTGTGGAGGGCTGGGCCTGCGCCGCACTGGGGCTCCGCCCTTATCTCTGGACACAGCGCAGGCAGCCTCTTCTCTCCTCAGGTCCCTCCATGGTAACGATGTCTCCACCCTCCAAGAGGGCATCTTCGCAGATGTGACCTCACTGTCTCACCTGTGAGTACTGCAGCCCAATTCTCTGGGCCCCTTTGGATTTAACCAGAACTTGGGTTCTGGGGGAGACCCCAGCTCCTCAGACTGCCAGAGCATCCTCTGTGTACTTTCTCATTCTCTCACACACTCAGTGGCTCCCCAGCCACAGCGATATAGGAGTACCAGCCTTGCTCAATATAACAATGACAATCTGTGTCAACTAGCGCGATCCTCACAGTGACCCTACAACAGAAGTACTGTCTCACCTGTGGGAGCGGGCCCAGAGACAGCAGGAAGTAGCACAGCCAATGGGTGGTGGAGTTTCTGACCTTAGTGCCCATGATTTTAAGCACTACACCAAAAGCATGTTTCTAACTTTGGATCGTGAAAGTTAAGTTCCAGGAATTCACTACCTCCCAAAGTGGTACAATTGAGGTAGAATGACTTCCAAAACATTTAGCGGACAGGACTATGAGGATTCTCTAAAAGTGATAGCCTTGATTCCTCAAAAAGTAAACATGAGCTGGGTATGGCGGCACAAGCCTGTAATCCCAGCACTGAGACAGGAGGATGGCAAGTTCAAACCCAGCCTGGGAAACTCAGTGGCTTAGTGAGACCTTGTTTCAAAATAAAAAATTTAAAAAGGGCCAGGGATGTAGGTCAGTGCAGAGGATCTGGGTTCAATACAAAAAGTAGAATGGTGGTTGCCAGGGGAGGAAGGCAGGGAGAATGAGGAGTTAGTGGTTAACGAGTACAGAGTTTTTGTCTGGGGTGATAAAAATATTTTGGAAATAAATGGTGGTGATGGTTGTAAAACACTGATTGTAATCGACATTACTGAGTTGTAAAGTGATGCAAATGACAAATTTTATATTATATGTACTTAACCATATAAACTGTGGAGAAATAAAGGAGCTCTGGGCCAAGGCAGGGCCAGCCTCCCTGTGGAGGCTGAGGTGTGTCCGAGCAGGCACCTCTCCGCGCGTTTCGCGGCACTGCTGGCTGAGGAGTGTACATGCACTGTGGCCTCATGGATACAGCTGGGACTCTGGGTGTGACTGGCCCTGTGGCTCTCTGCCCCACACCCAGGGCTCAAATGGACAGGCTTACCCAGGGCCCAGAGCCTCTTGGGGCCCCCAGGATCTCTCCTGCAGTTCATTCACTTAAACTCTCACTAGACTTCCCCAGCTCTGTAACTCCCTTATCCGCGTTTTCATCTCAAATCAGAATGTACCTAAAATGACGTGTACCTTCAGCACAGTAATGTTCCCCACCCTTCCAAAGCCTGATAACACCAGTGGGGCATCTGACAGTCTTAGACTTGAGGAAGTGAAAGAGGTGCCATTCTTGGAGGATCTGCTTGAGTCCAACACTGTACTCTCTGTGTCATCGGTGGTGTCTTATGTTTCTCCACAACCAAAAGAGGAAGTAGATTTTGCAACACAGGCTGGCTCCACCCAATGGGCAGGAACTCCCTGAAGCACCACACTGAAGATTTCAAGGATGGTCTGGAGCCAGTGGGAAGAGTGCAGTGATTGATTAGTAATGTCTGTTATGGATGTGGGATGGGTAAGTTCACTGTGGTAGTACTGATTATTTGCATTTTACAGTCCTAGGTTCTGAAAAGCTAAGCAGATCCTAAAGCAAGGAAATGACAGATAGGACTTTACAGTCCTAGGTTCTGAAAAGCTAAGCAGATCCTAAAGCAAGGAAATGACAGATAGGATTTGAACTTAGGTGTGTCTGATTGCAAGATCACTGCTTATTCTTTACTCTATTGCCTCAATAAATATTTCCTAGGAAAACAGTGAGTCAAGTGCTGAAGAATTTACTAACCCAAGTTCTCTGCCCTCTGTGACCATCTGGATACTATCAAGAGAATTTGAAGGAAGCAGGTTTTTTGTTTTGTTTTGTTTTGTTTTGTTTTTTGATAGGGTTTTGCTATATAGTTCAGACTGGCCTCAAACTTGTGGCGATCTTCCTGCCTCAGTCTCCCGAGTGCTATAAGGAAGCAGTTCTAACTCTGGAAAAGTCTGAGGAGCTTCCCAAAGAGGGGCCATTTATGTTGTCACTAAAGAGAGATCAGAGTTTGCCACTTAAAGAAGGTAGGAAGGGCATCCAGGAAGAGGGACAGCAAGTGCAAAAACATAAAGACAAGAAAGTAAATGACACATTCAGGAATGTTGTCATCCAGTTAAGAGAAAGGGTGTTTGGCTGGGGAGGAATGTGGGCCGGGATAGCTGAGATTGGAAAGAGACAATGGAATCCCATTGTGAAGGGCTTTATTTGCCAGGCTAAGGACTCTGGACTTCATTTTATAAGTAGAAGGGAAATGTGGGAAGAATGAAGTTGTCAAAAACTCCTGGAAAGCCAGTGGTGGCCCTGAAGGGGATGGGAGGAGGCAAGAGTGAGCTTAGCTGGAGATGGCGGCTCTGGACAAAGGCCCGGCAGGGCCGGTACTGTTTATTGTTCCTACTGACTCAAATGCAAGCATTGTTTCTGTGTTTTGTAGTTTTTTATCGTGGCTCATTTTGGGTGACATTAGCCTTTAGAATCTGAGGATCTACATGGGAGAAACTGCTCTCCAGGGACCGTCTCTCTGCCAGGTGCCAGGAACTGCTGCTGATGTGGCTGCCTGGCCCCCTTGGCATACCCCCGGCTGTGGCCCCTTGGCACTGCCTGCATCATGCTCCTTCCTGCCAGGCCAGAACCTTTCCCACCTTTGGATTCCCTCTTTGTGTGCCCCTTCTGCTTGGGGTTTAAGTGTGCAGCTGGCTACCCTTCCTTCTTCCTCATGAGTATTGAATAATACCTGAATGTTTTTAAATCTTATCCGTAGTTCAAAATCTAAAGGCTTTGATTTTCAAATGGGAAGTGAACCAACCATATATATGTTCTGAACAAACAAAAAAGGTCAATGCTACAAAAACAAAGTTTGGGCCGACATCTCTCTTTAGAAGAACAAGAATATTAGATCTGAAGCCAGATCTAATTTATAAGAAATAAACCAATAAGTAAAGATCACTTTAGGAGTAATTGTAGAACAGGACAATTGCATCTCAGCTCAATTTCTCTGCCAAACAGCATCTGTGTGGAAGAAATCTTTTATTTTTAATGAGGCAACTTTGTAAGAAATTCTGCCCTAGCCGGGCGTGGTGGCGCACACCTTTAATCCCAGCATTTGGGAGGCTGAGGTAGGAGGAGTGTTGTGAGTTTGAGGCCAGCTTGGGCTACAACGCGAGCGCAAGGCTGGCCCAAGCTACATAGTGCAACCCTGCCTCAAAAAACTAGGGCTGGGAGTTTGGCTCAGTGGCTTAAGCGCCTGTCTGGCAGGTGCGCGGTTGTGAGTTCAATTCCCGATGCCGCAAAAAAAAAAAAAAGAAAACAAAAGAAAAGAAAAAGAAATTCTGTCCTGTGAATCCATGGCTTAAAATGGAAATAGGCAGTCACCTGGAAAGTGTGCATGTGCTTGTGTTCAAGTGCACACATGTGCACACTCAGGACTGATGGAATACATGCATCCACTCTCTCTGCTGTGCTGAGGAACTATGGCCCTTCCATCGGGGTTTCCTGAGCACTTGCAAGAAGTCGGAATGGTAAGAGGGTGGTGTAGACACACTGCATTCACTCTGGGCTTCATGAGAGCCACCTACAAAAACAGGTGGAGGCCACAGGAGGGATATGCCCATGGCTCTACAGCAAGCCAGGGTTGGCCAAGAGGCAGCATCTGTGTTCCTGGCTCCTCAAAGTGCTGACAATGCTAAGAAGCCCTCTGTTCCGCTGTGACTCACACTGACCCTCTCCTGTCCACAGGCACTGTGAGGAGCGGTGTGGGGGGGCGTGGGTGTGGAGGAGGGTGGGATCACTACATTTAAACCCCTTGAACTCTAGGCTATGAATCAACTTGCAGTGGGATCTCAGACAATTTATTATCCTCTTTAGGACTCAGAATCTCTTACCTGTACAAAGGTTATTCCTGAGGTCTCTTAGGATTCAAAAATCCTCCAAGGATTGTGAGTGTTGTTCCTTGTCCTGGGCTTCAATTTCCTGTACGTCTCTTTGCTGCTGTCTACTTTTATGTTTACTTTTCAGTTATCTCATCTACGAAAGATGAACCATCTGTCTAACCATCCATCCATCTGTTAAATCAACTTTCTATCACTTAGGTGTTTTGACACCTAAGGTAATGAACTTACAAAGAGGAAAGGTTTATTTTGGCTCACAGTTTTGGAGGTTTCAGTTTATGGTAGTTGACTACATTGCTTTTGGGCCTGTGATGAGACAAAACATCATGGCAAAAATATTTGCCAGAAAAAGCTGCTTATCTCACAGTGGGTGGAAAGCAAAGAGGGAGGAAGAAAGGAGGCCCAGGTTCCAGTGTCACCTTCAAGGGCCTCATCTCTTCAAGGTTCTACCACCTCCCAGCAGTGCCCGAGGGCTGGGGACCAACCCTCTAACACATGCGGCTTTGGGGGCTACTCATGATCCAAATTAGAGCATTATCTATCTATTGGTTGCCAGATATCTACAATGTGCCAGATCCTATGCTAAATTTCCCCAATGTCATTATTCATTGTCATAATCCTGCATTTTTCTGCCTCTAATCTGCTATAGGCTAGAAAGGTAGATTTCCAAAGCTGTTAAGTATTAGGTGTGTGTTGTAGTCAGGGTTCGCAAGGGAAACTATTTTTATTCTTTTTTATATATAGAAGCATACCATCTATTCAGTGAAAAACTAACTTTTTACCATCTGATTTGAACAAATTTTCTACTCCTAAGTCATTTGATTGAAAGTACATTATTGCAGCATATATTTAATATTATAATTATTATTTTCCACAACATTTAATGCCATATTTCCTTCTCCCGCACTGAATATTTCCTCAATAGAAGTTGCCAAAAGGAGTCACAGCACATTCATAACAAAGACAGAAAACTTTCTCAGTTTCTGCTTTTAATATGATGATTCAATAAAAAAAAAGATGCCAAGTTGAGTTTAATCAGTTATGGGAAAATGAAAATCAGCCCATGTGTATATCATGGTCGTGATCATTAACACCCCCATGAAATGAAGGGAGAAAAGAGAGAAACAGCTGCTGCTTCTCACCAAACTTCTACACAACTTTTACCTTTTTTGTTTCTTTAAAAGGTATTCTTGGTTGGCAGGCACAAGGTTGTGAGTTCAATCCCCAGTGCTGCAAAAAAAACCAAACACACACAAAAAAAGGTATTCTTGGGGCCAGAGATGTAGGTCAGTGACACAGTGCCTGCTTGACAAGTGCGAGGTCATGAATTCAATCCCTGGTACCAAAAAAAAAAAAAAAAAAGGCATCCTTCTGCCTTTGATGGTGGGAATATCTGGGTGTCTTCTCAGGCCATTCCTGGGCAAGCCAATGAAAGCAAGTGCACGTGAAATGAAAACAGTAGGCTCCCCCACACATAGATGAGAGCCTTTTTGATTTCCATCTTGGCTCAGTTCAGAAGAAAAAGGAAGGGTTACATTCTTTAAAAAAAAAAAAAATGCAGTCTAGCTGCTGGCACGCCAGTCCATTCAAGTGTTCAGGTTAGTTGTCCAAGCACACAGAGCTTTTGGTGCCCTGAACACCTCCCTCTGTGATCCATAGAGTCTTCTGAGTGTGGTTATTTTGTTCATAATGTCACACACTATGTCAAAGGGTTTGGACCTTTCTGGAAACAACCATGTATGGGGATATTCTAGTTTAGAAATCCACGATAAGGCCAGGTGTGGTGGTGCACACCTTTAATCCCAGCACTAGGGAGGCTGAGGTAGGAGGAGCGTTGTGAGTTTGAGGCCAGCTTGGGCAACAACGTGAGCACAAGGCCGGCCTGAGCTACATAGTGCGACCCTGCCTCAAAAAACTAGGACCAGGAGTTTGGCTCAGTGGCTTAAGCACCTGTCTGGAAGGTGCAAGGTTGTCAGTTCAATTCCTGCTGCCACACACACACACACACACACAAAAGAAATCCATGATAAATTTTCCTAAGCAATCATCTTCTAACTTTGGGAGCCAATGCCTAAATTCCCAGCATTCAGATTCAGCAACTGAAAATCATGCCAGAAAAGCAAAGACCCAGTAACCCCCAAATGGGCTGTCTCTAAAGATCTGGTACATTCTTAGATCTCCACACCACTGAAAGGTCCTATGAAATATTAAAACAATTAAACTGACAAGGCTGATTTAACTATGTGTAAAGGCTTTATAAAAATATTCTGCAAGCAGCACTCGGGAGGCTGAAGTAGGCAGAGTATTGTGAGTTCGAGGCCGGCTTGGTCTGCAATGTGAGCACAAGGCCAGCCTGAACTACACAGTGCGACCCTGTCTCAAAAACACTAGGTCTGGGAGTTTGGCTCCGTGGCTTAAGCATCTACCTGGCAGGTGTGAGGTTGTGAGTTTGATCCCTGATATAACCAAAAAAACAAAAATACTCTGCAAGGGAAACAATTTAATATAGGACACATAATTTATAGGATTATTTTATAACAGTTACCCAAAGAGTCAAATACAAAAGAGTGCAGGAAATCTGTCCACACGCTGGAACCCCAAAGAATCCAGCTGAGGGCCTGGATCCCACGGCAATCTCCTGCATGAGTCCAGCTGATAAATTTTCCTAAGCGGTCATCTTCTAATTTCTGGAGCCAATGCCTGAATTCCCAGCATCCAGATTTCAGTAGCTGGAAATCATGCCTGAAGCCCACAGCAGTGCCCCCAACAAGTCCCACTGGAGGCCAAGAGCCCACGACAATATATCATGCAAGTCTGTAGCGAGGATCTGCACTGGGAAGGCCCAAAGGTCAGTGGTGGAAACTAGAAAGTCTGCACTAGAGGGATGAAGGATCTGTGCCAGCAGGCTGAGTGATCTGCACTGGAGCCAGGAAGCTCAGTTAAGGATGAGAGCTCCCCCAAAATGAAGCACAACCATCCTCAGTGACAACGAAGTCCCTAGCTTCTCCTACAGTGAGAACAACCAAGTTCATATCAGGAAGCCAGCATGACAAGCTCCTCCAGGAGAACCAACACCACCACCTCCTCTTGTTTGGTTCTCCTTTTTATGGTTGGCAACAACCCTCAGGTGGGCCTTCCACACCCAGCACCATGCTGATTCAGCTCAGCAGGGTGTTACAAGCTGACTAGCAGTCGTCAGTCCACCACAGTGTGAGAAGTCCATATGGAATGCCTAAGTAAATTATGGCATACTCAAATGACAGAACAAATAGTGACTGAATTTATGACATTAATTTATTATTTGATAAAATGCAAAATAAGCGACTTCACTGGTGCATAAATCTGTACACTCCCAGTATTGGAAGGAAATACACTAAGATTAATTTAGTTGCATTTTTGGGGTGATAATTCTTCTTGCACTTTCTTCCCCTGAGGTTTAGTGACTTTCTCCTGCCTTTTGGCAGACTTTCGCTCGGCAAACTTATTGATGCCTGCTGTCCTTTAGGAACCACTTCTACTGCTTCCAGTCCAGAAAAAGGGGATATTACTATGCACAAATAAATTGCCTAGGACTTGGATGAGCAGAGGTGTAGAGTTTGAGTGTCTGTTGGCCTCTAGGCCAGGAGAAAGCTGCTTCCAGCCAGGTTCTGTTAATAGAAGGCGGCAGTGCCTTGGCACAGACAGGCTGAGTAGCTGCTATTTTAGCACTGTCCAAGTTACACCAAAGATCAACAACACAGGGCTATTTATAGCTTTGCTTGGGTGTGCACCTGGATCAACAGCCCCAGGGGGCTGACTGCTGTCCCCGGCCCCACCCAACTTCATCTCTGTTGAGGCTGTGGTTCTCTACTCCCCCACTGAGTTCACAGTAGTTCATTCGTTTTCTTTCTTTCTTTCTTTCTTTCTTTCTTTGTTTTTCTTTCTTTCTTTTTCTTTCTTTCTTTTTAATTTTTGGTTAACATGTATAAATTGTACTTCATAATAGCTTTCATTAGGAAAAATGGTTCCCAGGTGGAAGCAAAAAGTACAACTGAAGAGAGGGGTGTGATGGCCCTTAGCTACAAAGACCCTGCTGCGGGTAAATGAAAGCGCGAAATGTTGAATGCAGGTGTAGCTTAGAGTCTGCATAAAACAGAAACAAGGAACATCACATCATCACATGTGGGCCAGTTCAGGATTTATGTTTTTAAATAACTTTTTTACCCTAGCCACTGAAGTACAGCCCTAATTTTTTTTTTTTTTTTTTTTTTTGAGACAAGGCCCAGGCGGGCCTCAAACTTATATTTCTCTTGCTTTAGCCTCCCCAGGAGCTGAAATTATAGGTGTGCATCACCACACCTGGCGTGAATAGCTTTTATGTCACTCTGAACTTTTTATTATTAAGAGTCAGGAAGGGACACTTACGAGGTACAAGTTTGCTGCCTTTTTTGGGGGGAACTCCTGCACCAATCTGGGGATTTGTGAAGATTCTAAGAGACATCAAGGGCCCCCACATTCGTGGCAGCCTCAGGCTCAGTCTTTCCAGCATTTTCTCTAATGCGCTACAGGACTGAAAGCAGCAGCCATTCCTAATGAACTTTTAACTTGTGCCTCAGAGCTGGACTAGATTCCTGGTAGTGCGCTATGAATTCTGTATTTTTCTTTGGAATAACCCATTACATTGTACTTTTTTATTAATATAAAAAACCTGGTAAACGTAAACATTTTAAATATACCACAATTTTTATATTCCTGTTACTTTAAATGGCCTTTGTGTTTGAACACACTACTGACCTTCCTGTACGTCTGAGAGGCCCTGGTATTGCTCAGTGAAGGGCTGGCCCCACTCATCCCATTAGCCAGGATGGATGCTGTCAGCACATAAGGATAGAAAGAATTAAATACACATCGAGGTCAAAACTGTCTTCTCTGCTGAGCCGCGCGATTCCCTCAGCGCCTATTGTAGGTTATATGTGCTTGTCTTTCTTCCCCCAGCTAGATCACAGGCTCTTTATTGAATCATAAAATGAGCCCCGGAGATATTAAGTGAGCTGCTCAAGGTCACCCGGGCAGGCAGCAGCTGCGGAGGGGCTGGAGTCCAAGTGTGGCTCAGCCTGTTTTATAA
Source organism: Dasyprocta punctata (assembly GCA_004363535.1). Classification (NCBI taxonomy): domain Eukaryota; kingdom Metazoa; phylum Chordata; class Mammalia; order Rodentia; family Dasyproctidae; genus Dasyprocta; species Dasyprocta punctata. The sequence continues at coordinate 37,499 of RJWM01000696.1, forward strand.
GGTCACATATTATCAGCTGTGCTATTTTGGGGAATTCCTGTTCAGAGCTGCTGCAGCTTTTATCAGACTGTGCACATCTCTGAATTGCCCAGAAACAGATGGAAAAGTGGCAGCACTTTCCCTAACCCCTTGGTGACTTAACAAATTGCCTGTCCTCATTAACATTATACAGCCTTACGCTTTCAAAATAGTGTTGATGAACTTCAGCAAGAGGTGACCCTTTCTTTCCTGCAGGCCATGTCTCACCCAGCTCTATGTCTGTCACAGGGCAGAGGGAAGAGATTCTGAGCTTGCCCACTGGGTTGACACAAAGGCTGGGAGGTTGGCAGTACAGCACGTCGGTTCCATGTGAGGGCATGGGCGTGGCCTCCGACCACTGGCCTCCTTGGAGTGTGGGGCAGCTGGTAACATCTAACATGCGCTTCGTCTGCCACCAACTGCTGCTTCTAGCATCTGTTCTCGAGAAATTCCCACACCCCACCTGGAGGCATACCTGAGTACTCGCAGCCATTAGAACCACCAAGACATCCAGCAACAGGGAAGTCACTTATTAAACCGTGGGGTAAATCCACACATGCTGACCTGGAAGGTTTCCAAGGCATGCTGTTTGGTGACTAGAAGCAAGCTGCTTGGCGATGAGGGGCGTGGATATGACTGGTGAGGAAGAGGCTGAAAGGCTGCCTGACCATGTACCCCTCTGTGGAGGGCAGTGACAGTGGACTTTGTGCTTTTTGTGTTCAGTTGATTTTACTGCTCCCTCGTTGATGACCATTGGTGTTCCCAGCTGTCTTAGTCTGCTTTGTGTTGCTGCGAAAGAACACCACAGATCTGGTAAACTATAAACGACAGAAGTTCATTGGGGTCACAGGTCTGGGGCATATGTCAAGGCCTGGTGGAAGCACAAGTGAGCACTCGAGGTAGCTCAGGAGCCCCGTTGTCCTCATCCCTTCTTAATGTGCACCTCTCGACCCTGTCACAAGGGTAGTGACATTTCAGTGTGAATTTTGGAAGGGACATTCAACCCATAAATGCCAGTCTTTCTCTTACAGACAAGGCCACTGCACAGACGTCTTTACATGTATGTGCAGATACGTCCCAGAACCGCAACTGCTCTGGTCATTTGATAGCTATCACAGAGCTCCCCTCCAGGAGTTAGACCATTTTGCACTCTATCAATAGCACTTGAAAGTGCCTTAAAAAAAAAAAAAAAGCAACGAAAAAAATTGAGGTGAACTTTACATAATATAAAGTTAACCTTTTAAAAGCACACAGCTCAGTAGCACTTGATACATTCAGAGTGTTGTGCGGGGTGGAGACTTATGCTTTGTATTGCAGGGTTTAAAAGGGGCTTACAATGATAATGCATTCATGTGTTCTTTGTTTAATTAAAAATGAAAGAAAAAGAAAAAGAGTATGGACTTTCGAGGTAGGCAGCTCCCTTCACTGGTAGTGTGACCCCAGGGAAATTACTGATTCCATGTATGGCACTGTCCCCACCTCTGGAAGGTACAGAAATGAAAACTTCCCTGTGGGGTTAATGAGAAGACTCAATGCATGAATACAGGAAAAGCAGCCGTCCCACTGTCAGGGTGTGGCCTTAGATATCAGTTGTTTTCTCCCCCAACCCCCTGGAAGGCGATGCATTCATAGGCTCTGACCTTGGCAGTGAGGGTTCAAATCCCAGCTCCTCTCTTTCTCTGTGTACTCTTTAGCAAGTTTCTCAACCTCAGTTTCTGCACATTTGTGAACCTCAGTTTCTGCACATTTAAATAGGGATAGGAGGGTGTACAGAGGACTGAGCAAGATGATGTGTATGAGGAACTTCAAATGGTACTGGGTACAAGTCAGTGCCCATGAAATGGGGGCTGGTAGGATTTTTGCCAGCCCCTGGTGCAGTGCATGGGACCGTAGGAGCCTAGTGGGTAAAAGACTCCCTGATGCTGCCTCTCTCTGTTCTCTGCTGCAGAGCTATTGGTGCCAATCCTCTGTACTGTGACTGCCACCTCCGCTGGCTATCCAACTGGGTGAAAACTGGCTACAAGGAACCGGGCATTGCCCGCTGTGCTGGGCCCCCAGACATGGAGGGCAAGCTGCTGCTCACCACACCTGCCAAGAAGTTTGAATGCCAAGGTGAGTCCTAAAGAAAGGGGTGGTAGGGGCTGATTGAAGTCCCACCCCCTGCTGCTAGGGAGCTTGGGACTCACCTGCCCCTGGCAAGGCCTTCCAGACATTCTGTGTCTGTGTGGTGACTCCTAGAGAGGAGTCGGGGCAGGCATGAAGCACTTGCTGTGTGTTAGGATGGCTGTCTTCAGTCCTGACATGTAACAAACAAAAAAAGTCAGGCAGAAAAATTTGAGGTTGTCAGGGCTTAATCCTTCCCCGGAGTAACGTTAGAAAAATGAAAATAGCAGCCTCTCAGCAGCGCAAGCACTCCAACCTCCCTTAGGTAGGGATCCTGCTCAGCAATTAGCTTGAGCCCTTCTCCGTCCCCGGTGGAGCCGGTGAACCAGCTGCCACTGCCTTGATGTTTGTAGAAAGTGGAGCTAGCACATGACTGGCAGCTTGCTCTGGCTTGGCTCTGGGTGCCTCACCTCAAGCATCTGTAAATACTGGCTAGGGGATTGACAGGTGGCTGAGTGACTGACTGAGGCCCAGCTTTTTGTGCAGGGATTCCCCCGGGGTGGGGGGGCCATGGCCCTTGCTCCCTGCAAGCTCAGAGGCCACCTCAGAAATGAAAATGACAGCCATAGGTTAATGAGGAGATGCTGGACCACCCTGGGCGCAGGATGCTGTCACAGTGGTCCCCATTCAGAAGAGCCAGCCTGTGGCCAGGCTTTTGGAAGCAGGTCAGTTGATGCTAGCATGCGCTCAGTATTTACCGAACAGGGTAGGGCTAGTGCTACTGTGTTTTGTTTTTTGTTTGGTTTTGGTTTTGGTTTTTAATTTTCTATTGAAATGTACCACACATACATGAGTGAAAAGCTCAGTGCATCTTCACTGTGCAGCCAGCAGCTGGGTCAAGAAACAGAACCCACCTTATGCCTGCAAGTCCCTCACCAGCTTACTGTCATTACTGAACAATGTTCTTATTTCTGTTCATGCCTCGTTAGCAGTACTGATGTGCCACTGCTACTAGAAGGAGCCTCATAGGGAAGCCCAAGATAACTGGCCTGGTTTTTCTATCTATCTTGTGAGGTCCCAGTGCCTCTTGCAAGTGTTGCCCACTAACCTGGTCAACGCTTTGCCATCTGCTTCTGTAGCCGCATCCAGGAGGGCTGCAGAGGAGCCTGCTGTAGCCCTGATGTGGGGGAGGGGGAAGGAAGGGAAGGGGGAGGGGAAATGCCCCTGCCTTAGTCTTGAAGAGGAACAAACTCAACACACATGCCCCTCCCCAGATGGCCTCCCTGCAGAGCTGAGCTCAGGAACAATCTTCCATTTTGCTAGTGGCTGCCTTCCTTTATCCTGTGAGTGGGTGGCAGGCTAGCATCCTATGTTAGGAGGTTGTGAGGGGAAGAGGAAATGCCAGCTGACTTCAGTTATGACTGTGCTACTCTTGTGCTGATGGTGTGATGCCCACCCTTGTGTGCCTGCAGTACCTCTCCACCAGGCACTTTGCAGATTCCAGCAGTTAGTCCTTCTAGCCCAGACTGGGGCTGGCATGGCCCATGGCATAGAGGTGGGTCCAGAGGCTGGGAAGGTGAACTGTGAAAGAGGAGTGTAACCAGGATCCCAAAGACACAGAGAGAATCTTCTTGGGGAGTGTCGCGTGCCACCACCTCTGCAGGGCTGAGCTTCACAGGGATTTGGAGTTCTGCGGACAGGCCTATGTAGCTGTCTCCATCCCTCTACACTAACGTTCCTGTCACCACAGGTCCCCCCACTCTGGCTGTCCAGACCAAGTGTGATCCCTGCTTGTCCAGCCCATGCCAGAATCAGGGCACCTGCCACAACGACCCCCTTGCGGTATACAGGTGTGCCTGCCCCAGTGGCTATAAGGTGAGCAGAGGCTGAGGCTGGAAGGAGGCAGCTCTACACGTGTGCTGCAGGCCAGGCCAGGTTGTCTGTCTGGCTTCCCCAGGCTGTCCCAGCACCACAGCAGACCCTGGCACACAGCAGATGCTTGGGTGAACCTGTCATCCGTGACCTCATAGATGGATGAATGAATGAATGGGTGGGTAAATGAATGAATGAAAGAATAAACAACTAACTCCTGGGACTGAGCTGCAGAGGGGCTGGCTGCCTCTTGGCACACACTCACCTGACTTTTCCTCCCAGGGCCGACACTGTGAGATATCCTTAGACAGCTGTGCCAGCAGCCCTTGTGGAAATGGGGGGACCTGCCAAGCCAAGGAGGGCAAGGATGTCAGCTTCACGTGAGTGGCCTGAAGGGGCAGGATCCTGGGGTGCTGATGGGCCCACAACCCAGGCCTTGGTGCCCTTCTTCTCCACAGGAGATGACTAGGCCTCCCTGTACTCCAGGAGGCGGGATGGTCTCAAGGGGAGCAGATGCATGCTCCACACCACAGCCAGTGGGCTGACCGAGGCCACATGGGCCAAGCGCCTTCTCATCCTATGAGGTAAAAGCAGAGAGCCTAGAGGACAGCCAGGTCACACAGCACAAGGTCACAGGGGTGAACTGGGAATTGGGGTCTGCTTCCTGCTCTAGCAAGGTGCTAGGTACAGAAGGTCTTTGGGGGCACTGGGAATCCATGGTCAAGGACATATGCAGTGGTGGTGCAGGGGCAGATTAGGAGCCTTTGATAAACCTTCACTGACCCCCGAAGCCTCCACTCTGCACTGAACAGCCCATCGGGTGTGCCAGCGCCTGAAGAGCAGCCCCCAGCCAGCTGGTCCTACCAGCTGCCACCCTAAGCCCAGACCTATAGCTGAGGTTGCTGTGGGGTGGCTGAGACCTGCCCAGAAGTGGAACCAAGCTCTGGTCACTCCCTCTGAAGCCCTCACAACCCATTCTCATCCGTTAAATCCCTCTGGTGTTAAGGTCACATCTAAACCTCTCCCACTGCGATGGCCCCAGGACTTCCACCTCCCCCTCACTCCAGAGCTTTTCTGAGGAATGCACAGTGCACAGCTGCTGAAAATGAATTGCTCACTGAACAAATTGACTCTTCAGAAGACAATGTTGAATCTACCAGCAGAATCTCTGCACACCCAAATTACCAGATGGGAAAAATAAAATACTAAGTGGCCTCTCCTCTGAGGTTCACCTTGGAAACTCGTCCGTGTGATAGGTGCAGCTCCTCAGACCCTGGGCTCCAGCTCCAGCAAAGCTCCCCTCCCCTTGCCTGGACTCCTCCTCACAGGCAAAGCCACCCTTGCGGACCGAGGAGTTAGAACCGCCACAGCCTGGCCCTTGCTTATCCCAGCAGGGTGGGCCCTCCAGGTAGGGGGGTTCTCGAGTTACCCCTCAACCTGAGGCTCTCCTGTTGACCTATGCCCACTTCCCCTCCCCTGCCTCTACCTCCTGCCAGAGGGGTTTCTTCAATGCAAAGTGACCTTCTCACCCCAGTAACCCCAGCTTAAAATCATTCTGTTGTTAAACTTGACAGCATGCCGTGCAGCATGGCCTTTAGCCCTCTTTAGTCACGTAGTCCCCCAGACAAAATGTAAACTGATAAATAACAGTGCCCTGCATGCCTTAGATTGCCGGCTAAGATATTCTTTGTGAATTTTTTTTTTTTTTTTTTTTTGAGGGAAGAGGGTGGGAGTGTTTTGAGACACCGTCTTACTAGGTTGCCCAGGCTGACTTTTGTGTCAAGATCCCCTTGCCTCAAACCTGGAATTATAGGTGCACACACCCCCCGCCACGTGCCTGGCCACCCTGTTACCCTTTCTTCTGGAGCTGGTATTTCTATTGTACTCCCCACCTTTTTAGTCTTTGTCTAATGGAATAGGATTTTTTGTTAGGATCACTTGGCAACTTCTCTGCCACAGACATGGATACAAGAGTTAATATTAAAGTCTCTCTTCATAGTTTGTGTCATCATAAGCCTCCAATTAGAAGTGTCTTTTGTATTATCATTATACAGTCATGCAAAACCACATAATTACTATAAGATCTGACTGATAGTTATTAAGCATAAAAAGAAAATGTTTAGATGGTAACTCTTAATGGAGCAGAAAGGGTCTTTCATCTCTCAGTTGGCTTATGTGTCCATGGGGGCATGGGATGGGAAGGGCTCAGTAATTACTGAATTCCTGGTTCGTTTTGTTTTTATAGATATAAATGCTGGGAAAATTTTGTTCATATAAATATACTGATCAAATTAGGAGTTTCATTATAGCTGTGTCTCTCAATTCTTTGAAACCCTTCCCAGATTGTGTGCCTAAAACTGTAGAGTGACCAGTCATCGAAAGTATTTTATTTTTTTATTTTAGTACTGGGAATCAAACTCAGGACCTCGCGCTTGCCAGGCAGGCGCTTGCACCGCTGAGCTTTATTTCTGGCCATCGAAAGTATTTTTAATGCTCTGTCAGCTGACAGTTCCATTAGGTCTCCCTTCACTTTTAACATGCAGAACTGGAAAGTCCTTGACTTAAATGCATTTCTTCAGTTCCTGTTTACTCACCCCTGTCCCTAGTTGCTGCCTTACTTGGAACCTGGGGGCAACGTGCACCTTGGGTTTGACCTGAGAGCAGAGCGCCTCTACAGAATCCTGGGCATGCGGGTGTACAGAGGAGCATTTTTGGATATTTGAAGAGCTGGATGTGAATTCTTCCAGCCTCTCTCTGACCCTCACATCCCTTGGCAAACCTTGGGTGCTCAGGGAAGGGTGTACCTTGGTTTGAAGATCACTGATTACTAGGACCCTCCACAACCTGGTCCCTGCTCACCACAGCCTGTCCTCACCATGTCCCTGAGGTTTATGCTCCTGAAGTTCTGAACTGTGTGGGTGAGCAGGTCCTTCCCAGGGGACTAGCCTCTCACTTTGGCTTTTAGCAATCTCCATCTCTGCTGCCTTCCCCTTCCCTTCCCCTCCCTTCCTGGAGTTCCCTGTTAGGATCCTTGGTTAGGTTAATTTATCATCTCTTTCTGGAAGCCTGCCTTACCCATTCCCTGCCAAGGAAGAGAGGGCTGTCCCCTGCCCCTTCATGCCCACACCCTGGCTTCCATGCTTCTATCATTGATACGCACCACTTTTCCTCCTCATCTCCTCTGTCTCCCTCGGCAGACTGAGTCCCATGGGGGCTGGTCTGGTCTTGCGCTCCGCTCACCCCCATGGCCCTAGCAAGGTTTGGCCAAGGCAGAAGCCATAACTCTGTGCAGTGATGATCCTGACCTGAGGCCACAGGCTTCCACCCAGGAAGGCAACCTCTCCATCCTTCCCTGTCCCCACAGGTGCTCCTGTCCCATCGGCTTCGAAGGACCAACCTGTGGAGTGAATGTGGACGACTGTGCAGAGCACGCCTGTGCCAATGGGGGCATCTGTGTGGATGGGGTGGGCAACTACACCTGCCAGTGCCCCCCACAGTTTGAGGGTGAGTGTGGCAGGGCAGGGGCACACTTGAGTCTTGTGCTGTGGGTGGGAGGGCTGGAGCCTCCTCGGTAGCAGTTGGAGGCTTGCTGGGCCTGGCCCTCCTCCTGCCGCTCACTCCTTCTTCCCCCAGGAAGGGCCTGCGAGCAGCTAGTGGACTTTTGCTCCCCAGATATGAACCCGTGTCAACATAAGGCCCAGTGTGTGGGCACCCCAGATGGGCCCAGGTCAGTGCCACCAGGGCCAGGGGTTCTGGCGTGGGCTCTGCCTCCTGCCATCCCCTTCCTCCTGTTGGGTGGGGGTGGGGTGGAGGGCTGGACTCCACTGTTAAGCTCCTGAGAGATAGCGCAGGGCTGCTGATGGGCACAGCTCTGTGGCCAGCCAGACCTGGGCTTGCAGCATGACCTGGGCTACACTGCTTGGTGCACTGAGCCTGCTTGCTCACCCTAAACTGAGCATGGCAGCAGCTTCCTCCAGGGGTAATGGACAGGTTAGGTGAGAGTAGCTCCATGTCTGGCATCTCAGTGACCCATCCGTAGCTGTTCCCTCTAGATTCACAACCTCTCATCCTTGCTTATAAATCCACAGAGCTCTAAAAATCCAAAAAGAACTCCCCTGCGGACAAGATTTGACCTGACCCTATCTGGTATGAAGGGTTGACCTCCACTGATACAAGATCTCTTACACACATCCATCCCATAATCCCTTCAAAGGAAAATATGTGTAGATTTTGCTGCAGAAATGTGAACTTGTCTGCTTATGGAGGGGCATCCTCCAGAAGAATGAAGATTGGGCCCAGTGGAGTGGGAGAGGTTGGGGGAAGAGGGACACTGAGCCTGTGGGATGCAGGACCCTGTGCTGGGGCTCCTGGGGGAACACAGGGAACAGCTAAGCAGTGACACAGGTTGGGAAGGGGCGGAAGGCTGGCCTTGGATGTACCCTTGGTGGTGAAAGTGAATCCTCTGGGGCACGATTCCCCTCTCCTCCTGCTACTGGCATCCATTTTCTCCCAGCCCAGGACCCCCTAAACTCACTTCTCACACTGGAAAAGACTCTCAGAATGGGCAGGGGCTCTTGATACCCTCAGCTCTGTGTGACCTCCTAAGAGATCTCCATCAGCTACTGGGGACTTGAGGTTTTTAGTCACACACACAGGCAGTTTGGGCCTCAGCTAGCTGAGCTCTAGGCTGAATGTGCAGCTGATGCTGGCTCCCTCCCTACCTCCAGGTGTGAATGTGCACCAGGTTACACAGGTGACAACTGCAGTGAGACCCAAGATGACTGCAGGGGTCACCGCTGCCAGAATGGGGCCCAGTGTGCGGATGCAGTCAACAGCTACACTTGCCTCTGTGCCAAGGGCTACAGGTGAGCTGCCTCCTTTGGCTTTCAGTCCGGGATGGCAGGAGTCCTCCATCATTTGGGGAGAATAAGGGTCAGAGCCTTGGTGTTAAATACTGGAGTATTAACTGTGGTCCTGCTAATCCCAACTGAATAGCCTTGGGAAAGTCATGTAACTACTCAAAACCCAGGCAGAGGGTCTCTAGCCTGTCTACTGGAGGGGTGAGTGGTAGACACAGATTACAGGGGATCACCCCATCATTCACCTGCCCAACCAAATCTCTGAAGCCAACTCCTGCCATAAAAGCTCTCTGCCTTCTAACACAGCCTCCCGTGCCAGACTATAGGAGCTGCCTTCCTTCTGGCCACTCACTGCATGCTTTGCTTGTCTTTTTTTTTTCCCCTAGTGTTGGGGATTGAACCCAGGGCCTTGTACATGCTAAATGTGCACTCTACCACTGAGCTGCACTCTCAGCCTCATTTTAAAAGCATCTTTATTGAACTGTCATTCACATAGTATGTAATTCACCCAAAGTGTAAAATTCAGTTTTTGTTAGAATTGTGTATCCATCACTGCAATCAATTTAGGACATTTCCATTACTCTAGAAAAAACCCCATGCCTGTTTGTCACATCCAACTTACCTTTCATCTCAGCAACTCTAAATCTGATATTTGTGCCTATAGATTTGCATATTCTGAACATTTCACATGATGGAATCATACAGTGTGTTGTGCTTTGGCATCTGCCTTGTTTCCCATAGTATAATATTTTCAAGCTTTGTCTGTGTTGTGGCACATATCAGCCCTTCATTCCTGAATAATAACCCACTGCATAAATATACCGTGGTTTGATTACCCATTCCTTAGCTGGTAGACATTTAAGTCGTTTCTACTTTGCGGCTATTATGAACACTGATGCTATGAATATTCACATACAGGGTTTGTGTGGTCATGCACCGTCAGTTCTCTTGGGTATATATCTAGGAGTGGGTTCACTGCACCTTAGGGAGTTCAGTTTGAGAAACTGTCAAACCATTTCCTAGTGGCTGTCTCTTCCCACAAACAGTAAATGATGGTTTCAATTCCTCCCTATATTCTGCAACACTTATCATTTTGTTTCTAACCATCCTAATGAGTGTGAAGTGGTATCACATTGTGGTTATAATTTCCATTTTCTTGATGGCTAAGTAAGTTTAGCATCTTTGCATGTGCTTATTAGCCATTTATATATATATATATATTTTGGAGAAATGTCTTACCAAGTCCTTTGCCTGTTTCTTAATTGAGATGTTTGTCTTTTTATCATTTGAATATAAAATCTCTTTATATACTTATGCAAGTTCCATATCAGTATTAAGTCCCTCAATATAATATTTGAAAATATTTTCTTCTATTCTGTGGTTGTCTTTTCTTGATAATATCCTTTGATGCACAAAAGTCTTTACTTTTGATGACTTCTAGGTTGTCATCTAGGTTGTGTTTTTTTTTTCTTGTTTGTGCCATAGTGATGTTCTATTTAAGAAATACCTAAAGTCATAATTTGTATCTATGTTGTCTTCTAAGAGTTTTACAGTTTTAGCTCACATATTTAGCTTACCTAAAGTCATTGATCCATTTTTTTCATTAATTTTTGAATATGGGTTTGTGACAGCTGTCCAACTTTATTCTCTCTCTCTCTTTTTTTTTTTTTTGGTGACACCAGGACCGGGGATCAAACTCACAACCTCGCACCTGCTAGACAGGCTCTTAAGCCACTGAGCCAAACTCCCAACCCTTAACTTTATTCTCTTATATGTCAATATCCTGACATCCTATTTGGTGAACAGGCTATTTTTTTCATCTATTTGTGTTGGCTTTCTTGACCATAAATATTGAGAATATTTTTAGATTCCTAAATTATATTCCATTGATCTATGTGGTTGTCCTTATGCCAGCACCACACTGTCTTGGTTTTTTGTTTTGTTTTGTTTTGTTTTTTGTCTTTTTTTTTTTTTTTTTTTTTTTTTTTTTTTTTTTTTTTTTTTTTTTTTTTTTTTTTTTTTTTTTTTCGGCACTGGGGATTGAACCCATGATCTTGCGCCTGCCAGACAGGCTGTTTTTTGTCTTTTGAGACATGGTCTCCCTATGCAGTGCAGGTTGACCTTCAACTCACTTTGTAGCCCAGGCTGGCCTGAACTCACAGTGATCCTCCTGCCTCAGCCTCCCAAGTGCTGGGATTACAGGTGTGCGCCACCGTGCCTGGTTCACACTACCTTGATGGCTGTTGTTTTGTGATAACTTTTGAAACTGGAAAATGTGAGTCATCCTGCTTTGTTCTTCTTTTTCCAGATTGTTTTGGCTATTCTGAGTTCCCTGAATTTCCATATGAATTTTAGCATCAGCCTATCAATTTTTGCAAAAGTCAATTGGGATTTTGATAGGAATTACGCTAAATCAGTAGTTTAGTTAAAGAGGTATTCGTTTAACAATATTAACATGTCTAATCCATGAACATAGGTTACCTTTCCATTTAGATAGTCTTTAAATTCTTTTAATCATTGTTTTGTAGTTTTCAAAGTATATGTTTTACACTTATTTTAAAAATTTGTTCCTGCATGTCTTATTCTGTTTAATCCAATTGTAAATGGAACTGGTTTCTTAATTTCATTTTGCTTTATTTTTGTGCATTAATTTTTGTATCCTTGTTAAATCCTTTACATAGTTCTGAGAGTGTTTTAGTGAATTTCCTAGTATTTTCTTATACAGGATCATGTCATCTACAGATAGAAATAGTTTTGCTTTTCCAGTTTGAGTGGTTTTATTTCCTTTTCTTGCCTGATTGTTTTGGATAAACTCACTAGTTCATTTCATAGTAGTTATGAGAGCATATATCCTTGTTTTTTTCCTACTCTTAGGGGGAAAGCATTCAGTCTTTCTCCATTAAGTATGCTGTTAGGTGTGTTTTCATTAAGTCAATCGAGTTCACTTCTTCCTTGCTTTTTGAGACAGGGTCTCACTATGTAGTTCAGGCCACCTTGAACTCGCTATGTAGCCCAGTGTGACCTCAAGCTTACAACAGTTCTGCCTTGGTGTTCTGAGTGCTGGGATTATAGGTGTGTACCACTGTGCCTGGCTGGAGTTTACTTCTACTCCTAAATTATCTATGTTTTTTTTTAATCATAAAGGGATTTATGAAGTTTCTCTGATTTTTTTTTTTTGCATCTGTGTAATTTTTTTTGTTCTGTAGCTAGGATGTTTTACATTAAGTGATTTCAGATGTTAAAACAACCATACATATGGGACAATTTCCAAATGGTAATGGTATATAATACTTTTTATGCTGGATTTGATTTGCTAAGATTTTTTGAGGGGTGGTATCAGGGATTGAACTCAAGACCTCACACTTACCAGGCAAGCACTTGAGCCACTGAGCTAAATCCCCAGCCCTCATTTGCTAGGATATCTTGAGTTTTTTGTTTGCTTGTTTGTTTTGTTTTTGCTAGGGATTGAACCCAGGACCTTCACACTGAGGTACGTCTCCAACCCTTTTTTAAAATTTTGAGACACGGTTTCCATAAGTCACTAAGTTGACCAAGCTTGGGTTGCATTTGTGATGTTCCTCCCTCAGCCTCTCAGGGTGCTGGAATTACAAGCATATGGCACCACGCCCTATGTCTTTTTTTTTTTTTTTTTGGTACTGGGGATTGAACTCATGACCTTGCACATGCCAGGCAGGTGCTTGTACCACTGAGCTAAATCCCCAACCCCAATCATGCCCTATGTTTGTAAAGGATATTAATCCATAATTTTTTGATATCTTTGTTTGCTGTGGTATTAAGGTAATGCTAGCCTCATGCAGTGAGCGAGGAAGTGCCCCTTCCTTTTCTTTTTGGAAGTTTGTGAAGAATTTCTATTAATTCTTTTTTAAATGTTTGCTAGAAAATATCTGGTCCTGGGAAGTTTTCTGATTACTAACTCAACTTCTTCTCAATTCAGATGTTCTATTTACTCTTGAGTCAGTTTTGGAACTTTATGTGTTTCTAAGACTGTCTATTTCATTTGTGCTATTTAATTTGATGCACAAAGTTGTTCTTCATATGCCCTTATTGTTATTTTTATTTCTATAAGGTTGGTAGTAATTCAGATTTTAGTAATCTGGGGTAGTCTCTCTTTCTGCCTATGTCATGAGTCTGTACTCATGTCTATATAATAAAACTCACCTTGTAGCATTATTGACACGAGCAGTGAATGCTTCTTCAGTTTTAATGTACACAGGAATCACCCGAGATCTTGTTGAAGAGTGGGTTGAGTGGGGTTTTAATTTCTGTGAAGTGCCTAGTAGTGTCAATGCTGCGGGACCAAAGACCAAACACCCTTGTTTCTCAGTATCATTCTGGCTCTTGATTCTCTCATAGAACAGTGTTCACTGAAGTAGCTTCTGTCACTTTAAGGGTTCATTTCCCCCAGGTGTTTAGTGACTTCTTCTCCAGGACTGTGGGAGAGAAGATGTCCCTTTCCTTCCTTTGGCTCTGCCCTTTCTGACTTATATCCTTTCCTCTCAGCGGACAGCTCTGTGAGATCCCTCCCCGCCCACCTGCCCCCAGGAATCCCTGTGAGGGGACTGAGTGCCAGAATGGGGCCAGCTGTGTGGACCAGGGCAGCCAGGCTGTGTGCCAGTGTCTCCCAGGCTTCGGTGGTCCTGAGTGTGAGAAGTTGCTCAGTGTCAACTTTGTGGATCGGGACACTTACCTGCAGTTCACTGACCTGCAGAATTGGCCACGGGCCAACATCACACTACAGGTGCGTGCCCAGGGGCCTGGTCACAAAAAGGAGGCAGGGAACCGAGGACCCTGGCCTTGGTCAGAGCATCAGGTTGCAAGCCTGTCTGGGGGAACTGGAAGGAATCTGTGTTAGAATTCTTCCTGGGGCTCCGAATCTCGGCCTGAACTAGTTTATGCATAACTGGAAGGGTTATTGATCCACACACCAGGGCAGGGATAGATGTGGTCTCATGGATGATTGGATCCAGAAAACCAAACTTTCCTGGGTCCTTTCCCACCATCTCTTGTCTCAACCGCTCCTTACCTTCTGTCTCCAACCCCACAGACAGGCTTGCTTCACACGGCCAGAATGTGTCCAGAGTTAATTCTGGGCTTATGTCTTTAACTAAAGGTTCCTGGTGTCCCTTAAATTGCCCCTTTCATATCTTCAATTCCATCTCAGAACATCATCATGTTGAGGATTTTAAAAAAAGTTCCATCTCAACACTTAAAACATAGGTATTTTGCTAAATATATCTTGAAGAAGGGAGACTAGAGTGGACTGTACACATCACCCAGTAAAAAATGTAAACCCCTCTTTAGTCAGCTCTTTCTCCCAAATTCCATTCCTTATCCCAAATGCCACCTCTTTCTTCCTGCCTTTCTTTGTCCTTGTCTCCTTCTCCTCAGAACCCTTTAGCCTCTGAAGCATGCTTATTCTGCTCTGTTGCCCATATCGCCTCTCCAGAATCCTGTCCACTAATATTGTCCACACAGCGAGATGACAGGCAGAGTAACTGTATGACAAAACAAAACTCACTAAAATGCCAGGCCTTGTGGTGCATGCCTGTAATCCCAGCACTCAGGAGGCCGAGGCAGGAGGATTGCTGTGATTTTGATACCAGCCTGGGCTACATAAGGAGTTCAAGGCCAGTCTGGACCACATAGTGAGATGCTGTCTCACAAAAACCAAAACCAAACCAAACCAAACCAAGACAATTCAATGAAACCCCAATCCAGCATTGCCTCAGGTACATCCTTGGTTTTATCCTGATATCCCCAGGCGGCCATTATCAGACTGAAAGGGGCTCTTCCTTCCCAACTCTAATTAGACAACAGTCAAAAGTCTAAGGGAAGCTGTCTGATTGGCCTGGCTTCAGTCATACACCTGCCTCTGGACCAACCACTGGGTCTAAGAAGTGGGCCAGCCTGGGCCATCTGCCCACCTCTATGGACTGGAAAATTAGTCTTTACCAGAAGTCAGAGGAGGGACAGCCAGAGGGGAAACACCTCTGAAACAAAAATCTGCCTCCAACAACAGTCACTACCTCCTGAGTGGCTCCTTTCAGGTTGGACAGAGCTGGCTGAGACAACCTTCCTAAACCTATCCCCTCTGTGGTCCCACCCTATGCAGCTGACTCCCTGAAACCCACACAAAGGTCTGCCCACCAGCGGGAGGTGGTGGTCCCAGTCTCCCTCTTAGTCCCTGGTCAGATTCCCCAAAGCTCTTACCTGCTCTGCTGGCACATACTTTCCAGACTTTAGCTGGCTCATCCACCTCTCTGCCTGACCGTGGCCAGGCTGGCAGTGGATGGCATTTGAAGCCAGAGCAGCCAGCCCCAGTCTGCACCCCATGCATGAGTGATCCCTGGGGAGGCTGGGCAGGCACAGAAGATGTTGCTGCACACAGTGTTGTTCTGTCAGTCTCTGTTCCACTTACGTCCTATGCTGCTGCCAAAAGTGGTGAGTTGGGAGAAAAAGTACCTTTGCCCTTCAGGTCTCCACGGCAGAGGACAACGGGATTCTGCTGTACAACGGGGACAATGACCATATCGCAGTCGAACTGTACCAGGGCCATGTGCGTGTCAGCTATGACCCAGGCAGCTACCCCAGTTCTGCCATCTACAGGTATGGCTTCCTTAGCCCACCTGCTACTCTTGGGGTGGGGTGTGCCAGGATGGATCTCCTGGGCTGAGTACAGGTGGCTATTGGGACTACTGGAAACCTGGACTTCCAAAGCAACAAGGACACGTGAACCACTAGGTCCGCCCCATCTTGGGCCTGGGGCTCGCTGAGGCCTGAGCAGCAATCCCTCCTTCCCCGTGCCACCCTCACCTCAGAGGAGGTTCCTGAATGGGCGGCTCTCCCCCCCAAATTTTCAGCTTTCACCTGAGGCCCAGGATGGGAATTGAGAGGCATCTGGCTGTAGTCCACTTAGGAGTCTTCTCCTTAAGGGATTTTGTCCCTTGGGAAGCAACTGCTGGGACAGTGATGTTTCTGGGAAGGTGCCTTACCAGGAATGAAGCCCACTTCTTGGGGTGGGGGCACCCCATTTCCTTCCAGTGCTGAGATGATCAATGATGGGCAGTTCCACACGGTTGAACTGGTCACCTTTGACCAGATGGTGAACCTCTCCATTGATGGCGGCAGTCCCATGACCATGGACAACTTCGGCAAACACTACACACTCAACAGTGAGGCGCCCCTCTATGTGGGAGGTAAGGACCTGGCTTGGTAGAAACTACTGCTGTCCTTCCTCAGGTCGTTTCATCAGGGCATGGTGACTGGGTCCTAGAGAGAAACCTCTTTTGCTCTCTGGCCTGAGGGCTTGTGCCCAGGGCACTGCATTGTAGGCAAAACATCAAGGGCTAAGGGGTTGTCCTAGTGAATGACCAGGCTGCTGGAGGATTGTACACCACTACCTGAACCCCAAGCTGTGTTCTTCCCAGCCCAGTCTGACTAAGAAGGATGAGGCAGCCTAGAGTAGGGCCTGAGGTTCTCCCAGCTGTCTCCCATACCACAGGCACCTTTCTTCTTGGCTCTGGGCTAGAAGAGACTCCTAAATTGTTCAGGACCCATTTCCAATCTTGGGCCCTCAGAGGCCATAGCAGCTTTAAGAGACTCAGTAGAGTCTCCACATCAGCTGGAGACTCCCCTCTGGCCTTGTGGGCATTGCAGACCCCTGTCCATCGCCCGCAGACATTTCTTGGTTGGGCAGGGGTAGGCCTGTGGGTATGGTAGGGCTGTCTTAGCAGAGCTAGAGTGGGGGGCATCCTGATTTCTGGGGCAGATATGCAGGCTGGGGCTCCTGATTCTGATCACAGCTCTCTCTTTACTAGTTGAGCAACTTCAGGCAAGTTGCTGAGCATTTGTCAGATGGGATTTGGCAACTCACCCCGGAGGATTGCTGGGATGTGAGTGGAAGAGTGGTGACAAAGTACCCTCCACATGAGTTCTTGGCCCAGGCTCTTTGCTTTGGTTGGGGTTTCCAGGGATGAAAGCTGGTATTCCAGAAATAAGGAGGAAGCCCTAGGTAAGGGCAGACTGACTTCAGGGACACACTCCCCCAACCCATTTGTTCTCTGGCCATGCCAAGCCTGACACTCCAGCTGTGACCCTACAGGAAGCAGCTTTTCCATGTGTTCTGGGAAAGGAGTCTGGCCCCCTAGTATGGCACAGGGTTGTGGTGCAGGGCCAGAGAGACAGAAAGATAGAGACCAAGGGAAAAAGGGGACACTTTCAGGGATGCCTAGTGGACCTCAGAGGTGGGTGCCAGGGATGGCTTGAACCTGACTCAGCTCACTTTGCTTCCTGCCCGTCCCAGGGATGCCAGTGGATGTGAACTCCGCTGCCTTCCGCCTGTGGCAGATCCTTAATGGTACCAGCTTCCATGGTTGCATCCGAAACCTGTACATAAACAATGAGCTGCAGGACTTCACTAAGACGCAGATGAAACCAGGCGTGGTGCCAGGCTGTGAACCCTGTCGCAAACTCTACTGCCTGCATGGCATCTGCCAGCCCAATGCTACCCCAGGTCCCGTGTGCCACTGTGAGGCTGGCTGGGGGGGCCTGCACTGCGACCAGCCAGCTGACGGCCCCTGCCATGGTCACAAGTGAGTGTGGGATGGGCTGAAGGAGCTCTCTGCCCTCCCCACCTGCCCCACCCCTGTATGTTCTCCTTCCTTGTGGTTAGAGCCCATGTTGTTAAACCCTCAGATTGAAACATGTGGCCTACCACAGGATTTTACTGTTTTTGTTTCTTTCTTTTCTGGTTTTCAGTTTTTACTAACTATGGGGGGAAAACCCCAAAAGGACAAACAGAATCACATTTTACTCCCTTTGTTTGAGTCTTGGGGACAGAAGGAAGTCCTATGAAGTCAAGGCTGAGAGGAGTAGAAAATCTTTGGGCTGGGCCTGGGTTGACCTGTCCTCATAGTGCCTTTTCTCTCTTCCCTCCAGGTGTGTCCATGGGGAATGTGTGCCCCTTGATGCCCTTTCCTACAGCTGCCAGTGCCAGGAGGGGTACTCAGGGGCCCTCTGCAACCAGGCCGGGGCAGTGGTGGAGCCCTGTGGGGGTCTGCAATGCCTGCATGGCCACTGCCAGGCTACAGCCACCAAGGGGGTACACTGTGTGTGTGACCCCGGCTTTTCAGGCGAGCTGTGTGAGCAAGGTCAGGGGCCACCCTTCTGACATGCCCTCTCTGGGGTCCCTCTTCCCCATAACTTGCTATAGCAACTTGATGTTTTCTTCATTCCAACTTCAGCAAACCCTCTACACTTCTCCTCTTTTCCCCATCCTCCCGTACCTAAGGTTGCTCCTGGGCTTTTGGTGTCCTGCACCCTCTGAGAACTGAGCCCCAACCATTTCCCAGGGCACAGTCCTTTCTGCTTAAGGTCTCTCCTTATAGAAGAGACCACCCAAGTACCATCTGACCAGACCTCCACATCTTGGCCCCATCAGCTTGGGACCTGGTGTGGACTCTTTCCTAGACTGCTTGACCAAGATACTTCTGTTGGAATCCAGACTGCTGAGGCTGGGCAGGACAAGGCACAGTAATCCAGATCTCAGGCACCTTAAGGGCTCCCGGGCTTCCCCCTCCTCAGCTCTCCTTGCATACCTCTGTAGCCTACAGGGAGTCACCTTACCCTGACAGCCACTCCATCCCAGAGGAGACTGGCAACTACAAAGTTTCTCCTTACCACTGACCACACTGGGGACCCCAGGAGGCAACAGTGCACAGGTGCATGCACAAGAGGTGGGGGGACACTGGGTGCCAAGTGGGTATAAGAGCATTTGGACTGCTCGTAGGATGGTCCCTCCCCTCCTCCTGCCTCCTGGGGCAGCAGCTGACCTCTGGGTGTGCCCTGAGGCTTTCTCTTGGTGTCTGTCCCATCTAGAGTCCGAGTGCCGGGGGGACCCTGTCCGGGATTTTCACCGGGTCCAGAGGGGCTATGCCATCTGCCAAACCACGCGCCCGCTATCATGGGTGGAGTGCCGGGGCACGTGCCCAGGCCAGGGCTGCTGCCAGGGCCTGCGGCTGAAGCGGAGGAAGCTCACCTTCGAGTGCAGCGACGGGACCTCTTTTGCGGAGGAGGTGGAGAAGCCCACCAAATGTGGTTGTGCCCTCTGCATTTAGGCGGCACGGACCAGGCAGCGCCACAGGCAGGGCAGCAGAGTCGGCAGCTGGTTGGGTTATGGGCATCACCGGAGCAGTGTCTGGACCCTGGCGGGTGTGGGGCCTCACTGCATCGCAGCCCAGCAGAGGGGCAGGTTGGAGCTATGGCTGCCCTCTGTGGAAGTGCCTTGCACAAATAGGCGCTCAGTAAATATTTGTTGAATGAATGTGTGCATGAGGTCAGGCGATAGAAAGGCAGAATGGTGGAACCCTCTGCTACCTGGGTCTGGAGAAGGGGGCTCACCCCTTTCTAAAACAGCTTTCCTCTTACCTTGTGGCCCAGGCTGGCCTGAAGCAGGCTCCTGGCCCCAGAATACCCTGACTCCTCTGCTTCCCCAGGGAGCTGGGCAGCAACTCCTTCCTGCAAAGGAAAGGACTGACTCTTCTTGGCAGACTGGTCCCACTCTTGGCACTGTTTGAGAAGGAGGCTGGGAGTGTTGTGGTTCTTAGGACCAGCCCTCAGAATTCGTAAGCATAGGATAGCCACTGTAGCTTCTAGAAGAGGGCTCTTGTGGAGGAGACAGTCACTAGGGCTACTTGGGGTGGCAGGTCCCACCGAAGAGAGCACAAGGCTGTTGGTCCTAGCTGAACAAACAGCCAAGAAGAAGGTCCTAGACCTGGGATTCCCCAGCCACCAGCTAGCTACAAGCTGCCCATGAGCTGCTGGCAGAGGGACAGGGTGTGGAGTCTCTAAGTCCCTTGCATTGTAGGCCAGGATGCAGCAGTGGGAGCCCCTGGCAGCGCTTACTCTGGGTGAATTTCTTCCTGCTCTCAATTGGACTTCCTCATCCATAAAATGGAGAAGTGGTTGGTTAAAGAAGCTATGTATATTCTCTTACTGTGGCTTTAGAAGGGAGGCCCAAGGAGTTACAAGGTCCATTCTCACAGGTTACATCAGCATTTATGTGGCTACCCCAGGGAAGGGTATTGTTGAGTGTTTGACCCTAATGGCAGATGTGAACTAGTCCCCAAGCACTACGGGAACCACCAGGATGCCTGGGAAGAGTACAGCCCACCTGGCTCCTGTGGCTCCAGCCACAGATACTGGCCCAGTGTTGTGCACCTTGGTGTTTGCAATTAAGGCTCTGTGTTTGAAGACCCACTGGCTACATAATCATCTGACAAAACTCTCCCTTCCACATGTTTGGTTTTGAACATTCTTTCCCAGATGTTTTCCCAAGAGGGTATAGCCCTGGAAGAGTCTCAGTGGGCAAAGATGAGCATGTCCCTTTGCTAGGTCCATCTGGGGATTTGAGTATGGAGGTTGCAGTGGCCTTGTGCCGGTGTCCTTGCCTGTATGGGCATCAAGGGGAGCCCTTTGTGCTGATTAGTAGAGGGTGTGTGTTTCCTGCAGGGTTGTGGGACCATGGGATGAGAAAAAGGCCCTTCTCTGCCCAGCTGGATAGAGAAGTGTCCTCATCGTTAGATTTGCCCCTCCCCAAGAAGCCAAGTTTCTGTTTTCTTATAGTTCTAAGCAAGGCCATAGGGCCTGTCCCCATCCCCCTGGGTTCTCTTGAGGACTCTCCAAGGGTTGTACACTGTCTCCCTCTTACTCCAAGTTTCTGGGACACTAGGCTGCATGGGGCAAAAAAGCACTGGGGCAATTGTCTTGCCCCTTCCTGGAAGGAAAGTGTTCCAGACTTACCTGCCCGGAGGAAATCAGCTTCCCTGGCCACCACCATTTCCCAGTGCCTGAAGAGACTGATTCCCTGGCTTGAGAGGTACTGGTGGAAGGAGGTCTCTCTGTTCTACAAAAGTGGAAGGAGCACCTGCAGACAGGTGATCCAGGACTGTGGGATGGGACAGACCGGTGTGCTGGTTCCCAGGAGGCACCTTTGTGATCCTATGGCTGCCCCTGCCGACCCACACTGGTCTTTCACTGTGTCAAGACTGGAATGCACCACAGGCATGAGGGCAGCAAGGGGCCCAGGACAGTTGTGCACCCCAGGATCAACTTTTCCTCTAACTTAGCCACCACCCTGCAAATTGCTACAGGCCTGGGTCATCATCCCCACTGCGTGTTCACACTTGGCTGAAGTTTGGGGAGAAGGCAACTATGAAATCACCCTTCCAAAAAATCACCTACGCATCTGACCACCCTTTGGTAAAAATCTTCAGTTTGCTTTGTAGTCACCACTGGCTGTTTCCATTAAAGGTGCACTGAAGAGACCCAGCAGGCCAAGTACTGAGGGAGATGGTGCTTGGGCAGCACCACCGGCAACAGTGGAAGAGGCTCCTGATGGTGTTAGGAAATGGAAAAGGCCACCTTTTTCTCCTCTCTGCCTGCTGTTAGCCTAACCACAAAAGTATCTCTTTATACCGAATACTTACAGATTCTAATATATATTTGTATTTCATTTTGTTATAGTATTTTTATATGTTAAAGTCAACATCCAGTGTCTTGTTTTGATTTTCAGATGCTATGTGGTTGTGACCTTTTGTTTTGGGTTTCTGTAGTTTTGTTTGGATTGACTTAAGAGATTGGCTTAGAACAGCCCATGAGGGAGCCACACCTACCCTTCCCCTGGAGTACTGTTTTAGTCTATATTGATATTGTCTATTGTTTCCCATGTCAACATGACATTGATTCACTTGGATTCTGCCTGGTTGTCTCTTTCTCCGCCGAGGTGAGCCTACTGCTGCCAATAGTCACCTCTAGGACAAAAGAACTTCTGGGCTGACCCTACAATTGCTACAGTTCTCACATGCAGGGTGTCTGCCCTGGAACTATGCTCTTCCTCCAGTGGCAAAGGAGGTTTATCAGTCCCAAGGAAGAGATCTGGGAGTCACAGCTCCTCAGGGGTCTGTTGATGGAATGCAAAGAGGGGCAAAACATGCTTGGGTCTAGGGAGGCAGCTTATTCTCATCTCTGCTAAATGTTTGCTGTTACACTGACATTTTTTATGTTGTCTAAAGCCACACACACATTTAACATGGCTCTGATAGATTCACAGCATCTGGGCTGCAGATGAGAAAGCAGTATGTTTTCTCAGACGTCCTGTAAGGTACTTACTGCCTCTAGGCCAATGATTTTTAGGGATCACTAGAGGAAGGAGGTAAACATGCTTCTGTAGGGGTTTTGTCACCTTCTTAGACCAGAAAATTGCACTTGAGAGTTTTGAAGGATTCCAGATCTCAATGTGTGAGTGATGTTGTACCTTGGCAGACAGGATGTCCAGGTACATGATGGTAAAGGGCTCAGGCTGTCCCTCCTCTAAGACCATGGGCTGATTTGCCATGAGCCAAGGCAATGGTCACAAAGGACATAACAGCACATGGCCACCTTAAAAATGCACAATGATGGTAAATACAGTGCCTTCAAAACAATTAGGGCAATTAAGGATAGAACAAAGGGTGTAGGA
Source organism: Dasyprocta punctata (assembly GCA_004363535.1). Classification (NCBI taxonomy): domain Eukaryota; kingdom Metazoa; phylum Chordata; class Mammalia; order Rodentia; family Dasyproctidae; genus Dasyprocta; species Dasyprocta punctata. Next base: position 59,888 of record RJWM01000696.1, read on the forward strand.
GAGAAAATAAGATCTACTACGATTGTATGCTCAAGTGACTGGGTACCTAAGTAAATCAAGTGGGCAATATCCTCCTCCACTATTTCTTTGCTACTTCTAATAAAGCAGCAGATATAGATTTCCCTACTGTAAAGTGATAAATGGCAATTGACACAGCTAGGGATGGTGGTGACCTGAAGGGCATTTACCAATCTACTGAGCACCAGGTGACTCATACCATGAGCTAATTTTGTCGGATCATATTTTCAAAAGAGAAGCCAAAAATCTCTCTCTTCTTTATGCTAAAAAGCTTAGAGTATGGTGTGTGTATGTAAGTTGGGCTAAACAAAACACCTGTGTGGACCAGCAGTTTTGCAGCCTCTGGGAAAAATAAACTCAGGAGTGTCCTGATGGCTGCTGGGTTATCTTCTTCGGATTTAGTTCCTCACTGGCTCAGTGGATCCTTAAATAGATCCATCCTAAGCAAAATTGAAAGAATACAGTGAAACCAGTAACAAGGCCAGCAAATGGAAGGACTTTCTGTCAACCTTCTGCTGTACTCCATAGGGACCACAGAGACCTGGGTAGCACTAGCCTGGTTTGCCCGATGTGAGGAGTTTGAACTCTGTTACTCCCTACCCTAAGGATGAAACACTGACATCTTTCCAACCCTGCTATGGTAGTCCCAAAGATTCATTCATTGCATTTGTTTCTTGCTTAAAATTAGGCATAACCCACAGAATGATTTCTGATTTAGAGCGGAATGTAGTATTTCTTTAAGCCCCAACACCAGGGTTGAGATGGAGTGCTGCTTTTAGGTTCCTTTTGGCTACCTGCCAACTTGGCAGGCTTTAAGTTGAATGATCAGCTTAAATGCTTTCTGTACCCTCTCCAGTGATTACACAAACACATTTTAATATCAAAGAAATTTAATATGCTGCAATAAAATAAGCGCCTTGAAAAAGCTCATGGAATAGATGTCAGTGTTAGAGAAATCCCTCCCACACATCCTCTAGCTCCATATCCCATCCCTCAAAACCAAACAAGAAAATCTGAAACAACACAGGAAATCCTTCCAAGACTGGATTTTAGTGGGGGCCCCTTTACCAATAACAAGAACACAATTTCCTACATGGTCTAACAGGAAAGTAAAACACAGAAGCACAAAAAGTCTACAAGAATTCAAGATTTAAGAAACCTGGTACATATTCAAAGTTAAAATAACTCAAACTTTTATAGCTATACATACTGTTTTAAAGCAACTTAATATATTTTAAAATTTCATATATACACTCTCAAAGGTTTTTCAGGTGAGGTATGTAAACATTGTCTAATGAAAATTTTTCATTGTTTCAAACCAACAAATTCACAGCATACATTGAATTTTCATCCATTAAAGACACAGTATTTTCCTAGACTAACATAGTGGAAATCCAGGTCCAAGAGATGCACACTGATCCTCCAGGTTGACATTCGCAGAATTTCTCATTTCACTGCTTTTTCTAGAAATACACCCTTCACACAGACTATGAACACACATCTGGTACCAGGAAAGGGCTCTGCCCTCTGGGGGCCCTGCCCTTGGGCATCTGGAACACTGGCTAAGACTTACAAGACAGCAAAAAGGAGCACATCTTAACAACTACAGATTGACCTCGGCAATGACAACACTGGGAGGAACCAGAAAGATCTTTAAAGGAACGGTAGAGATTCATCTCAGAGCTCCCTGAATCCATAGCCAGATCAGCAGCCCTTGCCCTAAACTCATTCTGAAGGGTTGTGGCTTAAAAAACGATAAAAATCCAACATGGCACCTGAGCTTCAGTTAAATTGCATGGGCCTCCAATGACCCCCTGGTCCCTTAAAGGCATTGAGTAGCCTCTTAGGACCCTGGGCTGTGCTTTTCATACAGGCTGGGGTTGAATTTCATAATATCATAATGCATATGGGAAAATAATGCCATGAGTTCACAAAATTGCCAATACACACAAGCATTGGCCAAAGACCTCGGAAGAGCTCAATTTTGAAAACTACTTGTTCCCTGAGGGTAAACAGCAGGCTTCTATTGAGACTGAGGCTAAGAGGATTTTTATTACAAAGTATTAAAGATTTGGGGAGCCTCAGACCAGAATTCTATTTTACCTCCACAAAATCTACAATGCCCCTCCCCCCTCCCCACCACAAGTAGTCACCTTCCCAACCATACAATATAGGTCAATTTCTTTCCTCTTTGCTTGCTTTCTGGCTCGGCAATGGAAAGTTTTATCCTAATGCACCCACTTCAACCTTAAAAAAAAAAAAAGTGAAAAATTCCAAACACCATCATAAATACAAAAGAGAAGACATTCCAAAAGCCTATAAAACTACATTACTTCTATTAATGGTTATCTGGGTGTGGGGTATTTTTCTTTTTCACAAATTTTAGGACGGTCACAAGGAGAGGCTGCTAATCAGCTTTAGGAACCTGTTGAGCTGGACACGCTGGAGGAAATGGAGAGACTGCCTCTTCACACTGACCTAAAGGGCTGAACCCAGCCAGACACAGGGCAGCAGATGTGTCAAGCCCAGGGACAGGAGGCTGGTATGAAATGAGCTAGCTTGAAAGGTGGATCAGACATAGTCAAAGGTCTTTAAATTAGCCACTTCTTTTCATATGTGAAAAATTCTTACATTTACTCTACAGCCAAATTAGATTTGCCTTAACTAGATTCCAGACTATATATTCATAGATAATTGCTTTTTGATTTACATGACTACTTTTGACATGTCAGCTGTGCACAGATTTCTCATCTACTACTGGAGTTTTGTGACATGAGGGAGCGTGCAGACAAACAGAAGCAAAAATTCAAGTACAGCAACCTCTCCAGCAAAGGCAAGAGGGTATCACAAGAGCTGTTTTACCCCCACCCGATCCTCTGAGACAGGGCAACTAGGACCCCAAAACAAATCATCATCTAGGGTCTTATTGCTTAAGGGCAACACATCAGAAAGAACACCTAGAAATCTGCTGTGCAGATGTGGGTATTGGCCACCAACTTCTCATTTGAATATATATATATATATATATATATATATATATATATATATATTCAAATAAAAGGGGCCATTTAAAACTAAATCTTGACTATGATGTTACATTACAGATCAAAGGCCCCAAACAGCTCTCAACCTGCTGGCTTTTGTTCTTTCTCCATGTGTGAACTATGTCATGAAAGGAAGTTCACTGCTTAAAATATATTCTTCTACAATACTACAATGCAAACCAACATCACTCAGAACATGAATCCGTATACACCACATATAATAAATATTTTTAGAAAACTATTTACAGCATTACTTCCTGTGAACATTTAGATGAGAGCAAAATCTACTTCTTTCTGCAAAGGTTAAAAAAGTTTTGACTGTCTAGTTCAGTGCTAAATTTCCCTGGCACCTATTTATCCATTCACATTTTATTTTAAAATTGGATTTGCTTACAAATAGTATCTTAGAAAAACATTCTCCAGCATCACTGCTCAAGCATCCCCCTCATTTGTTTAGAAAAGATGAAGGGAGGCCATAAGGAAATATAAACTAGGGTTTAGGCAAATGATGATCCCTGTGGAAGTAGTTCCAAAGCTCCCAGCGTCCTGGACCTGGGCAGGATGAGACTCATGATGCAGGCAGGGGTACCCAGGAACAGAGTACAGGGAAAGGGACATTATCAAAACACATTGGTTCCCTTATATGTAGGGTGCTCTGAATAGCAGATCGGGACTCCTGAGAAGTAAAGCTGAAAACATCTTAGAACAGATGGCTTCATTCTGTAACCATGTTACAGCTGGGACTGGCCCACATCTGCACAAATGCTTACTGAGACAGGGAGGAGGAGGAGGAGGAAGATGAAAGCCAAGGTGCCCACAAGTATTATCAAGGTGTAGAAGGTGGCACGCTTATCATCCATGGTGAAGTTGTGAAGAGATAACTCTCACACACCCAGGAAAATGAGACTAGAAGCACACATGTCAGTGCTGTCTTCAGGCAACCAGTGGTTTCTCCTTATCTCACAGGTAGAAGTTTGAATATCCTTGGGGCTACAACTAAAGCTCATTTCCCTGCACAGGTTGTGCAAGTGAGCAGTTGAATGTTAATGGTATATACAAGAAGTGGGCTCCTTGAGGCAAACCCTAATGCCATCCATACCTGGCATGGCCATACCTACTGCAGGAGTCCCACTTTGTTCTGGGATGGGAGTGACAGTGGAAAAAGGTGCTCAGATTTCAAATTCATGCTGTATCTGCCCAAATACAGTGAGGACTTCATGGCCACACCATTCTGCCTTCACTGTGTTAAGTGTTCAATGGCTGAGCACAGTAGTTGGTAAGGGAGAATGGATGGCAAGAACAATTTTGGAAAGCCCTTTTGACAGTTAATTTTTTTTGTTGTTGTTAAAATAAATACTTTGTATAGAAGCATTTGAACAGGAAAAATATCACTATTTACACAGTGAAATGAATTCCACAGAGGTGTGTATAAATATGCATTATATATATATATATATATTTGAAACCAGTTACTAATAGTCTTCTAGAACTAGTTAGAATGCAGAAACCACTAGTAAAATCAATAAACTTGAGCTACAGTGGCTCTCAAAATAATCCCTACTTGTTGTACAAATATACAAAATTAGGAAATCTTGTTTGTATAGTATCTTTCCCACAACTAGCTTCCAAATAGTGCAGCATTAGCTGCAAGACAACATGCAGTGTAAAGCAAACAACTGGGGTAGAAAAAAAGTTGATAACTGAATGGTATTTGGACCCAACATCCAATACTAAAAATAAAATAAAGAGTTACAACGAAAAAATGTTTCTCATGTATGTTCAGTGAAGCACTTGGGAAGGGGAAGAAATGTCCCAGAGAAGACGCCACCTGGAAGAGGTTAGTGGCATAAGCAGAAGAGGGAGATGAGCAAGCTTCCAAGGATGGCTCCCCCATGAGGTGGTGATTCTGGTGTGACCACAGTTGGCCTTCAACGGCCAGGTCAGAGTGCTTTGAACTTTTTCAGTCTAAAGCTGCTGGTGTGTCAGTAAGGGGCCATCAACATGCTGGTATTTAAAGAATGTGTGAGTTTGTTGTGGTGATGCACACTTGTAATCCCAGCATTTGAGACGCTGAGGCAGAACTATTGTTGTGGGTTCGAGGCCAGCCTGGACTACATAGCAAGTTCAAGTCCAGCCTGAACTACGTAGTGAGACCCTGTCTCAAAAAAAAAAAAAAAAAAAAAAAAAGTGTAGTCTAGATTTGAGGTTCAAGCAAAGACCAGTCATTTTAAGCTCAAAGCTTGGAGAGTGATAAACTTGCAAATATTCTAAATACAAAGAAGACATGGAGGGCTTAAGGGGTACAGCCAATGGCCATGTACTTTCAGGGAGAGGCACTATTCTAAGCTGCAAGTAGATAGTTTTGTGTGGAACACAGCCATAGTGGAATGTCTCTACCAGAGTTTAGTTCACTGTGATTCATAAAATGAATATACCATAAAAATGAATCACAGTGAACCTTTAGAAGACTTTGTACTTTTAGTTTTAATTATAAACCCTAGAAGACTATATGCTCATAATTTATCAATATTCAATCAGCAAAGGGGGTCTATCTTTTCTTTTTCTTATGCATAAACATCATTCAAGAATAATACGCAACAGCAGCTGAGTATTAGGATGAAAAGATACCCTAAAATCTAAAAGAATTGTTGGAATGATATACTACATGAACAAAAATGTTTGCCTATTTGTCACATATTTAATCTTGAATGACTATTGCAGGGATCATTAAACTTGTGCTGTAAAAGGTTAGGTAGTAAATATTTTAGTGTGGGCCACATAATTTGTTAATACAACCCTTTAAAAAACAAAGGTGAAATTCATTCAGCCAACCTGACATAATACCATGGGTACCTGGCGACTTTTTTCAAACAGGCAGTCCTTGCTTTTATTGTACACTGACTACTTGTGTTAACTGGGATGGGCCTATTGGGTGAGAAAGCTTCAATGTCTGTGCTCATCAAACTGACATCTCTGCACCACCTCTCTTGAGGGAGCACAGGCTGTGTCCTGAGCACTGAAGATAAGCCACCAAAGCTCTAGGAAAAGGAGACTGAACAGAGTTGATTACAAAAGGAAATGACCAGCTGTGATTCAATTCCAAGGGCAAAAGTATGAGCAAGGACACCTTCTACAAACCATTCAAGATGGTTCCTGGGGGGCACAGGGAAGCAGAACAGAGGAAAGCACTGAGCTGAGAGCACAACCAGAGCCCTCTGGGTTTCTGCGAATATGACATCTAAAGGAAACAGGTCAGGCCCTCAAGGTTTCCAATTTACCCAGTGTAGAAGACAGGACTCTGTTCTGATGTTTCAAGGGTTAAATTATGTTGAAGGCTGTCTCAAAAGGCTTCCCCTAATTCTGCTTGCTTTATTTATTTTTTCAAGACAGGGTCTATGTAGTGCAGGCTGGCCTTGAACTCGCTTATGTAGCCTAGGCTGGCCTCAAACTCATGGTGATTCTCCTGCTCAGCCCATCAAGTGCTGGGATTACAGGCTCATGCTACCATTCTCACCTCTACTTGCTTTGAATAAAATAATTCTTTATTTTTCTCTGAAAAGAATTTGGGAGCAAGCAACATACTGCTTGGATATGAAGACTGCCTTGCTGGTGATATACATAGATGCAATTCCATACTTTAAAAACATTTCAGTGGTATTAAGTCATAAGAAGTCATAAAATTAACAACTAAAAATTCAAAATAATTGGGCTGGGGGCTATAGCTCAGTGGTAGAAAGACTGCCTAACATGCATGAGGCCCTATGTTTGATCCCCAGCACCACACTCTTTCTGAAAAATTGGGTTTCAAAACAATTAAGATAATGACTGTTTAAAGCCGGGTGTGGTGGTGCACTCCTGTAATCCCAGCACTTGGGAGGTTAAGGTAGGAGAATCGTTTGCAAGTTCAAGACCAGCCTGGGCTACAAAGTGAGTTCAATGTGAGCCTGAACTGCATAGCGAGACCCTGCCTCAAAAAGACAAAAAAAAAAAAAAAAAAGATAATCACTGTTTAGAAGTCACTGACAAAATTTTTTTCACTGACATATCAACTACACTTTGGAAAGTAGCAAAGAAATGTATCCATGAGTTCTTTTGGAGGGGAATGAAAACACCTTGGTGGAAGTTTGACTGGATTTGAACTAAAGATATAATCCATAATGCCTCAGTCATACAGTGGCAGTTAACATTTTAATCATCCTTTCCAAAGTACTTCAAATGCCTGAATCTTTTATTTGCTGACTTACTTTTTTGGGGGGAAGGAGGCGTGCCAGGAATTGAACTCGCAACCTCATGCTCATCAGACAGGCGCTGCACCTCTGAACTATATCCCCAGTCCCCAATGGTTTACTTTTTTTTTTTTTTTTTTTTTTTTGCGGCACCGGGGATCGAACTCACAACCTCGCGCCTGCCAGGGCAGGCACTTAAGGCACTGAGCCAAACTCCCGGCCCTGGTTTTTTGAGGCAGGGTCGCACTATGTAGCTCAGGCTGGCCTTGCGCTCGCGTTGTAGCCCAAGCCGGCCTTGAACTCACAACGCTCCGCCTACCTCTGCCTCCCGAGTGCTGGGATTAAAGGCGTGCGCCACCACGCCCGGCTTTTTCCCAATGGTTTACTTTTAATAAAATTATTTTTGCAAGAATGTGACTGAAAAGATATCAGTCTCAGTATATTTTTATTTTTCCAAAAGCTGACTAAAAACATAAGAAAACAACACTGCTTTGGGTTTGTGGTCAGACTTGTGTTTTTGCCCTGTAAAAAGCCTTTTCCCTCATCTAAATGTGATTTTTGGAGGACTAAAGGTTCAACTAAAGTCCCTAACCTAAGGCAGCTCAAGTTTAAAAAGATGGTAGTACATGTGCTCTATCAGGATGCTTCCTTTGCAGTAAGAAACAAAGAAGTACATAATAAATAATAAAACTAGGATAAAGAAGGAAGGAAGCAAAGAAGAGGACAGAGTAACAGGCAGAAGAAACAAGAAATTCAGGGAGATTTTGTTCTGAAAAAGCATTATTTTCTGAAGCAGGAGTAAGCAAACTAATTCTTAAAGATCTAGAGTATTTTAGGCTTTGTGGACATATGGTCTCTGTGGCAACTGCTCTGCCCTACAGACAATCAATAAGCAAATGGGCAAAGCTATGTTCCAACAAAACTTTATTTATACAAACAACCAGTTCACAGTGTGCAGACCTTCCGATCATCTGCAAGACAAAAAGAATCCTACACCAGTTGACCTGAAAACAAAAGGGGCAGGGGGCCTCCCTGTCTACTAGCCAGTCCCCTCCTAGCCAGTCCCCTTTGCGGTACTGCAGCCCTGACCCAGGTGTTGTCACAAGACACTGGACTTGCTGATGGTTAGCACTACAAGATCTTTTGCTTGCATCACATACCATGTCCATCCTTCTGGGCTCTTAAGTTCAATGATCAATAGAAATGTTGTCCATAGATGAGTGACAGCTTTTGCCCTCATCTCAGAATCTACCACAAAGTGGGAAAGAAGCCAAACCTCAATTCAAAAGAGCTGTCTTGTTGGAGTGATGCATTTTACAGATGACAAAGTTGAACAGTGAGAAATTCACCTGCACAGTATGTGGTGCACAGAAGATTCCTTGAAGAAGCACCACATGTAAAGGGATGACTAATGCACCCCTTCTTTCTGTACCATTACAGTAACAATGAGGCACAAACCCACACCCAAGATTACTGTTTTAGATAGGCCTATGTAGAAATCGTTCATAAGGAATCCCAAGGACTAGCAAGTGCTGATTAGCAGACACGAGTTAAAAAAGGTTTGTGGCCTTCTCATTGCACTGTAAGACTGCCACACTCTGAGAAAGTGAAGTAGTGAGGTTCTGGACCTCAACTGAAGGAGCAATCCCACCCCTAGAGAGCCTGATGAGATAGGAAATGAGTCTCCCAAAGAGGGCCCAGCTTTGGAGAAGCTATAATACAATTCCACTGATAGTTTCCTGAGCATCTTCTGGCTCCTCCAGAAACTCAGGGAATATCAGTTCTCTGGTCACCAACTTCAGCTCCACCACTGAGGCTGTCACTTCACTGAGTATAGGCCCTGGAGCAGAATTCCTTTGTGATTTGGGATCCAGAATGTGGGACAGACTGCCTTTGCATTTGGTAGCATGCCATACTTGAAAATGGCTACAAGAAGAAAGTCTTTTCAAAGGAGGGAAAACAAGAAGGGACTGGAGTCCATATCAAGTCTGGGCTTGGAGGTTTCTGGGAGACAACTTTTCCAGCATCTGCTTTAGGTGCAAAACGACCTTCCAGAGTTGGCCCTCAAGTTTTATTTTTGTTTTCTTTCTTCTACTAGCAAAATTAACTGAATAAGCAAAGATGAGATTCAATCAAAAATTTTCTCAAGTTTAAAGTCTAACTTTTTAGAATTTCAGTCTATTTAGATGCAGAAACTGCTGAAAAGTGTAAGTCCATTTTAAAGGTAATCCATGGCATTGTTAGGTGTATAATATAAATAAATACACACTGACTTCCATAAATGCAGCCTACAATGAGAGAGATGGCTTTTATCTTGAAGTGAGCTTTTAAAATGAAAAAGAATTTAGAAAAGGAATGGAATGAACTATAAACTTGGAACTAGAAAAGTTCCATTGACTTATGATCTATCTCACACCTCTCCCTAACCTAATCCAAGCACCTTACAAGGTAGCCTATCAGCAGCCAAGGGAGCACCTCTTATGTACAGGAATCAGCACACCTGACATTGGCAAACATCAGCTCTTTAAGTCACTACAAAAACAGTATCCAGTGACAACTATATGAGAAGATAATTTTTAAACCTTAAAACAAATTTTAAGTTTAAATGAACTTACGCAAAACATATTAATGCTTCTGTGCAACCTAATGCTGAAAAGCGCTGCCAACACACACACTCAGCAGTTTCATTATCATAGGTAGCTCTTGAAAGGCCCAAGTCAAAGATAATAAAAAGAAAAACAAAAGACTCATTGGATAGAAGACATATTAAACATACATACACACACACACACACACACACCCCACCACCACCAACAAAAAAACGAGAGCTTCATTGAAGATAGTAAACGTCACTGTCAACACAACTCTCAGTTTCTCATGAATCTAACACTTTTCTCTAGTCCCATTCAATCAGAAGTTTTTATCACATACAGCAAACCTTTAATAGAATGGGTAGCGAGTCTGTTTTATCATGATCTGCATGAAAAAATAAATTGGGGTTTATTTAAAGAGATCTGAAGCAATCTAAATGCATTTTTTTTAAACGACAAGGCAACAGCTGTATATACCAGCCTATTTTGGTGACGGAACATGTTAGAGAAGCTGAGACTTTAACAACCAAGTCTTTTTTGCAGAGTGACCCAATGGAAATGTCAGTACACACTGTGCTATAAACAGAGCAATGTCATAGGCACTGAGTAAAGCCAATGGGCCTATTTCAGGCTTTATCTAGAAAAGGCAGACAACATCAATTACAAATATTGCAATTCTTACTTCTAAGCCATGGAATAGACCATGTGGAGAAGATATGGGGAGGAGTGATACTATTAGCATGTAACTTCTTAGGATGGCACTAATCAATCCATGTAGACATCTACTCCAGACAAAAACATTCACTTGGTGCACTCCAGCTGAACCTCAGCTCTGTGTGTAGAAGGGTAGACCCAACTGAACTGCTGGGGCAGCTTCTTCCAGTTGCCAGGGACTCTTGATTCTACATAACTGTGCTATTCATACCTCTCAGAATCTGGTGATAAAGTGGTACTGGGTTGCACATGGAGTCACTGGGCTACTTTTAAACCATTTAGCCTGTGTTAACTACTCAGCTTCATGAACACACTGCATGGGGAAGAAAGAATTTTCTGTAAAATTGAGATTGGGAGACATTTACAGCTGATAAGCACATGTAAATGCATCCAAGTGCACATGTGCACTCATAATCTTAAAATGTCCTATTAATGGAAATTGTATTTTGGATTTCTCTGAATAGGGAAGTACTCTGGGAAAGAAAAAAATAATAATCACTTTCATCTTATTGTCAAATTATAGCTACAAGATAAATTTTTTTTTTCTAAAATAGGATAAACACCTGTTAGAATGCTAGCAAACATGCAAGGCCAAAAAATAAAGAAGATAGTAAGAATCATTAATACAGCCAAAACAGAGTTTGGGGATGCAAGTAAGTTTTAGAGGTCATAAACCAAAATGAGTATTTGTGACACACCTTTTATCCCATGGGCATGAGATTTAGAGAACATGTTCTCAAATGACAAAAAAGACCAAAAACAAAACAAAACAAAAACAAAGGTGAGAAGAGTGACCAACAATGAATATGATTTTCAAAAGGTAACAGAAATATTAATCTTTTATAATTATATATCCTCTGCATTCTCCACACATCATAAAAATGATTTGGTTTAGCTTTCAAATATCACTTAACAAAAACATGACAGAGAGGGAAGTTGCTGCTGTGGTTTGCAGAGGGCGCCTGTTCAGGAGCAGACGCTGCAGGGTGGCTGCTGAAAGCTCCTTTCATGTGCATGACGGTGGTCTTCTTGGCTACAGTACAAGTGCTTGTGCATCAAGTATAAAATACAAGCCTTTAAACACATAGGTCAGCTTTTTAGCTTTTGTAAATTTTAAAACAAAAAGGATAAATAAGGCACTGTACTTTTTAAAACAAAAACTGCTTGGTTCCAAGTTTAAAACCCAAGGAACAACCAGAATATAATATATAACTTCCCTTACTCAACCTCAGAGAGGGACTCTACAAGTTCCCTTCTCTACCTGAGACGCATTTTCTGACATCTCAAATTGTGGTGTTTTCTATTAATTGTAATTTGAAAGGCTTGATAAGCTTATAAAAGCAATTTAGATAATGCAAAATAAAACGTTACTTCTATAGAATAGTTTCACTCTTGGCTGCCATCCTTCCATCATTTTGCATCCAAACGTCTCCGTTTGCTGTGGGAAGAGTCCAGCTTTGCCTTGAGCTTTCGCTTTCTCTGGGCCATGCTGTTCTCTGGGCCTTTTGTCAAAGGTCTGGTCCGAGTCTTCCCACTGCTTGGCTTCCTGTTCGTGGCTTTCTGGGGCCTGGAAGAGGATTCACCTGATCCCTTTTGCTTTGCAGGTTTCATGAGTGCTTCTGAGGTGGCAGGTTGGGCAGGTCTTTTGTTTGTATTTTCTTTTTCTTTCCTGGAGGGCAGGCAGCTCTTCCCAGAGGACTTTTTAGGGATCTTCACTTTATTCTCTTTCAAAGACAATTTTTTCGGAAGTTGGTTGACTTTGTCTCTTACAGATGGCTTTTTAGCAGAAGGGGTTTTGGTGGGTCCTTCAACGTGCTTTTCTTTGCCAGCTTTCACTGTCAGAACCTTGTCCTTACTGTCCTGAGTGTTGTTGCATTCTGTTCTCTTGCGTTTACTCTGAACTTCGGCTTTAAGCAAGATTTCAGACATCTGCTTTCCTTTCCTTCCCTTCATTCCTTCAGTACTTTTGGGCTTAATGGGAAACCCATCTGCACCCACCTGGAGGGCAAGCTTGGGGGACATCAGAGGGTTGATGCACACACTTTTACGATTCTGCTTACTTTCCACGGCCACACTCACAGGGTTGTCCACTTTCTCATTCTTGATCAATCGTTGTTGGGCTCTGAGCTTTCCTCGAATATTGGAGTATTTCCTGAGGATCCGGGTACTGGCTGGAGTAGGCAGGTTTGTGGGAGGATGGCTATTTCTATCTTCTTTGACTTCCTCTATGCTGTCTTCAGAATTAGGGCTGAGGCTGACATCACTACTGTCCTCTGGCTCTAGTTGGTCAGGATTCTCTCGAAATTTAGCGCAGAGTTTTTGCATTTTCCAATTATTCCTAGCAGGAGTAGCTCCAGGAAATTTCTTTAAGTGTTTTTTCAAGCGTTCAGCCTGCAGTGAACTGGGATACAGGCTGGCAGGAGAGTATTTCTGAAGAGGATGCTTGACAGGGGGAATGTCCCCTGGAAGACGAGTATTGAGCTTCTTCACAATGACCAGAGACCGGGTTTCAGTTGTCTCCATGAACCATTTACAAACATTAGATAATTTAAAGTCTGTCATAAATAACATCTGAACAGGAGAAAGCTTTTGAGCTTCTAATGAACCCTTGCATTTCCGTGACCTTTTCTTGCTTTTCCAAATTTCCTTTAGTTTATCTGACCTGTTCCTTGCTCTTGGTGTTGGTTGTGCTTCTTTCTCCAACTGGATCCACCCCTTTTGAACTTTCATGTACTGGGCATTGAAGTTGGCAATCAGCTCCTGGTTCTCCTCTTCTGCACACCACTCCACAAACTTTGGCTGTTCATCTACCACTGTGTCCACATCCTCTTCATCTAAGGGACCTGTACTCTCAGAAGCTTCATTTTCCTTTGACAGTGGGTTTACTGGTGTGGCTTCCTTTTCTGAAGTCACTTTTGTAGTATCCAAGGAGTCCCGAGAATAAGTATGTCTCAAATTGTAGCTTGAAGAGGTCAATCGTTTAGGCCTTGCTACCAATTTTGGTGGCCCAGCAGCATCACCACTTTGACTACCCAACATCTGAACTGCGCTAGACGGTGCCTGGTTAGCATCATCTTTATGCTGGGTGTCCTCATGGTCTACTTCATTTACAACTGCCTCCACTTCTTGTGTGGGAATCTCTCCTGGCTTCTCATTTGACTGCTCTGGGTCCCTCTTACAAAGAATACTTTCTGAGAGCATATGAGTATCTTTCTCATTCATCTTAGACTGGACATAGATTTCTAGTCTTTCTCCAGGCAGTGACTGGCCAACTGTGGTTACGGGATCCCTGCTAGGAGATATCTCCCCTTGTTCCCTCTTGACTTCTTTTGTCAGCATATTTTTAAAGGTTTGCCTTGTAATAATGCCACCTCCTCTACCCTCCTGTTCAACCTCTTTTTCAGAGGGGCATTCACTGACATCTGAGTTTTCAGTTCCTTCTACAACTTCTGTATGGAAACTGTTATTTAGAAAGCCCTCAGGTGTTGTCCCAGCAGGATCATCTTCTTTTTTAGAACACTTTGCTCCAGGACTTTTAGAAACTCTGATCTCAGGAGAAGTAGAGGAGGAATCTAAACTTTGATTTCTTAGGTACCTATCAGCAGAGGAAGAATCTGAAAGCTGACTTCTTAAGCATCTATCAGAGGCCTCAGGGAACTTTTTACCTTTTTTCTTCTTGTCCAAATTCTCCTCAGGTGAGACGATGTTTGGAACACAGGTATTTTTTTCTGAAGAAGATTCGATAGCACTTTCTTCTCCCTCTGGGTATACTGTACCACGTGTTGCCTCCCCTTCACCAGGGTTTTCATCATCAAAAGTGCTGCTTGCTTTCAGGTATGGCTCAGTATGTATATCTTGAATAGCTCCAGTCCCAGCCTCAGTACTGAAGCTTTGCTTGTGCTCAGTCACGCCTAGACTCAGCAAGGGGTCCCAGCCCACAGGAGGACTTTGATTTTCTGAGCACACAGGATTTTCTTCTCTACTGACTGTTTCCAGAGGAGACTGAGGCCTGGAAGGGACTTCTTCACTGCCTCCCCCAGAAATGCTTTCAGTCGGGGGAATCAAGTGACAGTCCTGGAGTACACTTATCTCCTCCACGTCTAGCAAGGCAACTGGTTGTTGGTCTTGTTCAGGGGGAGACACCACACTTGCTGTGGGAGCTGAGATCATGGTTCTGCCTTCTGGCATGTCCTCTTCAGGGAGGCAAGCTGGCAAAGGACACACCAGGCTAGGGGTGGTTGTCTCTACCAACCTAGGAGAGCTGCTGGGATTTGGTTCCTCTGCTGTGGGGCAAACCTCAGGTTCTTGAGACTCTTTTGCAGAAGAGGTATCTTTGCTTCCCTCCTTGAAGGAAATTATTTCCTTAGAAGGTTCTTCAAGGTTGTCTTCTCTGGGAAGCTGCACATCAACTATATGCCTAGGGGCTGAAATTGTAAGGGTCTGCTTGGGAGTCACATTATTAACCTCTGATGCTGGTAATGAGCAGCTTGCTTTATCCTGGGAGTGTGTATTTCTGGCCAGTGTGCGAACAGTTGGCAGCTCACAACAATCGCCATTGAAAAAGTATCCTCGAGTACTCTTTCTGGCTGTTTTCCGAGAAGATAACACAGATCTTT
Organism: Dasyprocta punctata; assembly: GCA_004363535.1. Classification (NCBI taxonomy): domain Eukaryota; kingdom Metazoa; phylum Chordata; class Mammalia; order Rodentia; family Dasyproctidae; genus Dasyprocta; species Dasyprocta punctata. Next base: position 75,097 of record RJWM01000696.1, read on the forward strand.
GATTCTCAAAGTGGCATTCTGTTATTGGTTGACTGATATAAACAACATCACACTGGTTATCATAATCATTTATCCTCAACCCTGATGCCTTTTTACTTTTCCGAGCTGTCTTGATGGAAGCTGATATCACCTTGGTTCGTGAGTGTCCATTAGTTGCTTTATGTACAGATGGCATGGGGCTAGGGGCTAACCAACTATCTTTGGAATGATCAAACTGGCCCTTGTCACCGGGATGTGAATGGTAACCCACCTTATTTCTTCCTAGTGAGTGAAGATGGTTCTCTGGCTTTGGCCTTGCATCTTGTTCATTTGCCTCTAAATCCTGGCGCAATGATGTTTTTGAGCTACACTCTAAACCATTCTCTTTGTCAGCAGTTTTAGGTGAGTTTCCCACAAATCCTGAGTCCCATGTCTCTTCTGATAAAGCTTTGAGTGAATTTCTTTGAGAAACAATAGTGCTATTGCTCTCCTCACTATTCTCAGCTGCCACTTTTACTGTAATCAAACTTTCTACTAAAGCTGAACTCTGTATATGGTCTTTACCATCCTCACATGTTTTCACACTTGGGTCTTGCTCTTGTCCAGTGGTTTGCTCCTCCAAGCTTTTAGAGATGTGGTGGGAGTTCAATGAGGAAGAATTAGATGCAGTGAGGTATCCCAGAGTGGAACTATCTGTTGAATTACCACAATTAAGTTGAGTGGCTGGAAGTTCAGCGGAATCTTTCTGGACAACCGTCAAGGCAGTCTCTCTTCCATCTACACAGTTTGTCTCAGGAGAAGGCTCCTTCAGGGTCTGTTCTGTCACATGCAGAGAGCTGTGAGAGCCCAGTGAGCCTACGAACAAATCTACAGAAGTAGGAGACTTCCTATTGAGGCACATAGCATCATTTTCCTTATGTCTACTGCTTAACTGGGCACAGCCAGCATTGCAAGATGATGCATCCATTGCTCCAGAATCTAAAGGCTGCAGGTCCTCAGTGTCTGGCTGAGATTCAGTGTACAGGTCGCTCAGAACACGAATGAATTGCTTTTGATGATGAGTGCAGAGTCTGACCATAAACTTCTCCAGGGGGGACTTCGACTGATTGTTAGAATCTACTGCTAGTGTCTCTGTTGAGTTCTCACTAGATGGACAAAGAGAAAGAAGGAATTAGTATGGTCATTTTCTAAAGAACCAATTTTATATTACAAGATTCACTAATGTTAATCATATTGTAAAGACATTAGGCACTATGGCCAAAACTGCTTCTAAATTCACCACATACATAAATAAATTCACTACATACTTCTGAGTCAATAAAAAAAGAGTACCTAGTTTAAAGGCAAGCTCATATTCTCATTTTTTGTGACAATATTCTTAATACTTTTAAAATGATCATTCAGAAAAAAAACTTTCATCTGGGCTTTTTTATTCCCCCCTACACTAGGAATCAAACTCAGGACCTTGCACTTGCGAGGCAGGCACTTAGGCTACTGAGCTATATCCCTAGCCCTTAAAATTTTTCATCTTACACAGAAGAAATATTAAAAAATACCTTCTCCCAAACAATACAATTTTGGTCACAGTATTAACTATACGTGGTCAACACAGCCAGCTAGACCATTCCTAAACTGAAAATATGAAATGCTTTAAAACAGGAAATTTTTTTAATCCCAGCACTTGAGAGGCTGAGGCAGGAGGATTATTGTGAGTTCAAGACCAGCCTGGGCTACAAAGTGAGTTCAAGGCCGGCCTGAACTGCAGAGTGAGACCCTGTCTCAAAAAATAAGAGCCAGGGATTTAGCTCAGTGGTGTAAGCATTTGCCTGGCAGGCATGAGGTTGTGTGTTCAATCCCCGGTACAAAACAAAAAACAAAACAAAAAAAAAAAAACCAGGAAATTTTTTGAGTGATGACATAACAGCACAAGTGGAAACTTCCATACCATAAAATTTAATGTATAGAATTATTTAAAATACACAGCTAAGCATGGTGGGGTACACCTGAAATTCCAGCACTTAGAAATCTTGGGAAGGAGGATCATGAGTTTAAGGCCAGCCTGTGCATACAGTCTGTTCAAGAATGGCTTGGATTACATAGTGAGATCTTGTCTAAAAAAAAAAAAAAAAAAAGGAAAAGAAAGAAGAAACAAAAATTAAAATACTATAAAACATTATGTTTAGGTTATATGCATAAGATGTACATAAAACAAATGATTCTGTGTTTAGAATTGGGTCCCGATTCCAAGATAATTTATTATATATGCAAATATGTCCAAATCTGAAAAAATTTCAAAACAAAACATTTCTGGTCCCAATCATTTTAGACAAGGTCTACACAACCTATACTTCAGTGTTAGGCAGGCCTAAGTATTTCTGTTAAATAATCCACAATGCTGACATAAATTCAGACACACTATATTATGAGTCTTAATTTAGAAGTACCTAGAGAGTTTAACACTTTTAAACACTGAACAGTTTATCCCCAGCCTCACTGGTCAGCACATTTATGTACTGACTATCCCAAGTGTCACTTGGGCAAGTGTCATTTCAACCAGTCGATTCTTGTATTGAATAAATTTAACAAATTGTTGTTTTTATATTTCCTATTATATTATCTTATAAAATTAATGAGAAAGTATGTAATTTAGGATTATCTTGTATTCAAATAATTAGAATGCTAAGTGATTAAGATGATTTCTTAGCAAAATCAATTGACTGGACAATTGGTAAATGGGATGTAGGAATCTTTTTATCCTTTTCTGGGGCATGGACCAATAAAGGAATGAATAATTTCACACTTCAGGGATATTAAACAGATCAGTGACAAGCAAGTCCTGGCTTTTAGTTTTTAAGTGAAGAAACAGACATGAAATCACATGGTAAACTACATAGTGAGACAACAAAAGGTACAATGCTGCTACGAGGCAGTGTAGCAGAAATACATCACACAAGCCCTGCCTGTTGCATTCCCCAAACTTTCAATAAACAATTTACAATCATCCACAAGAAGTCATTCTACGTTAAAGAACATCTTTCAAATATTTTCCTAACATATCTAGGACAAACTCTTACAGCTTGACCCAGACAGTTTGTGGGTAGAGACAGAAAAAGATGATACCAGATTTAAGACAGGTTACAGGCAATCCCTGCTTAGACAGTCAAGAATTTTGAGTAGCTGCTTTGTGTTTTTAGATGTCTGGGTTTTACTGAGCCCATGTGGTTGGAGTTCTCCACTATCCTCAAGTTTGACACAACTTAACTTCCTTCTCTCTGGATTTAATTCCATGCAAGACTATTATCTGACTATGAAACATGGCAGAGCATGGAAGGCAGCTTAATAAATGTGAACAGATGTTTGATCATGTCTTCTAATTATCTTCTTCCATCTTTGACTTTTACCTCTCATAAGCTGCCTTTATAAGAAGGCTTACCCCAAGACAGCCTACATAGTTCTCTATCTTCCTGCCCGCCACTGGCAGTGTAGTTACCGACTATGGAATATGGGACACCTATGTTCTAGTTATAGCTCTAACATTTACTATTTACAGAATCTCAAGCAAGTATTTAATCTCTGTGGTTTCCTCATCTGTAAACTGGACTGAATATTGGTATCTCAAGGGATTGTTATGAAATATTAGAGTACAAACTACAAAAGAGCAGGTGCTCAATTTTAGTTTCTCTGTCCCTAAGCAGAGAGATTTTAAAGACCAAGTGGTGAAAAAAGATGCTGAAACTCATCTTAATGCAAACCAAATCAACCAACCAACTCAAGAACTAGCAATAGAGCAGTTTTACTCAGTGGTGTCACTGGTTTCCGGAAGAGCATAGGTTGAACCACAGACTGAAAGGGCAGAAGTGTTTTAGCAAATACCTATCTCAAATTTAACACTGATCACTGAATTGTGATCAAGAAAAACATCATTACAGAAATATTACAAAACTTTCATGGGAATGGTACACTTTCAAGTATAGGCCAGCAGTGGGGCCAAACTGTACCAATAGTGAAAGACCAAAAACAACTTGAACAACTCACTGGTTTCCTTTTGGTAAGTGTATTTTTCTACTTGTACACTGTAATTCAATAAAAAAATTTTTAAATGCAACATCTGGTAAGTCAAAGGAATAAGCTCCTCTTGTTTCAAGAAAGGGAAACTCTTCTTGGAACAAGCAGGACACCAGTGATACTCCTGGATGAGTGACTTGTTATATCATTTCCAACACCTAAATGCAAGCAATGAGATACACAAGGGAGCTCACCAGGCTCCTCATACAGCAACAGACTACCAAGCTCACGCAGGAATCAGGAGAAGGTTGTGTTAATAGACCCTTCTGAGAAAGAACTTAGGGTCTATGTCTATCAGGTGGGCAGCAACAGCACAATGTGCATTGCAGGACATAGCACATGTGAGACAGTGGTAGGTAGTGCTGCTATAAGTAGGTATGTGTTATCTTGCCCCCAATACTTGAGTCTTAGTTGAATAACTGCCCCACTACTCCTTAGGATTAAGGTAAGAGAAAACCTACAAAATGAGAGACTATTACTACCACCAAATTAAGTATGCTTCAATAAAAATGAGTTGAGGTTCAATGGTGTGCATCAATCCTTTCTTATCACCTTTTTCTAAAGTTGATACTTCAAATACAAAACTGGAAATTGAATCAAGGACCTTGTGCATACTAGGCAAATGCTCTACCACTGAGCAACATCCTCAACTCTTTTTTATTTTTTGAGACAGGGTCTCCTTAAAGTTTGTGACTCTCCTGCCTCTGCCTCCAAAGTAGCTGGGATTACAGGCATGTGACATCATAAAAACCAAAAATTTTAAATATTTCTGATTGGAAGCTCTATAAAATTACATTATCTTTGAATACATTCATTCTTTCTTAACCATCAAGATCATTATGTGAATGAATACTGAAGTTAGGCAATTATTTATTTATTTATTTATTTTTGTGGCACTGGGGATTGAACTCACAACCTCACACCTACCAGGTAGGCGCTTAACCTGCTGAGCCAAACCCCCAGCCCCTACGCAATTATTTTTACTGCACTGAACTCAAATACACTGATAGTTTTGGGGGCTATTAAGTAAATCTGACTCCCTAAATTTAAAAAAGTCACATTAGTTGTCCGTATTTTATTAAAATTTTTCTTGACTTTCAAATATTGGCTAATTTAGCAGCCTTATTTTTACATTTAGTAGTGTATAATTTCATTTACTGGCTTAGAAATCATTTCCAAGAGCTAGAATGGCACTTTAAGTGAAAAAAACAAAACAAAACAAAAACTCTGAATGAGGGCTTGAGGAATGGTTTCATGAGTGTGTCATTTTCTAACAACTTCACATCCGCAGAAACCTTCATTCCTCAGTTTCTGGTTCTTCTATGTGTTCCTGATGTTTCTAAGAAAGATGACTAAACTAAATGGGATATTACTACTTTTTCAATGAATTGAAAAATCCATTTCAAGTATATTTTCGAAATACACAAACGCAAAAAAGGCTGATAAAGGTCAATGAAGAAGATTAAGAAACATCATGGCGTCTAATTAAACAAACAAACCTAAAGAAATAAATGGTTGTTCCCAATTTAGGAAGCAGTCATTACCTAAGTCTTGGTTAAAAAAAAAAAAAATCCTTTGGATTACACTTCATTCCTTTATCTATGTTTTGGAAGAGGGTTTTGGTGCTTGGTGCTTGGAATTAGCCATATTCCTGGAGGTAAATGAAATCAAGGCATGCACCCAAAAAGAGGACAGAATGCATTGAAGGAAACTAAGGAAACATTTTCCTCTAGAATAACGCTAGCGTAGAATAAAAAACTGAATAATGAATAATCCACGTGACATTCAACTACTTTATATTTGTGAGACTTAGATCCGCTGTTGTCCCATGATTCATAATACAACCATAGGTAGGTATTATGTATTTCATAGCTTCATAGCAAGAGGAGGCATATTCTTGTCTAAAGCATGAGAAAATACGGTAGGACAGCATTAGATGATGGAGAGGCTGACACAAGCTAGCTACTTCAACTATAAGAACTGAGAGGGACGCCTAGGAAACAAAAACTTGAAACCTGACTTGACAGAAAATGTTATCAACAGAATGCAATTTCCATGTTTTCCTTTGGATAAAAAGGATTGGAGACAATGTACTGGGGTGAATCACAGGTCATCAGAGCAAGCGGGAAGGGTACTCTCATCAAGTCATCATTGGTCAGCTCAAACTATCCCCACCTGATTCATGATACCCTCTCTTGAAATCCTATGGCAATCTTGTAAAATTCATTGGCAATTATATGAATTTTTGTATGCCCTATATTTTTTATCTTTTACTGACGATGTGTTTTGTCATTGTCCGCTTTCCAAGCAGATGTAGGCCTGAGTGTAAGGACCATATTTCAGGCTTTCCTTAGCAAAAAAGAAGGGAAAGAGAACACCACGGATACTTCCAGGGCAGCAGCACTTACTGAGCCAGAAACACAAGCAACAGAGCTGGTGGTTATCAAGGTGTCCATGAATCTGATGAATTCTAGTCTGTTCATAGTGAGCTGTTTCCAAGGTTTAGAATCTGAAATGTTTGGCAGGCAATCTGGACACAGAGGCATCAGAAGATTTACTCGTAACCAAGAACCTTCACATTAATATTAACCTTTGTCCAGGTATCATTAAAGGGCTGTGTTATAACTTTATAACTTTAGTAATAAAATCACTTTTGGCGTGCCTCTTAATTACCCAACTTCCTACTCAGGTTTTTTTTTTTTTTGTACTGGGAATTGAACTCACAACCTCATGCTTGCCAGACAGGAGCTTACACCACACTAAGCTAAATCCCCAGCCACTCGGTTTGATTTTTTTCTCTAATTTTTCTCAGTAGGACCTACATTTAGGTAAGTTTTAATGTTTTTAGTACTTTAAAGTTAACTTCAACTTCATGAAACTTAATTCCATTACTGATAGTGTTTTTAATTATAAAAATTTCTTATGAGACAGCATCTTGCTATGTAGTTCAGGCTGGCTTCGAACCCATTATGAAGCCCAGACTGGACTTGAACTTGTGGGGATTCTCCTGCTTCAGGCTCTCAAGCACTGGAATTACAGACATGTACCACTACACCCCATACTATTCATGTTTTTTAAAAATGAGTATTAACCAGTTTTGCCTAAATCCTTACCTTTGCTTTTATTTACATTTGCCAAGAGCCTCACAGTCTATATACAGCACTTAATTTACTTAGGCAGCTAACAGGGGATCCAGAAAGAGGGGATATTTTTGTCCTGTAGACTATTTCCTCAATATCACCTAAGCAGAAGCCATGTTTTAGTTTAGTGATTATAGTTTATCATATCATGTCCTTCAAACCTAAGTAAGATCTCTGCAAGAACAAAAATTCATCACAGACATTGAAATAGCTTGAATTCATGTATCTTCTGCTCAACAAAAGGACTTGCTGTAATCGAAAAGTGAATTATTTTCAAGCAGAAATACTGTACTTGAACACCATCACTAAAGTGCAATAATATCAGTCGGGCACGGTGGTGCACACCTGTGATCCCAGCACTCGGGAGGCTGAGACAGGAGGATCATTGTGAGTTCGAGACCAGCCTGGGCTACAAAGTGAGTTCAAGCCCAGCCTGAACCACATAGTGAGACCCTGTCTCCAAAAAAAAAAAAAAAGGGCGGGGGTTTAGCTCAGTGGCATTAAGTGCCTGCCTGGCAGGTGCACGGTTGTGAGTTTGATCCCCAGTACCTAAAGAAATAAATAAGTAAAGTGCAATAAAATCAATGGGATTGGTAAACTGGAGGAAGAGCTATGAAAGAAAAAGGGGAGCCTGACTTTCAACTAGTTGAATTAGTTTATCTTCTTGGTAAAAATGGGCTGCATGACCTTGACCACTTTTCTATCTTCTGTACAATGCCTAATTCTGAAGGGTGTAGTAAAAGGTAAGATAATATTCATAAAAACTTTAAAGGCACGATTTGAGAAGGAAGTGTTGTTTCACAACCCTGTCTTTAATGATTTACTCAAAGATATTTTTCAGACACCACTGAACTCACCAATGGAGTCAATGCTGCAATACTTAAAATTCCTCAAGGAAAGCATTCTCGAGGTTAATATAAGTGTTGGAGATAGTCAATGCTTATTTTAGGGTCAAAGATCAAGTAGAGATATGGCAGAGAACTGAACTGACAAGTTTCAGAGTCTAGAATTTGGGAGTGATGGGTTTATGTACTCTCTCCAATACCTAACTATTGGTAAGACTGCTTGGTGGGCAACATCAGTGATCAAAATACATTCTTCTTGACTGAACAGAACCAACAGTGATAATAAAGGATATTTGTAGAGGAGTGAGTTCTAATAGTAGAAAAATGTACTCCCAGAAAACAAGGGGAGAGAAAGTTTTAAATAGTGTAAATTATGGTTAAGGGTTGTAAATTTGGCATAAACTAAACAAAAGAAGGATTTAAACAAAAGCTATGGATACTCAGTGAAATAAGACACGTGAAAACATCGTATTGTCTCGTTAGTGTGAGAAGTTGAAACAACATGTGTATGTATATATAAATATATGTGTGTATATATAAATATATATAATATATATACACAAAATAGTTAAGATAGTTATACTACTGATTTCTCTGACTTCACTGAAGAGAAAGATTTGTGCCGGTACAGCTCAGACAATTGAATGCAAATGTCTTATGCTCTGGGTAAACGATTTGGGGATGACAGTGTACAATGCATGCACCATTGTTGCCCCCTGATTGACATGTTTTGAAGTTTTTAGTTTCTTTCTTTTTCTCCTTGAAATAAAATGGATTTGGGGAAAAATAATTCTCCTCAAAAAATTAAAAAGGGAAAAAATTAAATAAACAAAGGCTATAAAAGACATGGGATTTTGGGCTTCATGGCCCAAACAAACAAACCAAAAAACAAAAAAACAAAACAAAATATAGTTACTGGAAGTTATATTCTTAAGTGATATAACAGTACTGATCTCCAAAGCACAAATCTAAATTAACAATCTGATATGCATTACAATTTAAGAACTCTTAGGAGATACTTTGAAATAGACTTTAGGAGGTAATACAGTAATTTAAAACAGAACACTGACCTCTGGCCAGGGAAAATTTGAACTGAGAGATGGTATCACTAACCTTATTAAGTTGGTGAAATTAGGTTAGAGAAATCTGGATATTAAAGGCGTAACTGACATTTTAGAAGGTCAATATTACACAAGCTCATGACAAGATGAACTATTTCTTCATTTTTAGTATATCTCAGGTGGGAATTAAAAATCTATGCTCCCCTTTGGGGGAAAATGTTCTTTAATGCTCAGTTTAAATGACTAGAATAATGATGAGATTAGAAAAATACCACTGCTTAAACAGAATGCAGACAGAAGGGCTAATTCCCCAAGTGAGAAATAATGCATCGTATCAAGACAGTCCTTTTAATTAAAGATGGGTGGATAAAAGAAAGTAAATTTGTTGAAAGGCCCAGCAGAGACCAAGCACTAGAGAAGGCGCTTCCTATACTGCACAGTCCAGGGTGTGACTAAGAGTCAGCAACCAGACAAGATTTCCATTACAATGGGTATGCACTACTTTTAGAATAATAATAATAATCTCTAATTAAGAATCTATACCATTACCTTGCAAGACAGTGTATGTGCAGAAGAATCTAAAGCCAGAGGACATATGGAGGAACTTACAAAAACAGTAACAAACATTTGTTTAACATTAAACAAAAGGACATTAAATAGTTCCCATGACAGAGCTCAATACCACACATTTTTCCTTTCAAACAATAAACTGATACGCATCTGACATACTAAGTTTCTTGTTGCACAAAACAAAGATGAAGACTAGTACATTATATATCTAATCAAGCAGAGAACAGATGTCCTGAATTTTTCATGATTTTTATGAGATTTCTCACATCCTAACTTTTTTCATGTTCTCTTGAGATTCTTTTGTTTCCATTCTTGAAACCTTGTTTTAAGACCATATGAATCTATAGTCCTAAAAAACAAATACATAGTAAAAAAAAAATCACAAAAATATATACCCAGTTTGTGATGTTCTAAAACTTATAGCTTGTCATATAGCAAACTGCTTAAAACTGACACAATGACAGAATTTCTCAATAATTATATTTATTCCAAGGGTTCAGACCACTTTGCAAAATGTAAAACATTAAAAAAGGACTCTCAGGATACCTTACCTAAGATTTATAGTTTTTTGTCAATTTTTCAAGTCATGAATGTTAGAGGAGGTAAAAAGAGATTTATGTTATTTTAAAATGTCAAGAAAAGGGTTAGCAAAGTATTTTAGTTTTTAAGAGGCGAGGTCTTGCTATGTTGCCCAGATTGGCTCTGAACTCCTGGGCTCAAGGGATCCTCCTGAGTCAACCTCCAAGTAGCTGGGACTACAAGGTGTGCATCACTGCACCCAATCTACAAAGTGTTTTTCGTATCTACCATCCTCCCTGGGTTGCCCCAGGTATTAGTCCTTTAAAACCATCCCGACCCCACCCCTCTCTAAACATTTAGGCTATTGCTGATGTACAGGGATAGGGTTGAAATAAATAGTCTCAGCTCTATATTCCTGTTTTTACTCTTGAGTACTGGAAGACAAAAATGTTACATTTTATACACACATGCACATACAGACATAAGATTAGTAAGGCCATTATTTAGATATTTGATATTCGATACTCTACCTCAGGTGTTTTTTTTTTTTTTTGGTCTTATCTTTTTGAGGCAGGGTTTCACTATGCAGTTCAGGCTGGTAATAACGTGCTTTGTAGCCGAGGCTGGCCTTGAACTCAGTGACTCTCCTGCCTCAGCCTCCTGAGTGCTGGGATTACATGTGTGTGCCACCATGCCCAGCCTTAGCTCAGTTTAGTTTTATTCACCTCAATTCTTATCATTAGTTCTAACACTTTCCCTGCTTTCAAATACACTATCCAGCATAACTACATGAGTTGACTTCCTTGGAAAATAGTATATTGTAAGCTTCCTTACCACTAGCTTCTCATTTTAGAATTGTTTCACATTATTCAGAACTGTAATCATTCTAACATCCAAAAGTGATCTTGCCCATGTTCTGGATAAAATGCCTGTCAACTTCCTACTGCTTATACTCCATCTCCCTTAGTAACTTTTCTGTAGGGACTCCACCACACAGTTCCTACTTTACTTTACTAGTTTCTATCTTCATTAAATAGTGCTTATGCTGCATACTAAGTTTTATTTTATTTCATTTTATTTTTTGTGGGTACCGGGAATTGAACCTGGGACCCAGTGCTTACCAGGCAGGAACTGTGCCCACTGAGCTATATCTCTGGTCTAGCAGCTTCAGTACCTATAGCTTGGAGCTCAGGTCACTATAGGCATAAAATAAGTAATGAATAAACAAGTTACCACGTAGTAAAAATTATCTTCCTAACGCATTTCTCAAGGAAACTGGAAAGGGCAGAGGAAACATCTATGACATACAATCTGAAGGGAAACGAATAAGCTTTTAGTGAAAAAGTGCTCAAAGTAGGAGGAAAAGGGAACTTCAGTTACAGTAAGTTCTGGTGCTCTATTACACAGTAGGATGACTAGAAAATGTACTGTATATTTTTAAAAGCTACAAGAAAGGACTTTTAATTTTTGTTTAAGAAAATCTTGCTATATAGTTCAGCATGGCCTTGAGCTCACTATATAGACCAGGATGGCCTTGAATTCAGTGATCCTCCTGCTTAAGCCTCTGAGTGTTGGGATGACAGGTGTGAATCAACTTGCCCAGCTGGATTTTGAATGTTTTCATCAAAGAAATGACAACTGAAGAGAAAGATACACTTACTCTAATTTGAAAATTATACAACGTGTACATATATTTCTGTATCACATGATACCCCATAAATATGTGCACTTTTTCAATATATGAAAAGAAGAAAAAAACAAGGAAATTTTGAAGGTCAGACAGCACGTAATGTACTAAGGACACATGTGGCTCCTCATGTGCCTTCCAAGATATCAGAAACACTAGGATGAAAAGGTATCATGTACATAATGGCTTTCAAAAGTTACTACGGGGTTGGCATACAGCCCAGAATAACAAATACTGTACAAAGTGACCCAGTACACATACCCCACTTAGAATGTGTGTATGTATAATAGCATACAAGTTCCAATAAATAAAATAATCCCTACTATATGCTACACACTTTTTAAAACAATGCTGGCTAATACTAATAGGTCACAATTTCTGCAGTTTGGAAAACCAGTCTGCACAGATTTTTGTTACTTTCTTTTCATCTCTACCTAGCCAAAGTTACACTGCAAGGCATTCCTAGTAAAAAGTATCTTAAAGACACTGGGTGTAGTGGCGCATACCTGTAATCCCAGCAATTGGGAGGCTGAGGCAGAAGGCAGCCTAAACTACACAGTCAGACCTTGTCTCAAAAAACCTAAAACCAACCAACCAACCAACCAAAAAACCACCTTAAGTCAATTTATTAGATGTTGGAGGGAGCATCTCTAAACTGCGTTAGTTATGATCTGATTTGTTGTTTTCAAATGTACATAATTCCCTCCTGATAAGAATGTAAATGAAATCATATTGAATAGGCAGAATTCCAAAGTTCTTTCATTGGAAAACTGAAGTTTTGATAATTAAATGCACATCTCCACACTGACACACACAGCTCTTGTATTATCCAAACTACTACTCATTCTTTTAAAAAAAATCTACAGCACTCAAAGCATGTAAAATTTCAAACTTGGAAAAAATACACAAAAAATTCTATATACAATAGCAATGTAGATACTTAAAATTTTATGTAACATTAAAAATTTTTTAATCTTTAGTATCTCCTGCTTGTGAACAACTTCTATTCCATTTTATTGATTGACTGACTGATTGAAACAGGGTCTCACTGTAATTCAGGCTGCACTTGAACTCACTATGTAGCCCGGGCAGGTCTTGCATTTGCCAGAATAAGAAATATTGTACAAAGTACCACATAACAGTGATACTCCTGCCTCAGCCTCTTGAGTGCTGGGATTACAGGTGTGCACTACCATGTCTGGCTCCATTTTAGTCTTTGAAAACAAACAAGATTAATAGTTACATTCTCCTAAAAGACCATTACAAAATGAGAAAGCATTTCAGGATTCAATCTTTGTTCTGATATTTTTATATCTTTGACTAAACTGTTAAAACAATATTAATGCCCCCTGTGCCTCGGTATGATATACACACATCTTACTTTCAAAGTTCTAACCAATACAGTCTGATTGTTTCACTTTCCTAACCTCATACACTAAATTACAATGCCTGGCAGAAGCTTTCATTTATGGACACTTGCAAAAACCCTGAACTAGTGCTAGGTATTTTACGTACATGATTTCATTTAAGCCTCACAGCAAAGTTATGAGCTAGATGGGATAGGCCCTTTTTACACATAAGACAGGCTCAGAAATACTGAACAACTTATTTATACAGTAACGGAGTTCAAGGCCATGATTTCAAGCCAGGCTCATAAAATCCTTCTCAAACTTGGGGTCTCTACCTATTCTTCAAGATCAATTTCTTTTATGAAGGCTTTAAGTCATCAATGCTGATTTTTCTTTAACAAGCTTCAAATATAATTTCTTTACTGCTAATTTAATTTCATCATAAAAAAATGGTTACATTCATCTGAGTCAAACTAGTTTTGAGATTCAATTAGTTAAAAAAAATAATTTGTAGGTGAAATCCCCCATTCTAATTCTAGGCTGAGTCAAGCACACCAGAGTGGTATGCAGGTTAACTATAAAGGTTCATAAACACAAGTATGAGGGGCAACTCGTGAGGAAGGACAAGTCCTTTAAGCTCCCCAAGTTCTATGTGTTTCATCTCAAAAATGAATGAACAGAAAGGAACCAAGAGTCCTGTTAGTCACCTGGTTAATGAAAACCTCCTGAGGTTACAGCAATGTAACTGTCCTTAACACTACAGAATCATATACTTGGAAAATGATTAAGATATTATAATTTTAAAAAACGAAATTCACTTTTAAAAAATAATACAAAACTTTCCTCTGGAATACTCAGAAAACATAACATGTTTTAAGTCTCACTTTCATAAAATATTCAACGGTTCTAGTGTAGGACACATGCATGTGTATTCTTAAAAGGCTAATTCTAATTCAGACTGATTATATCTGATGGCTCCTTTGCAATCTAATACTCAAGGTAGAACTAGCCAGAATCTAAGAGAAAGATAAACTGCGAATAACTGAAGTTAGATTAAAAAATGCCTGCTCAGGTTCATTTTGAAAAAGTATTATTACAATGTTCTTACTCACTGAATAATAAAAACATAACTAGTTTTAAAACCACCTAAAATAGCCGGGAGTGGTGGTGCACGTCTTTAATCCCAGCACTCGGGAGGCTGAGGTAGGAGGAGCGTTGTGAGTTCGAGGCCCGCTTGGGCTACAACGCGAGCACAAGGCCGGCCTGAGCTACATAGTGCGACCCTGCCTCAAAAAACCAGGGCCAGGAGTTTGACTTAGTGACTTAAGTGCCTGTCTGCCAGGCGAGAGGTTGTGAGTTTAATCCCTGGTGCCGCAAAAAAAAAAAAAAAAAAAAAAAAAACACCTAAAATGACATCCAGATCTATTTTTTTTCAATTTAGAAAGTATGCAATGTAAAGGTATAACCTGGGTTCCTAAGACCTTACCATTCAAAGGTTGCTATTAAATTTCCTAATGTTTTCATTTGTCTCCCATCTAACTAAAAATTACATTTTTAATAAAGAATCAGAATCTTTACAGACAAAATTATCAAGTGATGCTTCTACTATAACAAGTTGAAAGATGAGGATAACTAATATTTCAAAGCTGCTAATCAAGTATGCTCACCTACCTATAAAATCTGCAAATTTAAAATTTAGTACCTATCCTCCCCACCCCAGCCACCTCCCCAGTGCTGGGGATCAAACCCCGGGCCTTGCACATGTTATGTAAATACTCTTCCACTACATTCCTGGCCCCAGTAAGTTTTGACGATTTGCTTACTTTCTAATTTAGGTGAATTTTAACCAACCCATGGCTGAAAATGCTACTCACTAAGCCTTTTTAGAAAGCAATATTTTATTTTGAAGAATTTTTTCCCACTACTAAAAATAAGCCTGTCTACTTCAGTTATAAATGCAGCTTGATACTCATACTCATACAATCATATTCCCCAAACAGAAAGTTCAACAACTTGTAAGAAGATAAATATGATGAACAAAATTCTGTGTTAAAATGCTTATCTTTTGAAAGCAAACAGTAAGACACTGAATATGAAAAGTAACAATTTACTGCAAATTAACAACTCATTTAACTACAAATCTAGTATCATCTAACCTTATCATGCATTTACATTTGAATACAAATGTTTGATAGGAAAAATTCAGTCCTAAGGAAAAATAATCTACAACTCAGAATGTGGCATGTATCACCCTGTCTCAGTTTTTTTTTTTTTCTCTCTTTCCATTTCATTTCCCTTTTGCAACTCTAGCTGTTATGGAATTTCCCTAAATCCACACCTGTTAAGAGACACAGGACCCCTGAAGTAATTCCAACACAGCAGAATCTGCTAAGAAAAGCTCAGGTTTTTACAATACACTTTCTTTAAATAGGGTCATAATCAAAGAGCAAATACAACTTGAAGTCAGAATTACTAAAATTCAATTACGAGATGCTAGAAAATAATCCTACTATATATACTGATATGGATACCAGGTTAGAATAGCAAAAAAATGACAATAATCAAACTACTATTGCTTTGAAATTGACAAAGAAATAATAACTAGATTTCCAAAAAAAAAAAAAAAATTCTATAAATACATGGTGTAACAGAATGAAAGGAACAAATGAAGTCAATGAACACACCTAGAATACCAAGAACAATTCTGCTTTTATAAACGTAAGACAAAATGCTAAAACATCTAGACAGCCAGTTGAGACTTAACTACAAGACAATCTAAAACAACTAACCATGATAGTTCATCTTACATATCTGCTTACATATAATTACATCACGAGCTTGAAAGGCCAACTTTCTGACATAATCTGGTCATTTTCCAATCTTTAGGAACTATAATTCAACTACTCTTCTAATCGCTTTACAAGAACTACTTTCTAATACAGAGCTTCTTCATATCTAGTTTCCAAACACAGCACTATAAATGTTCATAAACATCCTTCTCAAGAATCAGAGGTACCATTATAACCTTAACTGACAATGTTACTTTTGTACTTATGCCCTCCGCTCAAAAAAAGGGCAAACCAAAACTAGCAGTTATTTTTTTACTTTTTTGGGGGGGAGGGGCAGCAATCTCAGCAGAAAGTTTTATCCTATGAAAACTATGAAAAAGTCTAGCCAGAAGATACAGGTAGTCCAAAAGGGCTTATCAAATTAATAAAGACACTCAGTTCCAAAGCAGTATTGCACTTGAATACTGAACTATGGTTCTATAGCAGCAACTTCTAGAAGTCTGAGATTTCACTTGAAAGAATTAAAAATATATATTATAAAACTTGTCAACTCTGATTACATACAATTTACTGTACACTTCTCTTACCCCCTTAGTAAATCTTTTAAAAAAGCGTTGAGTATTAAGAAGTAGAAACCAAGCTTTTAAAACAGTTTTCACAACAAAATTTATTAGAAGAATAGTGGTTTTGAAAGTCTAGCATCCAGTGAGAACTACCATACACAACATTACAGCTGGGAATGTTTCTCCAAAATGTCATGGTCAAATAATACAATGGAACCATTAGATTTGCACATGCACGAAAGAACTAGCGCTTTTGACATACAATGCAAAAAAAGAAAAAAAGGGGGGACCACATGGATTAAAATTTTAAGTACTCATCACATACATTAAGACACAGCTTATTTTAGTCCAGTCAAAAATCAGAACTGCATTTAAAAAATTTAATGTAGTGCAATCAAATCAAAAAACTTAATTTGTGATCATAAGTGCTCTACTACATAAACATTGATCATAGCAAGAAACAAAAAGTTTAAATCACACAGTACAAAAAATCTGCAAATAAATATAAACTACAGTACAAGAGAAATACTAAATTATACAATTCCGTCAAACTGTAAACAGTATATTGAAATGAGGTCCATAAGAGTTAGGGGGTTCCTGTTTTGTTGCATGACACTTGAATTTCTAGAAATCTGAAAGATGCCATTTTCCTTATCTTCAAAGGCTAAGGGGTTTACAAATGGAGAAAATTCCTTTTAAATGTAAGATATCAAATATCAAAGCAGAGGAATGACTTATTTTGTTACCTACAGACAATACTATAGAAAAGAAGTTTTAAAGAGACAAGTCTTACCATCAGAGATGTAAAGGACTAAAACACTAGAATTAGAACTCCTCATCGGAAGAGACTTGTCGTAAGGTCTTCAAGGCTATAAAATACATTGACAAAATTGTCTGTTGATAGGCAGTCCTCTGCTTATTTTTTTTTTTGACATTTTACATATTTATAGTTAAAACACCAACTTTGGCAGAATCACTACTGATAAACTCAAAGCACTCCTGGCCCAACGGTTCCATCACAGTGGCCAGTGCACAGAATTCTCTAAAGACATTGCATAAACTAGAATGTAGAGGTCAGACACCCAAGGACCAGTGCTTGAATTTAGTAGTAGTTATGGTGAAGAAACAAGAGCCACATCAAGGAGTAACTGCACCTGTTACAGTTTACAGAAGCAGTTAGGAATGTCTTTTAATTGTGCTGGCTATTAGTGGCATTTAAAAATATAGTTTAATCACGTGTGTATGTGTGCATGGGCTACACATTCACACACATTAAAAAAATACACTGTTAACAGGAACCCCCATATTATCTGTTCAGTAGTAATAACTGAATATACAGAATGCCACTATAAGAGCGTGAGGCACCGTGTGCTGGAGAGTTATATGCAGCTTTAAAATCTGTTTGGCTGAGTTATACCTGGATACCTGAACTGAGTTTTTAAGTTGACATTCATCAAAGATGTGCTACCAGCACGTCGAAAGAAAAGCAAAACAGAAAAATACAAGTCACTGTTAAGTTTAAGAATAGCATCAAAGTACCTGAATTGAGTGAGAAGAGTGTGTAAACTGTCCCTGAGGGTTTTTAAACAGTGTTGTACAAGTTGGATTTCTAAGAATATTAGTTTTATTTAACAGTGTGGACTGATAAAATAGCAATATTTAACAGTGTGGACTGATAAAATACCAATGTCTGACAGTTTAAAGTGGAGGCTATAAAAGAATTATACGCAAACGCTCCAAAGGTATAGTTTATGCATTTTTTCAAAGCAGCAACGGCTGCTGTAAAAGTACACATCCCATCAGAACAAGCAACATGTGGGAGTCAGATAAAGGTTTCTATCTTAGTCTGATTTTCTGACAGCACAGCATATCAATATCCAATGACTATTAGTTTTCCTAGATCAGAATGTAACTAATTTCAACTAGCAATATAGGATTAGACTTTTAATCAAACACTTTGCTATTACATACTAAAATTCCTTAAACTTACTAATGCTGGTAAGACTAACCTAGTTAATTATCCCCCCTTCATTTTAGAAATATACCCTTCCACAACTTAAAAACATTTAAGATTGATTTCAGTCCTTTGATGTAAAAAGCTTGTCAGTGAATTAGTATGAAAAATTTACACAGTAAAAAGGCTTGAATTTCAGCCAAAGATTCTAAATACTGCTCATTCCCTGAAGACTTAAAGGGGAGAGAATCCCTACCCATTTTCCTAGTGATTTATTTTTCTACAATGATCTGATATAATTTTTCATTTTGGGGAATTTTCCCCTTACCTTTTCTCAAATTCCAAATTCTTAAGCCCGAAATGCTTAATGAAATGGGGAAAATGAGGCAATCACTTAGAATTGCTAGAAAGGTACAAAATGTTACTGTCTTTTGTTAAAATAAGCATTATTTATATAAATGTGATCTGACCCCATATTATGTAGTATGTTTCATATTTTTAAACAATCATCCTAAAACTTACAGTACCTAAGACTCTGAAGATAAATTAAGACTTTAGTGTTGTAACAGAAAAAGTGCTGAATTATCCCTTTTCTAGTACTTAAACATTTTGGACAAGTGCTTTCCTAGTGACAGTAAAGTTTACTATATACCCTTCCACCAAGCAGAAAAGGGTCACCTGGATGAAAGATCTTTAGGAATGTAGCACCAGGTATTTACCAAATAGTAGGATTTGCTTCACTCTGAGGGGGTAAAAATATTCTAGGTCAAAATTCTATTTGGCTATTGACTGTTAAAAATCCCTGCTCTACTGTGTCAGTGTCCTGTGTCCAACTACCCCTGATCACCCCCACCCCCAGTCCCCTTACACACTATCCACTGAGAATCTAATCTCCAAAGAGATCATTTCAAAATTTATGTTTTCAGGACATACCTGAGAAAGGGTGCAATTATGCAGAACAAGGAGCCCAAGACTGCACTAATACTGGTTACAGTTTCATAAAAATTTTTCCAAAGACAAATCTAAAAAAGTTTAAGAGGTATGGATCTTTAAATATGTCTCACTGCTTTAGATTTTTTTTTTTTTTTTTGGTATGTGTGTAGGGTCATTTCCAGTGTTGAAAAGATCATCTTGAACCTGTTCAATGACAGTTCAAGATGGAGTAAAGAGTTCATTTCCACATTCAAACAATAAAGATTAAATATTATGATTAAAATATTTTCTACATCCAATAAATCTATGATTAACTAAAAGTGCTTGTTTTTCGGCTTTTATGGATACAGCTCAAAATGAATTAAAAAACCTTAAAATTACCCCTCAAACAGTTGCAGAATTAGCTTGTTTTACTGTTTGTTAAATCATACTACACAGCCTTGATTTCAAATGATGACTTTTCTATCAAATGAAGATGGCCCAAGTTTACAACAATGTCTGTCCTGTGACTTTTACTGTAATAGGCCAGAATCTTTATCTTTTTCTCTAAAGTCTATGTACTTGCCCATCCACCCTACTTCCTACCCTTCTCCCCTAATTGCCTCATAACACAGCTAGTGTTACAGTATAGGGCTAACGTCTGCTTCTTTAAAAGATAACTGCAAGACTATTTGGAATAAGATACATGCAAATAATTCCTGTATTTTTCTTCCAGTCAGCATGTGCACAAATCCTATTTAAGTCTCAAGGACAGAATTAATCCAAAATAATCTAAAAATAAAGAGTACGGAGGTCTGCATTCCTTGTACCACAGTTATACTTTTTTCCGTTTCAGTACACTTTGAAAGCAACTGGATTTTTAAAAAAATCTCTATGTAGCTTAACAATCTTCTAAATGGACTGTCTGGCTAAAGCCATCAAGTTTTTAATAATACTGGCCTGACTATAGTGTTAATAAACACCTAATTCTAATGGAAAGGTAACAAAGAAAATAACCTTGGTAACTTTATGAAGGTCAAAATTTAACCTATAGCTTTCAGTATCTCCTACAAAACATTTAGTAGGGCAATTCAATCTATTGCCATAGTCTATCACCAATAACAGCAACCTGACTATATAGAAAAAGTAGTTCATATGAAAACAACCCCTTACATTTGGTTAAAGAATTAGAAAGTCAAAAATATGTGGCTTCAAAATGAGATTTACAAAGGTAACAGTTGTTAAATAAACGATACTAATCTGTCATATAGTTTGCAATGAGTCAAATTTCAGGTTTTGATATTGAGCTGACTCATCCGTCTATTTTATGAAGATAACTAAATTCAAGCTTCATTGTTATGGGTCAGTGAAATATAAGAGAATCACAAAGGCTTAGAACCAGGCCTGGCACCATGTGCTTACTTAGGATAGGGGAAAGTATATAACTCACTAGCAGCTTAAAGGTTGCTTGTACTACTGCCTAATGTCAGAAGGTAGTTATGGTATGGGCCTTAACAGGTAGTCATTTTTAGTCTAATTTAGAGTTCTCTCCAGAAAATTGGGAACTAAACATCTCATTGTGCCTTTTGTTGTTGAACTATCTGATTTCATATAGGTCATATTATAGCTAGGTAAAACACAGGGGAATAGAAATGCCAATTGGTTGAGGTAATGATATATATAAGATAACCAGAGTTCTAAAGCACTTCAATATTGTAAAGGAAAAATGTACCAAATAAAGCTAATACACACTTCACACTTGGTTGAGCTTGCTCACCAGAACTGAACATAATTAACTTCACATAAGGACCCTACTATCACACAAAGCCTTACTCATATTCATGATCTGCTGCAAAGGTTTATCAAGCAACATCTAAACTCCAGAGTAACACAAACTTAATATTAAAAGTATTATACACAAATATAAATTACTTTTCCTGAAAGAGAGAACTTGTCCTTCATGATATTTGGGGAGCAGAAAAAAATGTATAGTTCCATCACAAATATAATTCAGAGTCACTTGTAAGCCTACTGAGCAAAGTTGAATATATTTCTGTCACCCTTGATGACTATCCTGTCTCAAAAATGAGAAGGCTAATGATAAAAGTAGCAACTAGATATCCATCCACGGAATTAGTTTTTGATTTAATAGTGCCACCACAGGTTATCTACTCTAAAACATCAATGTTCTCATTAAAAATGCAAGAATTTATTTTAAATACATTATTATCATTTCAAATAATGTTATGTAATTTGAGCAATCTCATCATCCATCTAAGAGAATATGGGAGGAAAAAAGGCTGTTGTGACAAAGACAGTCATGAACTACACTTTCTGATACTATAAAAATGGTCAACTGTTGTTTGGGCCATGCAAAACTCTGAGTGGCAGAAATTAAGCATGCGAAGAGACCAATCTCTATTACACATTTTTGAAGATGTCCCCAAACTAGAATATCTACATGAAAGTGCCAATACAGCATAGTGGCAAATTAAGAAATAAACTAAATATCAAGGGATCACTGCAGCACAAAGACTGACAGCCAGTCATGTGATGAGCCACCTCCAAGAAATACATGGTACAATGGAAGTCTGAACATAAAATTTAACATTAAAAGTGCACCTGAATATTACAAACTAACTTTACAAAACCTACAATAAGGTAAAATATATATCTTTTCAAATATTCAGCAGCTTTTTTGTTTTTTTTTTTTAAGGGGCTCATGAAATTTAAATGGGACCACTATCTAATTTCAACCATGCTTCACAAAACAATAATGGCTATTTTATATTGCAGTTACCAATGTAATGCAATTAGTGCTTTAAAATAATCTACACTCGAGGAAAAAAAAAACACAAACAAACAAAAAGAGAAAGACTTTGGAGAAAATATGCTTATTCAAAAGCTTCTCGGAAAAGGAAATTTACCTGAATATCAAGTCATGACTGATCTCAAGTGTAATGTTTAAAAGCTTCACAGACATGAGTATTACAATCTTCAGGTCTCAGGACTTTTAATCTGAGAAAGTTTAGAGTTTGGTTTGTTTTTAAAATTCACTTTCTAACCAAAACAAACAATAGAAGTACTCAAATTTTCACTATTTACAACTCTCAGCCTACAATCTGAAATGACACAATACAAGTTCTCTTATTTAAACTGCAGCATTAAAGGGTAGGCACACCATTCTTCTGCTGCTCGATTGTCATCCACTGAAACACACATAGAAAATATTTATGTTAGTAAAATGATCACTCCATGTACACTACAATGACAAAATTTACATAACTCAACTCATACATCACTTATATAGACTACCACATAGGATTAAACCTCTCTGAACAGTAGAACTTTACAAAATTTCAGCTTTTAGGGCCAGATTTTCAAATGGGCCGTACTGATGTCTTTCTGAGGGGATAAAAATAAGCACAAATTAATTTCTCAAAGGACCTTTCTGCAGTAATCTGGGCTAAAGAATACCCCAAACATTGTGCAAAAAGGCATCAAAACTGCAATTAATTGTGTGCTGACAAACTGAGTATAGAACAAAGGAGGTGTTCCTTCATAAGCTTAACCCTTTGCTTATAGCAAACTTTCTACAACTTCCTTCAAATGCAGATGAAAATCATGTATTTCATAATGTGTTTTTATTGCAACTTCCAGCTAGGCTAGAAAATATTGCAGTTATATACTGCTTCTTAATAATCCAAACTGTTTTTTTCTGTTGAGACTAGAAAGTCAAGAGCAAACAGGTTTAGTTGCCACTGATTACATTGCTACAAAAAAATAATCAAATCAAAAGAGAAACCCACGCCCAGGTTATATCAAGAATGAGGAGTGCTTGTATTTTAATAACAGCAATGGTGTGCCTAACCTTTGACACATAGGTTGCTGAGGGAAAACTGGCCTTAACCTAATTTCATTAACTGCCTCTAAGTTTCAGGTAAGAATTTAAACCATGGGAATATCTGGAACTACTGCTACTCTTCAAATTGTTAGCAAACATCTGAAATCACCAACCTTAGTCTAATCAACACTCCATGTTTAATTTTACACAAAAACTCCAAGGACTTTTAGTTTTGGTTAAATAGTTAGAAAGGCCTGACCACCTTTCTCAGCAGATTAGAATACAGGGGTGGATGTGGTGTGGATTTTGCTCTGCAGGAGTAATTTTAATTTGATCCCAATAAAAAAAGTCCAGGGACTTTATCAGAAACTCACACAAAAACTGTGCAAAACAAACTTTTGAAACTTAATCACTGTAATTTTGCAAGCCCATCTCAAAAAAAGCCTAGATGTTCTTCAAGGAGTGCTTATACAAACATGATCTCAAAAGTTCTGAAATATGTGCTAATCAACCATAAATGTCAGCTATCAGAAAAAGTTAAGATGGTAATATTAGATAGGATGCCAAGAAAACAAAAATTCACATCAACGAAACTTAAAAACCAGCTCCCCCGTACTTGTACTAACATTTGGGTTAAAGAATACACTTCAATGAGCTAACTCCTGGTTATTGTTAGAATTGATAAGCAACCTAAATCCTATTACGCTACATTGGGATTGTATTTTTTTCTCTTACCATAAACTGAGATCCTTTTCCAATGTGGATAATGAGCAGACTACTTACTGAGGATGCAAAACCTAAGTATCTTGCAATACCATAGGTTCTTATAAGCATTTCGTTCCCTATTTCTTCCATTCCTCTCAAAAACAAAAAAACAAAAAAACAACAACAAAACCAGATCTTGAGTAAGTTAAACTAGTTGCCGTTAACAATATTCAATTGTTAGCATATAATCAATTCTGTAAAGCGACTTAAAAATACAAAGAAAATTAGTTTATTAAAATGAGGCATCCTCCATTGTTTTATGTAATGTACCCTGACTGCTCCTGAGTAAGAAGGGAGCTCGTCCTTCATGAGATAAGGCTATATCCTCACTTGTTGGTGAGACCAAATTCTATCCTTAGAAAATCTCAAACAAAATTACAGCAAAGGTAGTGTTCAAAATAATTAACCGAAGCATTTCTGAAGGTAGTGTGTGCACATTTCCTACCTCCTTCCCCTCTGGGTGAGCACTAAATAAAATGCTACTTTAGGAAGTAAATCTAATAGTGAGAATAAAATTATAAGGTATAATTATAAATGACCCAAATAAATATTTATCACTGAATAATGAAAAATTTTAAATTCAAACGTTCATTGTTCTTGTTTTTTTTAATCCTTCAATTAGTTGAATTGTAGAAGAAAAAAATGTGAATAATTTTATAAGATGGCTTTCCAATTTGCAATGATAAAGCTCCCAGTATGACTGAGGTGATTTTTCTAAAAGGGGGCTTTTCCTCTTCTTCAAAGTAAAGGCAAACATAACTTAAGGGGAGTGGGGAGAGCATGCAGGCTCTACAGGCAAGGAGTCCACTTCCGTGAATCTGTTCTCTGTGAGGTAAGTCAATTCTCTTTTGTAGAGAAACATGCAAAAGGCCAAATAATATTCCGAGCCATACTGCACATGGAAATTTAAAAATATGCAACATTCAGAATGCACCTTTCACCTCTGCACACACAAGTCAATGCGAAATCTGCAAAGAAACAAGTGTCACAGTAATGAAGTTAGGTGCAAGCAATGACAGCTGAACAATGATGCAGTAGTGCTCACCCAGTTTGTACAGTAATTGGCACTCTACAGTATTCCTACTCATTTTTTGATTCACTTGCACTTTGTGCTGCCTCTCCCTGGGGATCTAATTCAATCTTTACAGAAACATCTGGCCCCTCCGACCTCATTAATTTCATCTTTTTCTTTGGAGGGTTTTTCAAAGTGCCCAGCCTCTCCTTTACTTTGTACTCCAGTGTACTGTGGGGAATCCCATAAATACTCTGAGCTTTGGAAACACTCATTTTTCCACTCATAACCACTGAGATTGCTTCCTCCAGTATCTCACTGTTGTACTGTCTGTAACGCCCTCTTTTCTTCCGAGGCTGCTTGGAGCCAGGGTCTCCTTCTTGATCCGATGTGGGATATGGCTGTCCAGAGGTAGACTGCTCAGCATCTGAGCCCCAAGAATCAGGTCCAGCATCTAACATGCTTTTTCTATTTTGTTTTGGAAGAATAGCCCTTAATTTTTTACTAAGCGCGCTCTCCGTTTGTGAACCCATTACCAAAGAGCTATAGCTGTACTGATCACCAGTGCGAGACTCCCAAGAAAGATCCATTCCTCGAACTTGTGGTATCTTTAAATCTACAGGAGATGAATGGCTCACATCCTTTTTTCCATCTTGTTTTGCTTGAAGTGCCATTTTTGGAAAGGCAGAGTTTTCTGCAAGAAAAGGAAGGTCACTGATGTTGCTGAGTGCACCATTTCCCCTGAACTTCATACGGCTGAGGTTGAATTCATAATGTGGCTTTGCCCAAGAGGCTTCCCTGGATAATACTAAGTGTTGTCCATGATTCTGTAATCCAGATGGCCCAAGGCTGGCAGCTGAGGACAATTGGTTTCTGCTCAGTAGTTCTTCACTAATTTGCAGGGATCGAGCCAGTGGAACTTTGAGTGATGTGGAGTGTCCAAAACCTTCCCTGGTTCCATCCTGTAAGCTTCTTGGAGGTACCCCATCACCACTCCGAAGTCCATCTGGGCGGTACTGGCTGGGTCTCCCCGGTCGCCTAATTGAATGGAAGGAAACTGATGTGAGCAGGACTTGCACAGGTAGGGAGGGATGGGTGAGGGGACCACTCCTTTATTAGAAGGCCTTGCTTGGGTAACATCACTTTGTGTTATTTATTTATTTTTCTCTAAAATTAAAAAAAAAATGGTCTCAGCAGTTAGTTTTAAAACTTGTTCACAAAAAAGAAAAAAGGAAAAAAATACTGAGCATTTTGGGCAAAGAAAAATTAAACCTGTTGGCTGGTCTCTGGTTGGGTTCACAAATTTTCGGAGAAAAAGTTTCGCGCAACTGTCTGAAAATAGCACCTTAATTATTAATTATGAAGTAATCAACAGTCTCCATAGATCTACACAGAATTGTGTTACCAACGTGACGTTACCACTAAACAAGTACAGTAATAAAAGAGTAAGTCAAATTATTTTAATGCAATATATTCAACATTCACAACAAGTAGCTATAAAACTGGACCACTTACACTGTTAGAACCCACTGATAATGCTCACTTATTACACAAACAAGTTGATGCTCACCATTAAAAAAAAAAATTAAACAATTCCAAATAACATTTATTTTACTTGGGAAAAATATATCTATGGCATCCAGCCCCAGTGGGGGGAAAACACCAAACTGAAAGAAATCAAAAGACCCACAGCACTGTAACTTACCACACTCTTTCCTTTTAAAACACTATGAGTATCATGATTTTCCACTTGCGATTTGAGTGACTCAAGGTTAAAGCAATTACTCTTTGTTTTCGCCAAAATTTTGGTTCTTAAATTCTACTCAAAGTATTGTTAAAGCTATATAAACAATTTTGTAGCGGTTTTTTCTAAGAAAAACTTCTCCAATTCTTTTTTTTTTTTTAAGACCAGGGATCGAACTCACAACCTCACGCCTGCCAGGCAGGCACTTAAGCCACTGAGCTAAATCCCCAGCTAAGAAAAACTTCTTAAAGTACTAAACGTCTACTTTGAAATTTTACAAGCACAGCTTTGAATTATGTCTCAAAATTCAACTACTTATACTAAGTGAATTCATATAGCTTTCACTGTCACAACAGAGAAAAGTTATCAATCATATAACTGGCAACTGGAGAAGTAATGCCCAAGGGGAACAGTTATATTTTAATGAGGCCCCCAAGTAGAACTTTGTAGAAATAATGTCAAATCAGCTATGTTCTCCAAAACTCTCAGGAACTATTATCATCATTAACACAATAAGTATAACACTGAATACTCAACTAAAAGATGGGCACAGTACTGCTGGTACATCTATCATCCACAAGGCAAAACCAAGAAGAAAACATTTCTCAGTCAGAAGAAAAACACAGCAACTTCAACCATGTAATGCACGGGCCTGCTAGCCAAAGGTAAGCTGATTAAGCAAGGCATTCATTTATGCAAACTATACTTGGGTTTCTACTACATGCATCCTTCATTACACAACTCAAGTGTTTCTGATAAAGAAGTGGAATCCAGTGACTCAGGACCAGGGGACCTGTACTTAATATAAATCACAATGAAACGGGCTTAAAAAAACAGTAAACTGTGCAAAATGAATTAATATTTTCAGACTGAACAGAAAAGAGGAGAAAAAGGAAAATGATGGAAGTTTGAGAGAAAATAAAGGGGGCATTTTAGAAGTCAGTAAGGGAGTGCTTCAGTTTGAAAATAAGAATAAGGTGGAAAACGTCAATCCATTTAGTGTTCACTTGTTCCTTTAATATCTAAGTAACCTCTCCATTTGATTTAATGGTTAAATATTAGCAAACTTGCTAGTCATTTTCATATCTACATAAAGTTGTTTTTTTGGTTGGAACAGTATTCTAACATGGTATCTAAATATCTTCATTAATATTGGACTTTCCTAAATGGTTACTAAATATACATAGGAAGAAAGAAGACAATTCTTATAAAATTAGGTGGTCACAGAAATCACTTTAATTTGCTAAGTTATCAAACTGAACATGTAATCATGTCTTGCCAATATCCACATCAATCTTATGTTAAAACAAAATAAAACCCAAAACCATACAATATTTTTCCGAACTGCCCAAGTTAAAACTGCAGTTCAAAACAACTAAAACCAAATCAAAACAAAAATGAACACAAACACAAACCCTACTACAGATACCAAGTAAAACAATGGAGTCCAATTTTCAGTCAACAAATTCAGCATACATATTACTATTGCCTTTACCTCTAAACTTCAGAATCATTTAGCTTGGGTTTCACACTCCAAAACACTCAACCAAAAAACCCAAAGACATACTCTTACCACATCTGTAATTGTTTTGTTTTGTTTTATTCATTTAATTAATTAATTTATTTGCAGACAAGGTCTCACTATATTATATATATATATACATACATATATATATATATATATATTTTTTTTTTTTTTTAACAGGCTTGGCTTGCACTCATTATGTAGCCTTGGCTGGCCTCAAATTCACAGTGATCTTCCTGCCTCAGCCTCCTGAGTACTAGGATTACTGGCATGTGTCACCACACTTAGCTCAAATTGCTTAATATTTGTATTAAACTAGCAAAATTGGTCTATTTTAGCCAATTCTAGCTTGCCCTGATATATTTTTAGTTGACTGATAGGCTATAAGTTATTTACAAAAAGCCTGCCTACAAGACTGTTACTCCAAAGAGTTGGTTTTTAAAAATATACAGGGGAGACTGGACTCAATCTTCAATGAATTATCTGAACAAAACTGTGGAAGGCTACAAGTATTTTCCCTTACCCGTTCCCATGAGTACTTGAGCAGCCTGGAGAATGGCTCAGGGAAGTGCTGCCAGCACATGGACTTTTCTTAGTGGAAAGATCAAGCACTCCGTCTGCAGAGACACAAAGAAACACCTGGTGATAATAAAATGTGAACAAATTGTGAACTGAATAGGTTAAAAATGAAAAAAGATTTAGGCCTATTCAAGTAAATACATTCCTCATATATGAGCTATTAAATTAAGTTCAATATAAAAACAAGTTATTTTTCTTCCTGAAACAATATAAATTTAGCAAAGCATCATACATATGGTTTCTTCAAGGATTAAATGCTCTATTAACATGGCAAAAGAAAAAGCAAGAGATGTTACAGAAGATGCTAAGACATAGTGGTGAGATACTGGAAAACAGCAGTTTACACTGACTGCATGAGATTCTGCTCTAGAATTTACTAGACTTCATTTTCTAAATTTACCTTGATTGAAATACATGAGTTTTTAAAGTCCCACAATGTCCTGCAAACTATAATCCAAATTTCTCAATACTTACATCTACCTCAAACCCAAAAGTACATAAAGTTGGAGGTAGAAAATTTTAAATAAGGCAGAAAGTTTTAAATATGTGTTTATATGGTTAAATTACATGTATATAGTAAAAAGGATAGTCCATAAGATGAACCAGTCGTTAATAGCTTATAATTTGTGTACATCCAAATTATTCCTTGGACACAGCTGAAAAAATGTGTTATGTGGATCCAATCTTTCAAAAAAATTTACAGAGATTTAAAATTCAACTACTGAAATTCATAAAAGTTTTTTTTTTTAATTTAAGAAGGTATCAAAACTGATGAGAAATGTTAAAGAATGAAATAGTCTTGACATAGGTAAGTCCCTGAAAGCGTAACCTAGGAGTTACACCAAATCACTAATTCATATTATTAATACATAAAATTAAAAGACTTTCTTATCCCTCAAAGATATTTTCCCCCTTATAAACATACCTAGAAAGAAATCTCATTGGAGACTTTTCTTTGGCGGGGGTGGTGATGGTGGCGGTGGTACTTGGGACTGAACACAGTGCCATGGCACTGAGTTGCAGCTTGAATCCTTTATTTTGAAAGAGGGTCTCAGTATGTCTCTAAGTTCCCAGGATGGGCTTGAATTTGCAATCCCTTGCCTCAGCCTCATTGAGCTATGTCCCCAGCCCTTTCTTAGAGTCAAAGTCTCAGTAAGTCACTAGGTTGCCTAGGCTGGGCTTGAACTTGCCTTTCTCCCATTTTAGCCTCTTAAGAGTACTAGGATTATAGGCATGCACTACCATGCCCACTGGTATGGACTACTTTAGAAAGTTGTCACTGCATCCAAAATTAACAAAGCAAGATACATGCAATGTGTCCAGTTTTCAGATGACCAGTAGAAAGGTCCTGCTGTCTAGTTATATTAATTTATCAACCCAGGAAAGAAACTACTTACTATTTGTCCTTGAGAACACCGTAATTTTTGACTTCAGATTGTCAGAAAGATATATGCAAGAAACTTATAAATAAAAAAAAAGTACATTCTTATGCAGAAAAAGCTTTGCCCTTTAGAGTCATTATTACTTGTACAAACAGAATTATAATCTTATACAACCAAGCATTCTACTGGGTATCTAGCCCAATTAGACATCTGAAGCACAAATGCACTACTTAAGGTATTTCCAACTGAAGACAGTATTAGAGAGTTCTAAATCAAAGAGTTAACTTGTCTTATCAAATAGGAAACATTTTTATTCTACTACTAAAATATTGTGACAAGCTAAATCCGCTAAAATTCACTAAGGAACTATTTTAAATGTTTTTGCTTCACTTGAAGTTTACACTCTATAATGCAGTCATTATAGTTCAAATTTCTCTTAAGAGAATGTTAACATACCTTTTAAGTGTAATACTGGCTATCAGAAGTTGAAAAAGACTAAGTGAAATCACTGTATGTTAGCCTCCATTGTTAGTAAAAATGCCCGTGTGCTGCCATTTTCCTATTATAAATCTGAAGCTTTTGATGCAGTATTATTTTTTTTTAAAGACAGATCTCACTAGGTGTTTCAGGCTTGCCTTGAACCTAGTAACTAGCTCAGCCTAGACAACACAGCAAGATGATGTCTCTTTAAAACAAAAGAAAAAAGAAAAAAGTAATTAATATAGTTCTTAATTGATTTGTGAACTCAATTTGGCTTGCCTCGGACTTGCAGTGATCCTCTTGCCTCAGCCTCTCAAGAGCTAGGATTATAGGCATATGCCACCATACCCGGCATGATGTCATATTTACAGCAAAGAGATTTTTAATGAAAACTACCAATTCGTGGTAAGGAAAACAATTCTTAATAAAACTTTATAAAGACACAACTCTGCAAATATGGTTACCAAAAGTACCGAGATTAACTTGATCAGGCAATTAGGAGATCTCCTACTGGAAAACTTCTTCTGATTTAGGTACTATATATGCTGTTCACCACACGGGGGGTGACGAGGGATACTCTATGAATACTGTATATTCTTTAATAAAAACTAAAGGTAGTCCATCAAATACAAATTCTTTATACAATACTTATTATAAGAAAAAGTCCTTTCAAAGGGGTTCTTGACAGTTACATTTTCTTTTCAAAATAAACATGTATTTCGCACCAATAAATCCAAATTATTCCACAACTTTGGGATTTCTATGACAATAAAATCTCATTACTCTATTATTTGTAGAGGTTCAAACAGTGAGTGAGTTGAAATATTTCATTTTTGTGAAATAAAGGTCAAATGAGATCACAAAATAACAGGAATATTTAATTTAAATATTTAAACTAAACTTCAGAGACTCAAGAAACTTTTGCTAAATGGAACTGATGACCTCAACCTAATTTGAATTCTCACTAACAAATTCCACTTTGAAAATACTGTGAGGTTGGTCTGAAAAACAATACACAAGTGTATGTATTGTTTCCTATATTTATAAAACCTTGAATACACTTAATCAGCTAAAATGTGTTCTATTTTCTTTTGGGTTTTTTTGGTCTTGAACTCACTATGTAGTCCAGGCTAGCCTCAAACTCAAGGCAGTCCTCCTGCCTCAGTTTCCTGAGTGCTGGAATTACAGGTGTGCGCCTCTGTTTACTTACCCTGGTACTTTTTTTTTTTTTCCCCTTTTTTTAGTTGCAAATGAAACAGGTAAAACTGTTTTTCCTTTTGATCTCATTTGCAAGTATAACTCCAACTTAACAAAAGCATATTTCTTGGGGAGATACTAATTCTAGAACACTGAGATAAACTTATTTTTACATACATGTTTTTAAAATATGGATATAATATTTTGGAAAGGGCAAAATACTCATATTAATATTATGAAACTTAAAGATGAGTAACAATTAATTACCTGACGTCCTTGGGTGGAACACAATAGTCATGGCTATTAACTACTGATGGGTAAGGGTTTAATGACTATTTGTACTTTTCCACCACTGCATAGACAGAAATAATTTAGGAATTACACCAGATTTTTATCCCTCCTCTCCTTTCTTTTCCTTTCTTTTCAAAACACATGATCTTGCTGTGTTGCCCAGGCTGGTCCTGGGTACATGTGCTCCTTTTGACTCAGCCTCCTGAGTAGCTGTGAGGATTGCACATGTGACCAGAATCATGTTAGTTTTTAATACTTATTGCTACTGGTGTCCTACTTGTCAATACTTTTTTCCCCCAAAATATGGTACAGGAGACCATAACATTAAACCATACCTTGTTCACTAGGTTCTGACTGAGACTTTCTGACAGTAAGGTCCAGAGGTGAGTCTTGGTCAGCCATGAGAAGTTTGCTGAGCACAGGGTTCTGAGTAGTTGCAGCCGTGGGAGAGGTGGTGACTGGAGATGGTTTCGGCAGGCTTTGGTTCTTTGTGCTATTGGGCTGGCTGGGGTCCTGAGTAGAGCTATTTTTTGAGGTATATTCAGCAGCAAATTGTTGGATCATTCGCTGCATGATCTCACGGGCCACTAGGGGAATATTGGGGTCGGAGACCCAGGGACTGTCTGTAAACAAAGATTTATTTATTTTTAAAGTGGAACAATGTACTTAAAAAACGAAACAAAACAAAACAAAACAAAAAAACACCTTTCACAAAAACATTCCATTATTTTTAGAATGCAGTATCCTAAAATTATCCCCATTTGATTTCTATTTTCAACCTTTAAGATTTTGAGTTCAAGATTTCTGAAATTTTTCATGAAAATATTTCCAAACATCTCTCCCCTAGGATCATGAAATAAAATAAAGGGATAACACATAGTATGTAGCTTACACACAAAACTTACTTACCTGATATAGAAACCTCTAAGCCTTCTCTCTTAAAAAGTAGGCATTCCCCGCTTTTATCAACTAAGTCACATCAGGTTCCCCTAGATATTTCAACCATTTCTCTAAATTTTTGAAGAATGGGTTACTGAGTTCATGAGTGCTTAATTTACTGCCTGTTAAAGACAGACGGCATAATAAGATTATTAAAAAAATAAATAATTTTAAGACCTATGATAAGACTAGGACAACAGGCATCACACTTGCTCATCAGAATTCTTTTGGAAACAAATCTCAAAAGCTGAAGAAAAACCACATGCTTGCTCAATTTTTATTTTGTTAAAGCCATACTGGATCCCTTTTCGTTTTTGAAACAGGGTTTAAACTTGTGATCCTCCTGCCTCAGCCTCCCAAGTAGGTGGGATTACAGGCATGTGCCACTGTGTCCAGCTCCATGAGTCTTTTCTATTAACTGAGCAGCCAAAAAAGTAAGGAAATAAACACCTAAGTTACCAGTCAATGCTAAGTTTAAAATAAAGATCACATGAACTCATAAACATTTAGAACTTTCAAATTCAAATGAGCTAAAATTAAAAGAAAGTTGATTTGTACAAATATATTATTCACACAACTCTATAATTACCACACTAGTCTATCAGAGATGAAACTTCTTAGGGGCACAGACTATTATCTATTTACTTTTGCATGCCTTGTCTTGCCTGGTATAAAGTGTGCATTTGATTTATGTGAGTAACAAATCCAACAGTCAAATACATTACTTTTTTAAAAAGTGAAAACATAAAGAGTAAATGGCCTTTATGAATTTGTAGATGGTTACTGATAAAACTCAAGTAAAACTCTTCCTATTTTAATGCTGTATCAGTTCCCTTAATATCCCACCATACACTCAATCCTTAAAGAATTTCTCAGAAAACTTCACTTTCTTGGCTTTTTTTTTTTTAAAGATAAGCTATAAAAGTCAAACATTCACAGTATTTTGGAGCTGTGAGGAAGTTAATAAGCTGATTTATAAAATTATGCAATTGACTTTTATTATTATTTAAAATCTGATCTAAGACGTCTGTAATAAGAAAATTAACAAAACTTCACAGGACTCTTGACAATATAACCTTTTTCCCCCAAAAGCCAAAATGTCAATATTAAGTACAGGAAGATATTCATAGTTACAGTATGTATTTATTTTTCCACAGTTTAATGAGGCTTACTCTGTCAATAATAATGTTTCTCTGCTACTAAGAAATATCTATAATCTTAAGCTTCCTCTATATAAAGAGGTCTTTATATTAGAGTCTGGATCGTTTATGAATAAAGGTATTCAAATTAAGTGCAACACCGAAGTTCCAGCAACCACTGACAATAATTTCTCAACTGTTTTAAAATGTAAACATTTTAGTCATGTTGCTTTTTAAATATCTCTATCCGATTAATTTTCTCATTAATAGTTATTAAACTTTCTAGTTAGATCCATTTTCCCCTGTATTGCATTCTATTTCCATATGAAATACTGTATAAAGTTTTAATGTATTGAAGTACCTTCCCCCAGTGAATACTGGATACTATATAATAGAGAGGAAAATTTCTGAATAGGATGCAAAATGAAATAATTTATGAGATATCTGTGTTTAGTATTAGTATCATTAAAGAACTTCGCGGTAAGTGAAAGATTTTAGGATGAAGACCATAAACTGCTACATTAAAACAGTATTGCCTCGCCTCTTTGCTGAACGAGTAACACAATCATGAGAAAAAATAATCAGTTTTCAAAAGACATCTCTATTATTTAAATTCCTCCATCTTTTGAAAGTTTCTTGAATGCATTAATTCCTTGTCTTACTTAAGAAACAAACTGTATAAACATATCTATATCTAGGGAAATGTACACAACTAAATCAAATAAAAGCAACAAATCAGGTCAGAATAAAACTACAGAAAAAGTATTATATCATAAATACTGGTATATTTTAAAATGCAAATCTAACTTTTAGAAAAGTATCAATTTCTTAAAACACAGGACAAAACAAGCTAAAAACAATTAAGATGATGGATTCTACTATTTGTAAATTAGAATTTTATTCAGCCCATATTATAAAAGCCTAATTTTATTGCATCTACACTTCTACTTGGCTATCTAAAACCTCTGGACACGATTACTTAAAATATGGAATACTTGGAAACAAAGGGCTAAATCCAAACCTGTTAATTAAAGGTTGAGCATTCTTAATCTGAAAATGTGAAATCCAAAATGCTCTGAAATCTAATCTTTTTCAGTACCGACATGACACTCAAAAAGGTTTAGATTTTTAAATAATGGATGTTCAACTGCAAATATTCCAAAATCTGAAAAACTCTAAAATCGAAAACACTTTTAGTCACAAGCATTTTAAACAAGGAAAACTCAACCAACATTTATAAAAACTAAATATTGAGACAGACTACTGTCATCTCCTTAGATTTAGAACATTTTTGGTATTCACTTGAAGAATATAAATGTCCATCTTTGTGATACTTCCAAAAGGATTAATAAAGCAACTAAAAACAGCAGTATTTATATGTAAAGCAAGAGAAAGGGAATTTTCCTATTCTAAGGAAATAATTCTTTTTTTGAGCATCTTGAGCTAGTGTATCAAAAAGTTATTTAAAATTTCAGAAGATTCTCATCTCTTAAAAAGTCTACCCTTTCAGTGGCCTGCACTCATTTTGCAAAGCATACCTTTTTTTCTGCCTTTAATAAATGTAAAACCTTGCTACTTTTTTGTACTCATCTTGACTAATTCTTTGTTCAGGACAAGAACCTCAGAATTTCTACAAGGATCGCATTGTACCCCAACCCCTGACAACAGTTTTGGCAAAAGAAGATAAATCCAGGTCCACCTGAAGAAAAAAGACCACCCACCCCTGCGAACCTCTGAAAGACCTGGGGCTCCTCTTCAAAAAGCGAGACTCCAGTACTCCTCTGAGTACAGCTAAGTAAAATCACTAAGGACCCTTAATCCACCACAGCTTAAATGGGCACCTCTCTCAAGACTCCTGTTTTTACTCAGATTCATAATGTGGGTAACCTTGCTAGGGAGTGTCACAAATCTCAGGCTGTTTTATTTTATTTTATTGTATTTGCGGTACCGGGGATTGAACTCACAACCTTGCGCCTGCCAGGCAGACGCTTAAGTCACTGAGCCAAACTCCTGGCCCTAAATCTCAGGCTCTTGATAGTCTAATATCCCTCTCTGCCATACATTTTCCTCCACAGGAAGCACAGGAATCCCCAATAGCTACATTCATCACAGTCTACCATTTCAGATAGACCAGGAAATATTCTGACCTGGTCCTTCTCATATATGGGCTCTACATCCCCAACTAACAGTAAAGTTTATCTATTTAAGGCTTCAAATGGTGATCAAGACTACAGCCCACAATTCTCCAGACAAATTTAACAAGCTTCTTCCCACTGAACAAGCAGCTCAATACCTGTTTATATGTGGGTGCTAACACTTTTCTCACTATCTTTTGACAGTTTTTTTTGCAGTCCCACTGGTGAGCCACAATACCCCAAAGTAGTAATAGAGAACATAATCCCCAGTAGGCAGAGCTTACAGTCCATTTCAGCTGGAAGTAGCTATATGAAGACAGAGACCACCACGCCTTTTAGCAACCTATAAAGAATTATGAGAATCTGCCTCTCAGGGAGAAATAATGCAGGAGATTAGATCTTAGCCAGCCAGGTGGGCAAGTGGGCATGACCGATCAGTCAGAGAGATCCAGGATGCATGTATCTAAGCCCTGTACCTGGGCTCAATCACAGAAAGCTATCTTCGGTTCTTCTGGCATGAAATCAAATAGATTTTTGATATAACAGCCTAGATTTGACACTGAATGAAGGATATAAAAGACAGCTGCCATTAAGCTCATGGCCACTGTAAATTCTTTTGGTGGCATGTTCTATACTCTGCAGCGTATGCTTAATTCCCTACCTTTAGTTGGCCTGCACTTACTCTCCAGAACATACTTCTTTTCCTATCTTTAATAAATGTATGTTGAGACAGGGTCTCATTCTGCAGCCCAGGCTGGCCTCAAACTTGCAGTGATCCTCCTGCCTCAGCCTCCCAAGTGCTGGAATTACAGGTGTGTGCCACCACGCCCAGCTGTTTATTTAATAAATGTAAAAACTCACTTTAGGGGGGAAAAAATTCCACCTTAAGACCAATTCCAAGGTCCTTACCTTCTCAATGACTTCTTTGGGGGTGGGGTCCTTTTTTGAGGCAGGGTTTTGCTATATGGTTCAGGCTGGTACTGAACTCACTTTGCAGCTCAGGATGGCCTGGAACTTGGGGTGATCCTCCTTCCTCAACCTCCCAAGTGCTAGAATTACAGGCACACGCCACCGCGCCTGGCTTCCCAATGGTTTTATTATGTCTAAAAAAACTTTAATTTCCAATAAAGCTTATAAGAGAACTTTAAATTACTCTACTTCTCTATCACGAAGGGATGGGACTGGAAAAGAAATAAGAATTTCTCTGTAGGAATCTGCTTATAAATGACCTTATTTAACAACTCCTAAAGAAAGAGTAGGACAGACAGTGAATGTTTGTAATCCCAGGATTCAGGAGGCTAAAGCAGGAGGATTGCCAGAGTCAGAGGCCAGCTTGGGCTATACAAAAAGAAAAAAACATCAAAAGGGGATAGTGGGACGCTGAGAAAGGATGAAAAGTGGTTCCTGCATGTATACACTATGATCAGAATATATGGTGAATGTTTAATTTAAAAAAACTGTTACAGTGAAAGACAAATTGTCATTAGTCTTTGATTTGAACACACTTATCCCATCATCACTCTCTGAACCAGTTCTAGAAGTCCTCTTCTGTGACTGTCTTTATATGATGTGAACACAAAATACAGTGAATGCTGCTGCCAAGTGCCACCCAACGAGAAGATATACTTGTAAAAAACTACAGTGTATCCTCTTCTGCTTTATTCATGGATCTGGGACCATTCAACTTTGGCTTTTTCCTAAAGTTAAAATTAAATGGTCTAAATCAGTTCAGGACATTGAGGCAGCCTTAACACAGTAATTGAAGACATGTGCAAAAGAGGACTTCCAGAACTGATTCAGAAAGTGGCTAGAAAAATGGGATAAATGTGTATGAAAATAGGGGGAGTATTCTGAGGGGTTTAATAAGAATGCCTTTTATTGTAATACTTTTAAAAAGTTAAACACTGTATGTTTTGATCATACACTGTAAATTAGGAAGAATAATGCTTTTCAGATAACAAAGCTTTTTGTAAGAACATAGCAGATTAGTAACTGCACACATCCCAAAGGAGAGGAGCTATAAAGGTATACAGTTAATAAGTGATAGAACTAATCTACCAGTCATTTATACCTTTAATGTGAAATGTTTTAACAAAACAATCATATGTTGGTAAAATTAAGGAAATGACTACTTTGAAAATAATTTTGAAATCCAGGGCCCTTTATAATGATAAGGTAAGCCTGGGAGACTCAGATCAGAAGATACCGGTAATTAAGTAAGGATAGTCTAAAACATGAGATTTTGCCTAGAGACTTAATGGAAGAAAAAAATGTGCTCCCCCCAAATAATAATCTGTACATTTTTAATTTGGTATGATACTTTAACTTACACTGTTTTTTGAAAATGCCCATCACATTAAGCAGAACTCCAACTGTTATGTGAATGTAAGCAATTTTTGATTAGACTCTGACTTTTAAACAAGGTACAATCAAAATATACCCCTTTGAATTTCAGAGGGAAGGGATTTTCCAGAATAGGAAGTGTAACAAGAACATATAAAGACATATTAAAGAAAATGAGATTCCTGAGTCAGCTAAAGATTAAGACCATTCAAGATTATTAGGAGTTTGTAGGAAACTTTTAAAAAGAATCTTATTAATAATCTTTATCTTGGACCCAGATTGAGAAATAATTTTTTTGAAAAAGAAAGACTCTTCACTGAAATGGATACTGAAGGGAAGTTTACTAATGGCTAATGGCAATTAAGCTTTATGTATAGGGGAAAAGAACTGAATGTTTCCATGAAGGATTTCTAAATTCTGAAACACTGTAACTAGAGAGGCCTCTCTACCTTTTAAAAGTAGCCAGGTGTGGTGCCTGAGGAAGGAGGATTGCAAACCGGAAGGCCAACCCGGGTAATTCAAGATCATGTATCAAAAATGAAAGAAGGGGTCAGGTATTTAGCTCAGTGGTGGAGGGCCTGCCTGGCAAGCATGAGGTCCTGAGTTGGAGTCCCAGTATCCTCCCCCACCTCCAAAAAAAAGAAAGAAAAAAAGAGGTAAAAGAGGCAGTGGGACAACTGGGAATGTAGCTGTGGTAAACTGCTTGTCTAGTATGTGCAAGGCTCTGGGTTCAATCCTTATCACCCAAGTAATAATAGCAGCAACAATAGTAAATAATAAAACAGACAAAAACCCAAAACAAAACCCAAAACCCAAATGTTAAGCCTACACAAGTTTATTAAGAGAGAAAGATACAACTGAAAACCCAAGAGGTAGAGGTATTAAATGCCATTTCAAATGTATGCTGACAAGTTTTATTATGAGTTACTTCCCTAATTTTAGGAATTAAAAAAAAAATTAGTGAAGTATGATTGTATCAAGGGGAAAATGCTTGCAAATTTAACTGTAAGATATAACCACATTTTCTCTCCAAATAAAATTTCAGGTTGAAATTACTGAAATTTTAGTTATTAGTGACTTAAATAGTAACTTTCTATTTCTAAAACCTCAAACAAAATACAGAATTCCTGAGAACTTAATGCCTGCAGTTTCATAATAATTTTATGAACTATTTAAAACTCATCACTATCTCAAAGCTAAAGGTGGAGACAGGAGTTACCTTACCCCAATCCAAATTTAACTTTATCAAAGGAATACAGAAAAATATGAAGTATATCATCAATAAAGAAAATATTTTTAAGAACAACTTTTAAAATGACATCAAATTTAAGGAATTAATACAAGACAAGCAGATGTCATTCTTCACTGAAACCAACCTTTTCTATAAAAGACTGCATTGAGGAACTCTTCTGCTTGTCTCTCGAATCGAATGATTTTTGCTTGCTCTTGTTTAAGCAGAGCTTCTTGCCCAGCTCCCGAAGCTGGTTCATCCAGGCGGACTAAGTGTCCCTGTAAAAATATTTGGTGAAATATTTGTACAAAAAATTTTCCCCATTCAAAGTAAAAATCACAGTTGCATAATTAAAGACAAATAATAGCAAATAAAACATGAGTTTAATATAATTATTTTAAGTAAGGATAAAGTTTATCTTCACAAAGTATAAAAGCAAAATTAGTGTAAACTTGTAATTTAGGTGGCTTTTATCCATACTTTTCAATTAAGAGTTTCGTTCAAAATTTAGAGGTAACTAAACTACTTGAGGAAAATTTTCCTTGAGTATTTAAATATACTGGTTCACATGCAAGTTAATTCAGACAGAATGCTTTTTTAAATTAAAAAAAAAAGGTTTTTAAAAAAATCTCAACTATCACTTGAGGGTCATTTTTGTTCTTCTAGTGTGAGACATTTTTTCTCTACACACAAAACACACTAGTATTTTTAAAGGACTACCATGAAGGAAAACCCAAAAAAAATATACTGTATCAGATTTCATAACTCTGTTCCTAGGTTACTGTTTTATAAACTGTGGCTCTCAAACCCTTAATGGGTTGTGAAATTAACAGATCATAACTAGCCCACAAAAAAGTGTGTTGCATGCTCTCTAAGTGTAAACATTTCAGTATCTTTTGCTTCAATATTGGTATACTCAAACATGTTGGCAATATAAAATGTGCACCAAAATGTTTCTCTGCTTGAAAAGCTCCAAAATGCTGCAGTAAAATTATCCAAGCTGCTAGCATCTACTCCCAGACTGCAGATAGACCTTATTAAGTGGGTAACGCTTTACACTTACTCCATGCCTGTATTAAGTAAACAGGTGACTATAATAAAAGACAAGAGCATAAAGCAAAGTACCCCTTTTAAGCGTTCTTTAAGTCCCTGTGCAGCATATAATTTATTTCAAATCACTGCAATGTATAGAGTCCTAAGTTTACTTTCATCATGAAATACATAAACATGCTCTAGATAAGAAAATAGGACACACTTTGCCACAGTAAAAAGGAATTAAATAAGGAGTGAAAAACATGTTATAATCCACAAGTTATTTCTTCAAAAAATCTAACGCATCTGGCACATCTATGTAAGACACAGGAAATATGTTACAACTTTCAAAGTATTTTAAGTTTTTTAAATCATAAGAACGTTGGTGAACACTACTTGCCAACAGTCTCCGAAGAACATGAAGTAATTTTTTAAAGAATGAATGATGAAATGTTAATTCTGATGTAGATTTAACACTTTACAGGTTTGAAAACCAGACAATTAGGAGTTTAATAAAATCCTTAATTGAACTCTACTTTTCGCTGTTTATTGATTTTTAAAGTTAGACATCATATGGCATAAAATGTACTTCGCTTCTTTGTTGAACAATTAGTTCAAGTCAGACACTGGAACAACACATCTACACTTAGTTTAATGTGGTATTCAGATTACTTTCTAAAGCAAAACAACTAAGCAACCAGCTGAGCACTCACTAAGCAGGTATTACACGTTCTTTCTTCATTCAAATAATTATCAATCCTATCAACCTGGATTCTGAAATATACACATCACTTAGGTGACTTGTACCAATTACAGTTACAACTATTTGGTTGTCTTTTAGACACTTTGCCTGAGATATAATTCATCCACGTTACAATTTACCCTACTAATACAAAGTTCAATGGTATTTGTTCATAGGTGTAAATCACTATCACCAGAATCTAATTTGAAAACATTTTCTTATGCCCAAAAGGAACACTGTAGCCACTGATACTCAACCTCCACCCGCACCCAACTCTTGGCAGCCACTATACCATCATACTACTACCTTTTGTCTACAGATGTGCCTATTCTGTGTATTTCACCTAAATGGAATACTTTTTTTAATTCTAACTTTTTTCTCCTAATGTTTTTAAGGTATACATATATTAGAGCATTCATCAGTACTTGCTTTTATTGGTAAATGAAAATTCCATTGTATGACCATGCCACATTTTATTTATCCATTCATGTGTTCAATATTTAGGCTGCTTCCACATTTTGGCTATTATATGAGTTATTAATTGAACAAATTCTTGTGTAGATATGCATTTTGATTTTTCTTGGATATATACTTGGAAATAGAACTTCTCGGTCATGTTAACTATGTTTAACGTTTTGAGATGGTATCAATCCATTTTCTAAAGCAACTGTGACACTATTCCCAACAGAATGTATAAGAGTTCCAATTTTCCACATGAACTTCAATTTTCTACTTTTCTTAATTTTTGTGTTCTTTTTATTTTCTATTTTTCTTATTTTTACTAATGAACTTATTTTTCTGATTATAATCATTCATCTTATGGAGTAGGAACATATACTTAACATATCTCCATTCTTTTTATTCCCCTCTCTATCGTCCTTCCCTTTATCACTGGATCCCCCTTTCTCATTCTCATTATTATTTATTTCATATTTGTTAAAAAAAAAAACCACACATTCAATGCTCCTTAAATCTTTATGTCCCCTTGTCCTACCCTACTCTCCTGACCCTCAATCTCTTGGACCACTTCCCATCTGCAAAAGATCTCCCTGATTCCTTTATTCAATCTTTTATTTTTGCTCTTTACTTGCACTTTGAACTACTCAAATGAAAGAAATCATACAGTATCTAAGCTGCATCTGATTTATTTCATTTAACAATGTTATTCAAAAAAATGTCTCAAATTTATTCTTCTTTATAGTCAAGTACTAATAGGATACAGTTTCTTTATCATCTGTTGATGGACACATAGGCTGCTTCCAGGATTCAGCTATCATGAATTGCCCTGCTATGAACACTAGTATACATGTATCACTACAAATAATGTCTTTAGCTCTTTTGGGACGATACCAAGAAGGGGAATAGCTGGGTCACATGGAATTTCTAGTTTTAGATTTTTTGAGAAATCTTCATACTGATTCCTACAAGGGTGTACTGTATTACACTCACATTCGTACCAATAGTACAGAAGGGGTCCTTTTCACCACGGCCATGTCAGCATGTTATTATTTGATTCGTTGATGATTACCATCCTATCTGATGTAAGACGAAATATTACTGTTGGTTTAATTTGTATTTTCTAAGGACTAGAAATGTTGGACTTTTCATGTTTATTGGCATTTTATGCTTCTTCTGAAAAATGTCTATTCATTTCACTCACCCATCTTTTAACTGGGTCTTTCTATTTTGGGTGGTCTAATTCTTTTGAGTTCTTCGCATATTCTAGGTATCAGTCCTCTGCCTGAGGAATAGCTGGCAAATAAATTTTTTTTCCATTCTGTAGGCTGTCTCTTCACTCTGTTGTTTCCTTTGCTGTGCAGAAGCTTTTAAAGATCTGATACAACAGTGTTTAATTTGACATGATGGTATTGTTTTGCAGTTAAAGAAGTTCTGTTCTATTGTTCATTTGTTGGATCTTTAAGAAAAAAAAAAGAATAAGCAATGGTAGTTGTTATGGCCACATGATTCTGGAAGGTGTCAAATCAGATCATTATGTAGTTTGTGGGATGTAGTAACACATCACACTACATTACTTGATTTTGGGGTACTAACCTGACCTTGTGATCCAGAGATAAATTCCAGAGGTCATGGTGCATAGTATTTATGTTGCCAGATTTGGTGTTGAGAAATTTTTTGCCTTCCTATTCGTAAGTAATACAGATCTACAGTTTTCTTATGAGGTCATTATATGGTTTTGGTATCAACAATATTAGCTTCATGGCTAGGTTTTTCCTCTTATAATTTGGAAAATTTGTGAAAAATTGGTATATATTCTTTAAATTTCTGGTAGAAATCATCCATGAAGACATCTGGTCATGGGATTTTCTTTGATGGAAGTTTAAAAATAACTAATTAAATCTCTCTACTTGTTCTAGGTTATATTAATTTCCTTGAGGTGCTGAAGCACATTACTACAAACTGACAGGCTTAAGACAAGTAGAGATTTAGTCTCAGAGTTCTATAGTTCAAAATCCAAAATCAGATGTTATCAGGGCCATTCCCATTCTAAAATCTGTAAGAATTCTTCCATAATTCTCCTGGTTCCTGATGGCTGCTACAATTTTTTGCATTCCTTGGTTTAAAATAGCAACAGCATAACTCTAACCTTTGTCTGCTTTTATACACTATTTTTCTCTGTGTGTGTCCGTCTCCATATCTCTCTATCCTTACAAGGGTGCCAGTCACTGGATTTATGTTCCACCTTAATTCAAAATGACTTCATTTTAACTTGATTAAATCTGCAAAGATATAGCTGATTCACAATGTTGTTCAAGTCTTCCACACCTTTGATGATCTGTGTACATGTCTACCTATTATTGGAAGAAGGGTACCGACATATCTGGCTATTACTATTTAACTATCTAGTTCCTTTAATCTGTCAAGAGTTTGCTTTATGTATTTTTAGAGAACTCTTGTTTGGTGCATAGATAATTGAATCTTCCTGGTGGACTGACTCATTTATCATTAGGAAATGTCCCTCTTTATTTCTAGTTCTTTTGCCAGTTCACTTCCCCAGCGATGTGTAGTTTTCGATATTACTTCTGGGAAGGTGCTGTCTTGATCATGCAGTCTCCCTGTCTAATGGGGCTGACATTCTGTTTCTGCTGCAGCTTTAAGCACCAAACTGACCTGCCTATAATGGTATCACACTATC
The DNA here is from genome assembly GCA_004363535.1 of Dasyprocta punctata. Taxonomy (NCBI): domain Eukaryota; kingdom Metazoa; phylum Chordata; class Mammalia; order Rodentia; family Dasyproctidae; genus Dasyprocta; species Dasyprocta punctata. The sequence goes on from RJWM01000696.1 coordinate 120,064, forward strand.
CAGGTATTAGCTGCCATTAACTGTTGATTGCTCTACTGTTTTAGGGCATAAATTGCTCCACAGTCTGAGGGAATAAAAGAGGAATCCCTCTGCAGGGACAGGTTTTAACAAGTGTTAGAGGCTTCCTCTGACTATCTTAGAAAGGTTCTTCTTAGTTACTGGTTAGAGGTCTGTCGCTTTGCTTATTGCTATCTATATGGAGCTTCATCAGTCTCTTAATTTTTCATCACAAAGATCTTCAACGCCTTTAAGTATGAGCTTTCTTCTTCCTTTTTAAAATGCCATCTTGTCAGTAGCATCTACTTCCCATTTATTTGTTTTTACAAAATTTAACTTTTTTTTTCCTTGTTTAATTTTCATTTTTATGAATACACTTTTGTAAAATACAACAATTACCTTTATTGTGGGGATCTGGTACATGTACATAACATTTTTTTTTGCCAGTATCAGATCTATTTTTAAGTCTTTATCAAGTTAATCATCATAAACACAGATTAGCAGGCAGACTAACAGACCAAAAAACATATAAAACACATAAAACAATAATACTAAATCAAGGTACACTTTTAGATACACAGGCCAAATAGTCTCCCTCCATCCTTTCCTTTGGAAGAATCTTTGAGCCACCTCACTGGAACTGTGGGTGGGGACAGTATCATAAATTATCTTGGAATGATCATCTGGGCTCTATGAGCAGGGTGGTGAGGACAGTAGCCTATGTTCATAATGACCTGGTCCTCACAGCAGGGCATCTCTGTCCAATGAATGAGTTGGAGCTGGAGCAATCCAGGTTCTGTACTCTCAGCCTGTCTTGCCTGGAGAAGAATTTAATTCTGAATAAAAGACTATGGAGAAGGATACCCAGTCCTCTTGATCTCACATGCCTGGAAGAAAGCATCTCCAACATGACACATAATGCAAGATGTGTACTTCCTGCTCTGCCTGCTCAGAGTAAAGCTTCCGTCATTCAAGGTGAGCTGAGGGAGGTGGGTGAGAGTAACATGGCTCAAATGCCAGATTCTTGCTGCTCACTTTGAGCTTTAGAAATTTAAAAGCCAGTTTAGCTCTGTCTTGTGAGTGTACCCTTCAGTCATGTGATACCCTGGAAGCACTTCATGACTAGCTGGCACTACAGGAACATACTACCATGATTGGCAAGAAGATACGTATTTTTCACTAGAACAGCAGCATTCTGCCTAGAAAATACTTCAGACAGACGTAACAGCCTTAAAATATTGTCTTTTCTTCTGTAACTGCTTTATATTTATCCAAATAGAATTTAGTGAGCCTTAGCCGAGCATGGTGGCACACTCCTGTAATTCCACCACTTGGGAGGCTGAGGCAGGAGGATCGCTGCAAGTTCAAGACCAGCCTGGGCTACAAAGTGAACTCAAGGCCAGCCTGAACCACACAGCGAGACCCTGCCTCAAAAAGACAAAAAACAATAAATCAAACAAAAGAATTCAGTGAGCCTCAATTTAAATTCTGTAAGTTATTCGTGTGGTTCCCAGGTACTTGCTATTTTATATTTTGAAAAAGGGCAGAAGAGAAGAAAAAGAAGAGAGGTGGGTGGAGATAAAGAAGGTGGGGGAAAAGAAAAGGGAGAACAAGAGGGACAGGGAGAAATTCTGTATATATAATATTCAGGGTGAAGTGCAAACCATACAACTTTAGTTCCCATGTTTTTCAGTAGTCTTACTAGTTTGTGCCAATTTTCCACTCTCTTTTTGAGAAATAGTTTCTTTCAAGGGAACTGTGAAGGTAGTAGGGAGAGGTACAAGGATAAAGAACTAGAAAGCTGCCAATGCTTTGTGGTCTGATCACCCATCTTCCAAAACTGAGGACCTATCGTCACCCAAGCAGAGGATGAGATTACTGAGTAGATTAGGGTGATTTTCTCCAATAGGAAAGATTTCAAGTTGTTTCTTAAAAGCTTTTACAATATGTCCTTTTATAGCTAATGTTACCCTCTACTACTGCTTTTTAGAAGGAATGGCAATAAAATAACAATTAAGACTATTTTCAAATACAATGTTTTAGTCTATTTTATGTTGCTATAACAAAATATCCCAGCATGGATAATTTATGAAGAACAAAAATTCTTTGTCTTACAGTTCTGGAGACTGGAAGCCCAAGGTCAAGGTACTGGTTAGGACCTGCTTGTTGCATCCTCACATAGCAGAAAGCAGAACACAAACAAACCCAGCACTGAGAGCTCTTTTGTAAGAGCCTAAAAGTAACTAACAAGAGCATGGCAGCACATGCCTATAATGCCAGCAGCACTCAGGAAGCTGAGCCAAGAGATTCGTTGTGAGTTCAAGAACAACCTGGACTACAAAGTGAGCTCAAGGCCAACCTGAACTGCACAGTGAGACTGTTTCAAAAAGAGAAAACAAAAACCAACAAAACAAAACACCAAGAAACCAAGACACCGTGGTAGTAGTGTAAGCACAGATATCTCGATCAAGGGCACAAAACAGGAGTCCAGAAACATACCCACATTTGTGTCAATTCAGTTAACAAGGGAACCAGGGTAATTCAGTGCAGGAAAAGACATCCTTTTCAATAAGTGGTATAAGAACAACTAGATTTTCTTATGGAATATGAAATCTCAAGTCTTACCTCACATCATAAAGAAAAACCAATGGGAAATGTATCAGAGATCAAACTGTAACAGTAAACTTCTTAAAAAAAAAAATGAGGTTTATGTATTTAACCATGGGTTAGACAAAGATTTCTTCTGGTTCTGTTAGTTTTTCTTGAGACAGGGTCTTGCCATACATAGTTCAGAATGGCCTTGAACTTATAGAGATCCTCCTGCCTCAGGCTCCCAAGTGCTAGGATTACAGACATGTGCAACCAGACCCAGCTTAGAGATAGATTTTTTTGAAGAGTATATTAATTGAAAAGAAAAAAAAAAACCCTTTTTTTTTCCATGTAAGGGATTGAATCTGAAGCCTTGCATATGCTAAATTAAGTGCTATAAGCTGTATATTTCAGGCCTCAAAATTTTTGAGAAAAAAACCTTTAAATAAATTTTAAAATTAAAAATTTTTGCTTTTTAAAAGAGTTACAAGGGAAGCTATAGTCTAGGAGAAAATATCTAAACAATATATTTAATTGATGAGTTTATAAAGAATAAAGAACTACTATGACTTAAATTGTTTAAAATAGGCAAAAAATTCAAATACTGTACTTCATATTATATCTCAATCATCAATTACCAGGGAAAATAAAAATTGAAATTATAATGAGACACTATACCTAACATCTACTAGAATGGCTAATGTTAAGACTGATGATATTAAATGTTGGCAAAACGTAGAATAGCAATCATAAGTTGAAGAAAGAAACAAAATGGCTCAGTCACTTTTATAAACCATATTATAATATAAAGTTAAATACAACACATGCATAATATGACCCTGCAATTCCAATTCTAGGTACAGATCTCAGAGAAATAAATATAAGCTCTCAAAAAGACTTTGGTGGGCTGGTGATATAGCTCAGCTTCCTAATGTATGTGTGAGGCCCTGGAGTTTGACACCCAGAGCTACAAACAAAATAAAACAAGACAAAACCAAATCAAACCAAACATTCACAAATGAATAATAATAGTCAATATCATAAACAGTTGTGAAGTCTATTTTTTAAAAAGTGAGTAGATAAACAACTTGTGGCATGTTCATGCTAAGTAGAACTACTCAGTAACAAAAAAACCCAAAAGATTATACACAAAACCCAAGTATAAATCTCAAAAAATTTGAAAGAAGTCAAACACTAAAGACTATATATTTAGGGTTATATAAAAATCAAAGAAAAGGTAAAACTATTGTGATTGCATGGGGCTCAGGGTCTGCAAAGGATAGTGCTTACAAAGGGGTATAAAGAAAACAGTTCAAGGACCAGGGATATAGCTCAGCAGCACAAGCGCCTGCCTGGCAAGTGCAAGGTCCTGAGTTCGATCCCCAGAAAGAAAAGAAAACAAAAGAAAAGAAAAAAGAAAACCATTCAGAATGAGTAAGGAAATTATCTTTCACCATACTGGTATTAAACAATTACTTACTTCTACTAAAATTCATTAAACTCTATGCATTGCATGTAAATATTTCATCAATTCTTAAACACCATTAAAAATAGGTTCAGGGTATTAAAGATACCAGACACCAAATGTTTCACTGACTTTCAGCTCTTGAATTGAAAGTTTAAAATAAAAAATAATTTGGACTTGCAGTTTCAGTGTCAAAAGAAATGTGCTTATCTTTAAAACTTCATGTAATTATCTTTCCCCCTAAATAGCAAGCATACTTTTAGTAAAAAACCAGTTATCTTTTACTTGTTATCTACTTCTCTGTACAGTACTCTAAAAAGATAAATGTCACTGGCCAGGAACTGATGGCATTTCACTATTTATCCTATATAAAAAACAGAGGAATCAAGATAAGGTATTGTGATGTGGTTTGTTCCTACAAAAACTGCCATCCCTGTTAGGAAGTTTTAAGAGGTGAATCAGATAAGACTTTTAAGAGTTGATTCTTAGGCACATTAGGTGAATCATAGGTATAGCCTTTCAATCAATTAATCCACTCATGAGTTATTTATCTTGGCAGTGAGTCTATTTTAAAAGTCAGTTAGGCTCTGTCTCTTAGAAGCACCCTTCAGCCAGTGATATGCTTCAGGATTCTATAGAGTGCACCAGTAACAAGGCCCTCACCACAGGTGGTCTCCCAAACCTCCCAAGCCATAAACCGAATAAACCCTTATTCTTCATAAAGTGTCTAGTCTGTGGTATTTGGTTACAGCAACAAAAAACAGGCTACTGTTGTTCAATGGCTGGTCTTTGTGAATGAATTCATATGTAGATTTGCAAAAAAACTTCCTTACTAAAGGAACCAGATGTTAAAAAATGGATTTCTGTGTTGGAGCAGGGAAAAGGACAAGAGGAACCTAGTACATTTTGACCAGGAAACAAGAGAGTGCTCATAAAAGGAAGGGGATATATCAAAACAACATAAAGAAGTGGTTTGAAGGGGCTCCACTAACCAATATAGCATGGAAGTTGATAATCTACTGAACATAAGAGTATGGACTCTAGGGGATGGGGTGTATGTAGCTCAGTGGCAGTGCTTACCTAGGGAGGCAAGGCCCTGAGTTGAATACCAAACACCACAAAACAAAAAGAAAAAAGGAAGGGAAAGGGGAAGGAAAAAGAAAAGGGGGAAAAGGGAAAGAGAAAGGCGAATCTCATTCCAAACTGAAAGAAGGGGAAACTCATAGTTTAAAGCCAACTAAAATATGCAGGAAAAATAAGTTAATTATAGTTATTGAAAAAATAATTGGTTCAAGCAGGGAAGTACCATAAATACTAAACCAAAACAGATGAAACTGTGATGACTAGATATTTACAGCCTCAAAGTATCTCCCCACAAATTATTTATTACAAGAAGGAAAACGGTAATATTTCAGTGGAGAAATCTAGCAGACATCAACTTCACTCAAGGATCACAGTTAACATCACCTATTGAATTAACATACCCTATGCATCATGATATGATGCATTACAAATATTAATTAGAATTTCTGTCATGAACATTACCTGGATATTAAGAAACATTTTTTTTTAAAAAAAGAAGGGAAATTTCACAAAACAAATGATCGATACTAGGCATGTCCAACCCAAAGCCTGCTTACAGTCATGGGCAGCTATTTTTAATGTGGCTCCACAAAACTGTAAATTCTTAACACTGTCATTTTGGCCATGCTCTTCCTGATTCAATTGAACAGCGCTTACATATAACAAAATGTAGTGTTGGGGAGGGCACAATGCTAAATTTATATATTAGTATCTGCTTGGTAACAGTAACCATCTGTCTTCACAGACTCACAGGTAGTTAGTTAAATTCAAAGACTGTTACTGGCATCTTACTTACCAGTATGTAAGTTTTCTTATTTATTAAACTTGAGCTTAATTTTATTTTGTAAAATCATTTAATAAGTTCAAGTATTTTTTAAAGGAAGTTTTGTTATATAGAGAGACTGTTTTGAGGCATGGTCTCACTATGCAGCCAGGCTTGCCTTGAACTCAGGACTCTTGTGTCTTGGCCTTCTGAGTGCTACAATTACAAGCATGTATCACAACCCCAACATTATGTATGGCCCAAGACAATTCCTCTTCACTCAGTGTAGTTCAGCAAGCCAAGGGGTTGGATTCCCATGATCTATAGGAGTGGTGACAAACCTATGACACGCATGGCATAGCCAGTTGTTTATTATTACTGAAAGATCCACAAGCTCTGCCATCACTGGATTCTTAAAAAGTGTTGCTGTCATTAAAAATAAATAAATGTTTAATGAATCATCCCAGATTAAGAGAGACTAAACAGCAGTGCCAAATTCAATGACTGATTCTAAATTAGTTTGAAATAAGGGGGAGAAATAAAAAGATCATTAAGACAACTATAAAATTTGAGTATCTTAGTCTCTTTCTCATCACTGAGATACAATATTCACAACTCTACTGGAGGTTTACTTTGACCAGTTTGGGCTGGCTCCAAGGGTGGTGGTGGTGGGAATGACACAAGGGCATAACACTGGAAGGTTGTTTATGGTATGGTATAAAGGTTAGGACCTCAAATTTCCCTGGCTTAAGCCATTTTTCTTCCTGTTCTGTTTCCAAGTATTTAGCTTCCTTTTAATGCTAATCTTTTCAGCAACCAAGCTCTCCCTCGTTTCATCTTTGCAGGCTCCAACTTTACTGGAGCTTACCTTTCAGGACAAATTCAAAAGTTTTTAATGCCTTTTGCTTTTGATTCTCAAGGTGGCTGAAAGCACTCAAAAAGTACTCAAGCCACTGGCTGAGTGGTAAGCTGCTGTGAAATTTCCTCAGTCAGGTTATTTAGTACACTTCCCTTAATCTCAGTCTCCTGCAAAGTCTCTGACCATGAGGAAAATGCAGACAAATTCTCTGCTAAACCATACACACATAGCCTGCTGTCCAACTGTCACTTAAGCCCTCATTCCTAACTGAAACCTCCTGCGCCTGGTCTTTACAGACTGAATTTCTTTCTAACAGCCTATGGTCATCTAAGTTCTGTCTAGACTCTCCCATCAAGCTTGACTCACAGCTTTCTAGGGCTGCTTCTCCAGCCAGCATTTCTAAACTTTTCCAAACTCCTTGCACAAGCCAGTTCCAAACGCTTCTGAACCACATGGTCAGGTAGCATCACAGCATGGATCCCACTTGTGGTACCAAAATATGTCTTAGTCACAGTCTCACTGCTGAGAAACAATACTCAACACTCACAATATAAAGAAAGAAAGGCTTATTCTGGCTTATAGCTTATAGAGGTTTAGCCCATAGTTGGCTGGCTCCACGGTGAGAAGGCATGGCAGAGGGGCATGTAGAAGGGCGGGGGACAGGAGATGCAGGGGAGCGGGGGGGAATGGGGACAAAGAGAGGGAGAGGGAATAGGAGAGATATATCAAGGAAGAAGGGAGGGAAACTCTTTGGGGAGAATGCTTTGGGGAGACAGACATAAACCCTAATACTGAGTAAGATTTATAGATATCATATAATATTGAGGTTAACATTCCTAATTCTGCTGTTGGATGGTTAAATAAGTAGATGCTCTCATTTTCTTAGGGAAACATACCCTGAAATATTTATCAATAAAGAGGTATGAGAGGTCAGATATTTGCAACTTCTCAAGTGGTTCAAGAAAACATGTGGTTACAGTAACAGAGATAAAAACCAAAAATGAATAATAAGGTAAATGTGGCAAACTGTTAACTAATAAATCTAGGTGAGGGGTATGTAGAAGTTTTTGTACTATTCTTACAACTTTCCAGTAAATGTGAAATTATTTCAAACACTTAAAAAAACAAAGAGTAGACAAATGCCGAGTCCTGCTTTTCTCCTGCAAACTGATTTATTTCTCCTCCACGGTTCTCTATAATCTCAGGTGTTCTGCCATTAAATTGTGTATTTGTGTTATACCTTGCTGATCTCCAACTTGAGAATAAAGAACAGAAAATGGAACTTTCAGACTTTCCTTAAAATCTCAAGGATCTAATGAAGATATTAAAATGGTAAGAAGGCTGGGTATAGCTCAGTAATAAGGGTGCTTGCTTAGCATGCTCTAGACCTTGAGTTCAATTCCTAGCACTAAGGAGGTGAGGGGAAATGGGAAAAGGAGGAGGAAGAGAGGGCAGGAAGAGAGGAAGAGGGGGACATTTAAGGTAAATGGTTAGACAGCAAATGTTTTATTTAGGTCGTGCAGGTCAAACCACCTCGGTTATATACGCTTCCTTTTTTTTTTTCTTTTTTTTTTTAAACAACTCTTTAACTTGAGGTCATTATAAACATAGGCTGTGGACTAGATCTAGTAACAGGCCACAGCTTGCTGACCCCTGACAGAAATGCTCAATTTCTTCAAAATCTATAATAAATACAGCTCCATTCTTCCCTGAAATAGCAAAAATATCACTGAATAAAAAGCAACAAAATTGGATTAATAGGGAACACAGCCCTCAAGGCAATAAACAATTAATATAATTCAAATTTAATAAACAAAGAACACTTCTTAAAGTTTCTTTTATAACTCTGTCAAACTATGACTTTAGGTATTTGGGATGGTACGACTGAAGGACACTTACATACTTGGCCTTTTGTCTCTGAAGGCACATAGGGAAAGCAAATGGAAGAAAGACAAGTTTCACTTGGGGAGGGTAAGATGACCTAAATTTCTAAAGTGTAACTGAAAGCATGAAAATTTAAAACCACACCTCTGTTTAAATGTCCACTCTGCCTAGAGTCTCCAAATTTAGACAATACTGTTTTAAATTCATACCACGGGGTATAGAAAATCTAGAAATTAAAAATTTATCTACACATGCAAACTTTATAAATAATGTTTTAAAAAGCCTTCTTGAGTCATGTGTCTATACCTATACCCATGTCTGCTACCCTGGCTTACTGACATTTCAAGCAATGAGCTAAAAAGATGCAACTCATTGATTTAAATGCCATTTTCCTACATCTTATTATTTTAAATGTCAGCAAATCCTAGAGAATGTGGTTCCACTATTTCAAATGCCCATATACTTTAAGGTCAATTATCTAACAGAAAACCTTACTTTGATTAAATTATTGCTCCTTACATAAACAAAGCAGTCTGAAGACTGAACACATACTAAGAGTTAAACATGGCTTACAAAATGTACAATGAATTTAACTAAGAATGACTTTATTACTGTATCTAATTGCTACTACTATTCATAGAAATTAAGCCTAAAGGGTGAGCAGCAAATGACTAGTGGCATTACACATGTTCATCAGTTTCTCTACCATGACACTTATTCATCAGTTTCTCTAGGAATTTTCTTCCATTTTACATACACACACACACACGGTATTTAAAACATTTTTAAAAATGCAAACCATCCCCACAGTCAATAAATACCAAGTATTTCTTATGTGTTTCTAGTGGTTGGAAACTGAAAGTTCATCCCAAACATTCACAGCCTATCTGCTCTATCTGCTTTCCATTAAGACTGTGGATATGGATATCCCTAGATCGTGAAGATTACTATATAAATGCAGGATATCAAACTACATATTTGACGCAAAAAAGCATTATGAAGTCTGGCTAACAGTAATCTTGGCATCCAAAAAATTCCTGTAATTTTTATTATACTACTTAAACAGTACTAGTTTCAAAACATGTATTAACTCTTATTTCCTCCACTAAAGTATACATCCCTTCAAAAATAACATCTGTAGCCAAAACTTATCACTCAGCATTATTTCCCCCACACTGTTAGTGCTTATGATGTGGTAAGAGTGAAACACATAGCTGACTTTAATTTTAGAAACAAGAAACTGAAGAAACTTCATTTAAAAAGAAAAAGATGTAAGAAGTCAAAAACAATATTATAATGCTGGGAGTGATCAAAGTTTTGAAGCAATACCTACTAAAATCCCTTTTGAAGAAACAGAAAAATCCATCCTGAAATTCATGTGAATACTCAAGGAACCCCGACAGCCAAAATAATCTTGAAAAAGAAGAATAAAGTTACAGGTTTCATTCTCCTTAATTACAAAATATACTACAAAACTACAATAATATTTCTCAAAATGTGGTGCTGGCATAAAGACAAATATACCAATGGAATAGAAACAACACAGAAATGAGCTTTTAAATACAGTATATGGTCAGGTAATTTTCATAATTTTGAAAAGGGTATTTCTTTTCAACTAATGGTGCTGGGAAAAATGGATATTAAATGTAAAAGAAACTGAACCCTTACTTAACCTTCAAGTTAGAACAGACAAAAGACTTAAAATATAAGAGCTAAAATTATTAGAAGAAAACAGGTAAGGTGATTCATGATATATTTGGCAATGATTTCTTGGATATGACATCAAAAGCACGGGAAAGTACAAAAAAGACAACAAACAAAATAAAAGGTAAACCATAAAATATCTGCAAATCATTTATCTGACAAGGGATTAATACTCGGAATACAAAAGAAGCCCCATAACCCAACAACAAACAAGATTCAAAAATGGGCAAAGGCATTACATGGATATTTCTCCAAAGACATAGACAAATGGCCAACAAGCAAATGAAAAGATGTTCAGTATCACCAGTAGGGAAACCAAAATCTAAACTACAAGATACCATCTCACACTGATTAGGATGGCTATTACCAAAAATCAACATTTTACTACAATTAAAAAAAAAAAACAAAGCACAATCTATGATGAAAATGCAAACAATTTAGAAAACAATGGAAAATCCAGTACAAGAAGAGGGGATAAAGGAAGAGAAGCAGAAAAACTCAAGCTCTCATAATAGAGGGTAGGAAACAAAAAGACAGCCTAGACCACCGATGGCAAATATTTTAAGAGATGAATGCCCAAACCGTAAACCAAAACCCACTTATTGATTGCAAAATGCCAACACTGCAATTAAACCTAAACACAAAGCTTTTAGTTTAGTTTAGAAAAAACTCATACATTAACATCCTCTATCTTAAAAGAAAAACAGTATGTGTGCCATAGATTTGCAACCACTGGCCTAGAACTACATTTGTGGGTTAAAAGAAAAGACTGATTTGATGTAAGACATTAAAATTAACATACTAAGGTACGATGTAAGAACATGTTCTCATCCAAATACTTGTATGAGTGTTTTTTTGTTTTTTTTTTTTGTGGCACCGGGGATGGAACTCAACCTCGCACCTGCCAGACAGGCGCTTAAGCCACTGAGCCAAACTCTCGGCCCTGTATAAGTGTATTCTAAACTTATTCATAACACTAATTCCAAGAATCCCCTTAAACAACACACCAAAGAAGAGATTTTCAGACTTATCACAGAATTTTAGAATTGAAAGGTACTGTAAGGTCTATCCAACTAATTTTTTGTTTACACTGATAAAATGTGATGCTAACAAAAACAAAATTTTATTTAGTTATTTAGACTTTACTAAGTTTTTTCCTGCTTAAAAACACATTGCTAGGATTTGACCAAAGATGGTAGAGCACTAAGCCTCAGAGAAAGTGCCTGAGAGTCACCATCCAGACGCTGGAATATAGCAAAGTGAGGAAGATGAGGAGGAAAGTAGGTGTGTCTGGACCCAGGAAGTATCTCCCTGAGACAGGATTCACTGTGCGAGAGGAGTGTTTCAAACCTGTGGACATACAGTCAGGGTGATGGTGATGGAGACATGGGCAGTGGAGGGGAGCAGCAGATGTAAAGGACTGTGCAGACCAGTGGTGTCTCACTCTTGGGGTGGGCGGGGGGGAGTGGGAGGGGAGTGATTGGCCTGGAGCCACCTAGCAGACAGGCAGCCTGAGATAAGAACTCAAAATGGCAGCTGGCTCCCTCTAGTGGCTACCAGCAGGGCTCAGATCTATGGAAGGTGCTCGGAAGGTGATGAGCGAAAGGCAACTAACTGACTGGTCTCCGCCACAAAGTGCAGGCTTTTTGAGATTACCCACTACCCCGCAAAAAAGCCACTGCTGGCTTGCTAGGATAGATCGATATGGATAGGGACTCTGTCTCCCCAGGTTGTATGCCAGTGAAAGCAGAGAGAAACCTGGACAAACCTGGAAGTGGCCTTTTTTTTCTTTCCTATCTTCTCCTCTCTACTCGTTTGTTTTTGATTTTTAGTTTTTCTTTTCTTTCTCCTTCACTGTCTGATGTTTTTATATAAGTTGAACGTGATTTCTAGCCTCTCTGTGGCTCTGTTCTGTTCTCCCCTATCTATTCCTTTGCTCTTTCCCAAACTTAGCCTGATCCCCATTGGTCCCCCCCAACCTTACTTCTGATCTCTTCCTCTTCTTCCAATTCTGTATTTTCTCCTTAAAACTATTTTAAATTTTAACCCTCAAGGGTAAAACTGACATATGAATTGACATATCATTGTATACTGCATATAATTTTCTGGTTTGTTTTAGATTTTGTTATATAACTACAAATCTAGTTCATATGCTATAAAGTGGCAAATTAAGGGTTAACTCAGGATGCCATTTATTGGTAACACTATAACCAAAATTGACATAATTATTCTAAACAGCTGCTGGTCCTGGTATTCCATGACTGAGACTAAGGGTCACATAAAATACTGTGCCACAGTACCAAAGAACCAGGGACTGGGCCAAACAACTTGCCATCTCCAATAAACTGAAGAGGTTAAGATCTTCCAACAGACTCAAAAACCAAAAACTAGCTACACCTGGAAGATACCTCCGAGATGCAGTCATCACCTAAGGATCCTAAATAGCAATAAAGCAACCCACCATCCCAGGAATTAAAACAAAAAACAAAAAAAAAAAAAAAAAAAGAGAGAGAGGAGAGGAGGGGAGGGGAAAGGAGGGAGAAGAGGAGGGCAGGGGAGGGGAGGCAAACGCAAATTCAGAGGGCAATGAGGTGAGACTATCTGAGAGCCTCCCACTAGGCCTCTTTGAAGTGGTACAACAAAACAACTGTATGAGGCTCTGCAACAAATGAAATCAGAAATAATCTCTCAGATAACTACAGAGATAGGGTTGAAAATGAGGACCACGCTTAGTGACACTAGAGCAAATACAGACAAAAAAAGCCAGAGGAGCTTAAAAAAATCATGGAAGCTCAGTATACAAAAGAAATAGAATCCTTAAAGCAGATTCAAGTAGATATCCAGGAGAATAAAAATTCCTTTGAAAGTATTCAAAGTAGATTAGGCTAATGTGAGGATAGGATCTCATATATTGAAAACAGGTTTGCAGTTACTAACCAGGGAAAGAAAGATTTCTCAAAAACAGCAACGTACCATGGGAAATCAACCCAGCAGCTGCTAGAAGAAACGAAGAATAACTTAAAATTGATTGGAGTCAATGAAAAAGGAGAGATCACAAATGATATTAAGAAAATGCTCACCGACATCATGGCAGAAAACTTCCCTGGCAGAGAAAAAGAATCTGACATACAAATAAGTAAGGCATACAGAACTCCCAATTAGTCATGACCAAAAAACTCTACAGTCAGGCATATGAAGTCAAGATTCCAGAAATTCAATATAACAATAGAATATTAAAAGTTGTTAGGGGAAAAATCAAATTATCTATAAAGCAAAGCCCATCAGAATCACAGCTGACTTCTCAACACAAACTCTCAAGAGTAAAGTAATCCAAGCTCTAAAGGAAAACAACTTTCAACCTAGACTGATGTACCCCAAAAAACTATCTTTCACAACTGATGGAGAAATAAGGTATTTTCATGACAAAGAACATCTGAGGAAATTTACGATCACCAAACCAGCACTTCAAAATATTCTGAAGGACATTCCAGAAGGAGACAATAAGGACTATAGCCACATGAACCCCAACAGAAGGAATCTACCTGGAAAGGCACACAATTGGAGGGAAGGGAAAAAAAAGAACCAACAACAGGAAAAGCCCTGACAAGGGTAGGTCAATACAAATCAATTATAACCATCAATGTTAATGGTTTCAATTCACCAATCAAAAGACACAGACTGACAAAATGGATCAAGAAGCAAGATCCAACAACATGCTGCATACAAGGAACACATTTAATTAAAAAATTCATCGACTTAAAAGTCAAAGGGTAGAAAACAATACTCTATGCAACAAGAACCCAGAAAAGAAAACAGGGGTAGCTATTCTATTTGCAGACAAAGCGAATTTAAAGGCAAGACTGATTAAGAGAGAGAACGGTCACAACATCCTCCTAAAGGGAACAATCCAGGAAGAGATAACAATCATAAATATATATGCAACAAATACCACTGCACCCAACTATATAAGACAAATACTAGTAAGACATGAAATATCAAATAAGCCCTAATACAATTGTATTGGCAGTTCTCAATACACCACTGTCACAAAAAGACAGATCAACAGGACAAAAAAAAAAAATCAACAATGAAAATACCAGAACTGAACCAAACTTTTGAACAAAGGGACTTAGCAGATATCTATAGTGTTCCACCCTATAACATCAAAATACATATTCTTCTCAGCTGCACCTGGGACATTCTACAAAACAGACCATATACTGGCTCACAGAACATGCTTAAGTAAATGCAAAGAAACAAATTATCCCATGCATACGATCAGACCACAGGGCAATTAAATTGGAAATCCATGGCAAAAGAAAACACAAGAACTTCATAAATACATGGAAAATAGTACCCTCCTGAACAACCAATGGGTCACAGATGAAATTAAAGAAGAAATTAAGACAGTTTTTACAATTGAATGAAAATGACAATACAACATACTGTAACTTATGGAACACAATGAAAGAAGTCCTAAGAGAGAAATTTATAGCAGTAAATACCCATATAAGGAAAACAGCAAGCATATATAGACAATTTAATGGTGAATCTCAAACTTCTAGAAAGAGAAGAGCAGGCTAAGCCAAAAGCTCATATAAGGGAGGAAGGATTAGACCAGAAATTAATGCACTGGAGACTAAAAAACAATATAAAGAATTAATGAATCGAAGAGTTGGTTCTTTGAAAGATTAAATAAAAGCAACAAACCCTTATCCAATCTTATCAAGAAAAGGAAAGTAAAAATATTCAAATCCATGCAATTAGGAATGAAAAGGGTCAAATCACAAGACCGTGTAGAAATCCAGATCATCTATGCCTACTTCAAAAATTTGTATTCTAACAAGATGTAAAATACAGAAGAAATAAACAGATTCCTAGATACATATGATTTACTCAAGCTGAAGCAAGAAGCTATAAACATCCTAAATAAACCAGTATCAGTCAATGAAATTGAACGTGTAATTGAAAATCTATCAACAGAGAAAAGTCCAGGCCCTGATGGATTCACTGCTGAATTCTACAAGAAATTTAAGAGAAGAACTAACACCACTACTTGTCAAACTCTTTAAAGAAATGGAAAGCAAAGCAATACTCCCAAATTCATTACTAGAAGCAAGCATTAACCTGATACCAAAACTGGAGACCGACCCAACTAAGAAAGAGAATTACAGGTCAACCTCCCTAATGAACATAGATGCAAAAATCCTCCATAAGAATAGAGCAAAGCATCAAGAAGATTATACACCATTATCAAGTGAGATTCATCCCAAGGATGCAGCGATAGTTCAACATATGTAAGTCCATAAATGTAATACACAATATTACCAGAGCCAGGGTCAAAAATCATATGATCATCTCAATAGATGCAGAAAAAGCTCTTGGCAAAGTCCAGCATCCATTCATGATAAAAACTCTACAGAAAACTGGAATAGATGGTCTTTATCTCAATCTGATAAAAGCTGTCTATGACAAACCAACAGCCAACATCATACTAAATGGACAAAAAATGAAAGCTTTCACTCTAAAATCAGGAACAAGACAAGGATGTCCACTGTCTCCACCCTTACTCAAAATAGTCCTGAAAATTTTAGCCGGGGCAATTAGACAAGACAAAGAAATAAAAGGAATAAAGATAGGAAAGGAAGAAGTTAAACTATGGTTATTTGCAGAAGACATGATAGTCTACACAGAAGACCCCAAAAGCGCCACTAAAAAACTAGTAAATTTAGTAAGTAAGTTCAGTAGGATTGCTGGCTACAAAGTCAACACTGAAAAATCAATAGCCTTCCTGTACACGAACAACACATTCACTGAGAGACAAATCAGCGAAACAACACCTTTCACAATTGCAACTAGAAATATGAAATACCTAGGAATCAATTTAATGAAGGATGTAAAAGACTTCTACACTGAAGAACACAATGCTAAAAAAGGCAAATTTATTAATTTTCTTGAAACATAGCTGGGCATGGTGGGGCACACCTATAATCCCAGCAGTCAGAAAGCTGAGGCAAGAGGACTGCTGCAAGTTCGAGGCCAGCCTAGGTTACATAATAAGTTTGCGTTCAGCCTGGGCTACACAGTGAGACTCTCTCTCAAAAAAAAACAAAGAAACTTTACCTTTTCTGTTGCTAAGAAGAAAAAAACAAAAACCTCCCACAAAACAGCAAACACAAAGCAGCAACTGAGTAGTGAGAATACAGTTACTGTACTCTAGTCCCTTATTCTTTTTAACATCACTGTTCATATCTCAGAGTTTCTCATTGTTCTTTGCCCTCACTGTGAAAGTTAGTAGACTAGGTTCTTAGGACATTCTTGCCTTGCAAACTCCTGTCCAATGTAATTCCTGCAGTTATATAGACTGTTTTCTAACTTCAAGAGCAATTTTCTGTTACTGTTTAGTAACTAATTTTTTTGTCTTACAATCTTAGTTCCCTTGACCACACCTTTCCCTTACTAGTTTTAATTTCTCCCTCTCCTCCAGCTTCTTAGAAGAATACAAATATTACTTAAGCTTCTCTCTCCTACAAAAATCCTGATTTAATTGCTTTGCCCATTCTTTCTATAGTCCTGTTTTCTTCAGCATTCCTTTTGCTAACAACTTTTCAAACTAGTAAATGTCCATCCACTCCTTAACTCCTAATTACTCATTAATACTGACAGAATTGAGACACCATTCTCTCAAAGTATGTTTGAAAGGTATTTGCTCAACTCATTTAATGTCTATTCCAGAAAATGGCACAGGAGTTACTGTTAGTACAGCAAACATGACAGCTCATCTCCCTACTCATTATACAGCATAGGGCCTACAATATATCTGATGCAAAATTGACAGCTCATTAAATTCATAATTTTATCTCCTTTCCAGTTCTATGACTCTTCCTACTTCCTGGGAATCACATGAAGGTCTGTGAGTCCCAGTATTTCATGCTTTACTCTTCAGATAATTTATCTGCTCAGACATTCCATTTATCACATGTATTCTGTCTGAAATCCTCCAAGTATTTATCCCAGACCTTGTATTTCACTCAATTTACACAACCCTGTCTGCTGGACATTCCCAAAGAAATTTTCATTTTCACCACAACTGCCTTGTGGTAAACTCAGTGTTTTCTTTATGAACACCTTTCCTTTTTTGTCACAAGCCATCTAGGTTTGGAAGTTTAAATCGGTGATGGCAAAACTATGGCATATGTGCCATTGGTTTTTCCTTTAAGACAGAAGATGTTATATGTATGAGTTGTTTGTTCCAAACTAAAACCACAGTACTCAGATTTAATTGCAGCACTGGCACTTTGCGATAAATAAATGGGTTTTGGGGTTGTAGTTTCACCATCTGTGGCTTAAAATTCATATCAAGCATCACCTCTTTATCTCTCACTTACATAATCACTGTTTCATCAATATTTTATTCCAAATCCTCTATATAGATCTCTTATGCATCTTCACTATCATGACCCTATATATCGGTTGCTCCTGTCTCCCCCCGCCCCGCCCCCTCCAAGGACTTGTAATCTGGATGGGGCTGAGTCTGGTGTTCATGATTGGTTTGCTGTCTAGCACTGGGACTGGTGGTATGAGTGCTGCACCCGCCCAGGGGTGGAGCCGACATACACAGTAAGGGCTGGACAAACGCGAGTCTCTGTCTCTCTCTCTCTTGCCAGTTCGCCTTGCTATTTGGCAGCCCCCTTGAATGGCTGCCCCGCCATGCCATGCAGACTTGGAGCCAGCAGAGTATGGACGGAAACTCCCAAGATCTGTAAGAAATAAACCTTTCCTTCCCTAATTTTGGGCATTAGGTATTTTGTCTCAGCAATGAGTGAAAAGTAACTAAGACACCCTAGTTCATTTTTTAGATTACATGAGCCTCCTATAATTTTGTTACTATAAATCTATCTCTATTGCATCCTAAAAACAATTGTCAAATCAATTACTCTAAAACATTGATCTCCTTTTGATGCAAGGTGAGTCCCAACTCCTTGGTTAAGCAACTCCAGTATCATATACTGTACCTCTCGACTGCTACAATACCATATTTATATTTTTTTACATTATCCACTTTACCTTAAAATATTATGTATAAGAATGAAGGAGGAATTTTATTTGGGATGTTTCCTACCTACATAAAGCTTTGGCTCTGGGTGCACAGAATGGATACGGTGCACAGAATTGGATCTCCCTATAGATTATACATTTAATTGCTTTAACCATCCATCGTCTCCCCAAGATAAATAAGCAAGGAAGGAAGGATTAGATCCTTTCTGTTATCCTTTCTGGTGAACCACAGAATCAGACATTTAATAAACTTTTCTGAAAGATTAGTCAGTTGGTTAATTCTGATCACATAAAATTGGACAGAGCAGAATAAATTACCATTTAATGGTTTCTCTTGCCGTGTTTGTTCTCCGGATGAATCCACAAAGGGGAAGAGGGGAAAAGCCCTCTTCGATATATTTTCTTGACCTGAACAATGATTCACTCTATCAAGTAATTTTTCTTAATCTTTCTACATAACCTGTATGAAAGATCTCTGGAAATACAAGGTTCAGTCCCACCATTTAAATTTGTACAACCGGTTCTAGTTTTTTGTTTTGCTTTTGGTAGTGCTGGGTACTGACCCCAGGGTTTCAAAGGTGCTACTCAAGCACTCTATCACTGAGCTACAATACGCCCAATATTAACTGCTTTACATCAGTTTAAATCTCATATGTAAATATCATTTAAATGTCTTATTTATTTTTCCTTTTTCATTCTTAACAGACAACAACTATACTGACAAACTTCTACAGTATCTTACAGTAGTGACTGTAAATATTACTGATTTGTGGTACCATGGGACAAGACAACTTGCAGCAAGTCATATCAAGAAGGATCGAATATGCTCACACGATTATTTTCAACAAAAATACATGTAGAATACAATGAGAAAATAACTAAATTTAGCATCATACTTACTATAAACTATCAATGTGCTAAAAGAGCAATAAAAACTTAAGACATTAAAAGAATATACCTAAACTTTTAATTAATGCATACTCAGTGATCAGAAGAAACCCTAAAATGTTTCAGTATAAGTGCAACTTAATGGAGTAATGATAAACATGAAAAAGACCTAGTCACATGACTCAAACTAGCTGGACATCGAAGAATACTTATAATCTGGCTCCAACCATATCACTGCTTTATTCTAAAATGAAAAGCTCTGCTCCATTCCGAGCATGCCCCTCTTGCCTCTGCTTATTCAGAACATTGTGTTCTTGAAAAATACAGCTGAAATTCTAAATATTATGGCTTGTATCTGGACCCCCTGTCCAAGGCCTTATGTGGTCACAGGCAAGGCTTTTGGAGGTGGCTGGATATAGATAGGGTGTGTGATTCTGGGATTGACTCATGGTTCAATGCCAGAATTATGGGTGTGAGTACTATGAGCCCTAAGGGTAGATAGCCTCGATAAAATATGAGACAAGAAAGAGGGCTGTGGTCACTTGCAGCTTTGCTTCTTCACTATTTTGCTCCCTTCTGCCCACCATGAACTGTTTCTTCTGTGTGAAGCCCCTCTGCAGTGTAACCTGCCTTAGTGTCAGGAAACTATGAAGTGAAACCTCAAATGAAACTTGCACAAGCTGTAAGCTTAAAAAAACCTTCCCTCTTTAAGCATTGAGTGTTGGGTAATTTTTCTCAGCACCAAGAAAAGTGACATGCTAACTTCTTAAAGCATTCTTTTAATATGGCAAATACTGAATTTATAAGATTTTATAATAAACTTAAGAGCAAAAGCTAATTTTATATTTTGTTTATATTTGAGCTAGGGATATAGCTCAGTGGTAGAGCACTTGCCTACCATGATCACGGCTAATAACCTTTTGTTACTGTTGCACCAGTTCTTCATACTATCAACACAATGTACAATCAATTCGTCTTTTAAACTTAGACAGAAAACAGTACAGATGCACATGTATTTTAGTGACGAAGTTTCCTAGATCAGACAACTAAGAGGAGGAAGCAATGACGACACCTGTAATACTGAGTACACCTGGTACCAAAACTTAGCATTTTCATACAATTCTCCAAGTAAAACAAAAATTAAGATTCACAGGTTAAACACAAGGTAACCCTAGAGCCTTTTCCTTCCTTTCTCTTTCCTTCTTTCCTTCCTTCCTTCCTTCCTCTCTCTCTCTCTCTCTCTCTCTTTCCCTTTCTCTCTCTCTCTCTCTGTCTTTCTTTCTTTCTTTCTAAATACTGGGACTGAACACAGCATACTCTGGCAGTACACTATATCCCCCGACCTTTTTACTTATTTTTATTTTGACAAGAGTCTTGCTAACTTATCCGGGCTAGCTTCAAACTTGTGAACCTCCTACTTCAGTCTTGTGAATTTCTGGAATTACAAGCTGTTTTAGTTATTTTTCTCTTGTTAGCTGATGCCCAAAATTAAGAAAGAAAAGGTTTATTTAATTCACAGTTTGTGGAAGTTTCAGTCCATAATCAGCTGGCTCCATGGCAGGGTGGTATTACAGAGGAGCAACAGTTCCTGGGGGCAGGAGACAGCAAAAGCAACAAGAGCAAAAAGCAGGGAGCGCAAGGGAAGACTCTGTCCCTTATATTGTATGTAGGCCACCCAAACTAGGATAGATAAGAGCACTCACACCCATAATCCCAGAACTAGATAATGAATCAATCACAAAATTTAGATTTAGCTGCCTCTGAAAAGCACTGCACCCCCCCATGACAGCACGAGGTTTGGTGGGGGGGCATCCAGGCACAAACCATAACACAGGCGTTTCCACCATGCCCATCACTGTGGAACATATTTTGGTGCCAAAATGTAATTGAGTGCTTTTAAACAACAAAAGAGGACACACTTGAAAGGTTCTCAATCATCTATGAAAATTTGAACCACAAAATACACAAAGACTACACTGAATTTTAATTCGTAATATGCAATAAGGTAAAAAATAAATATATCATTGAGGAAAACTCATTCTTACAGAATTCCAACTAGCAAGAATAGAACAAATAACAGCTTTTTAAAAAATCATTTCATCAATATCACACTAATTTTTTCAGGAAATAATTATCAATGGATGCTAAAATTGTGAATAGTATAAAAAAGTATGATGAGAAAAGTAGGCTATTTAGAAAATTTCACAGTATTTCTCCATATGATACCTGTTGTGTAAAAAGGGGATAAAAACTCAGGGACTTTATGGTAGAGGAACTGGTAGATACCACCTTAACTAAGTAATCAAAGTTCATGTGGTATGTTTTCTGATATAGTATACTAAGGATGATATAATATCAACTCTTAAGAAATTTCTACTAAAAAATTCACAGCTAAAATTCAATCATGAAGAACTGTCAAACCCAAATAAAGGGAAATTATACAAATTAACATGGCAAAAAAACCCAAAACAAAGCAAAACCCAAATACACATTAACTTGCCAATATTCTTCATAACTTAACATTATGAAAGGCAAAGAAAAACTGAGAACTATACCAGACTAAAGCAGATATGAAGCTGTGAGCAGTAGCATACACGCACACTCCTAACACTCTGGGAAGCTGAAGAAGGAGGATCAAGTCCAACCTGGGTCATTTAGGCAGACCTTGTCTCAAAAGAAAAAAGAAAAAGAGTGAGGGATGTAGCTTTTGTACAAAAGTCCTGAGTTTAATCCCCAGTACTGGAAGGGGGTAAAAATAGGAAAAATGAAAACAAAATACAAAGTATGACCCTAGATCAACTGCTGGACCACAAAAGGAACATCACTGGGATAATGGTGAATTTTGGAAGGCTTGCAAAATAGATAACAAGACAACATCAATGGTAATTTTGTAGTTTTTATAATTGTATTATGGTTACACAAATTGTTAACATTTGGGAATGTTGGCTAAAAAGGGTATGTATGAATGTGTAGGAGGTTTCTTGCAACTTTTTTTTAAGCCTAAAATTATCTTTAAAAGAAGCTCTATGAGATAATAAGGACTACAGCTCCATGAACCCCAACAAAAGGAATCCACCAGGAAAGGCAAACAACTAGAGGGAAGGGAAAAAGAAAAAAAAGTGGGGGAGCCAATAATAGGAAAACAACATGCCAAGGATAAGTAAATACATATCAGTTTTAACCATTACTGTTAATGGTCTCAATTCACCAGTCAGAAGACACAGACTAGCTGGGCGTGGTGGCGCACGCCTTTAATCCCAGCACTTGGGAGGCTGAGGTAGGTGGAGCGTTGTAAGTTCGAGGCCGGCTTGGATTACAATGCAAGCATAAAGCTGGCCTGAGCTACATAGTGCGATCCTGCCTCAAAAAAGCAGGGCTGGGAGTTTGGCTCAGTGGCTTAAGTGCCTGCCCTGGCAGGCACGAGGTTGTGAGTTCAATCCTCGGTGCCACAAGAAAAAAAAAAGACACAGACTTGACAATGCATCAAATAAGATCCAACAATATGCTGCATACAAGGAACACATTTAATTAAAAAAGAAATTCATAGACTTAAAGTCAAACGGTAGAAAACAATGCTCTATGCAACAGGAACCCAGAAAAAAACAGAGATAGCTATTCTATTTGCAGACAAAGTGAATTTCAAGGCAAGACTGATTAAGAGAGATAAAGGTCACTACATCCTCCTAAAGGGAACAATCCAAGAAGAGATAACAATCATAAATATATATGCAACAAATACCACTGTACCCAACTATATAAGACAAATACTAACAGACAACGAAAAATCAAATAAGCCTTAATACAATTGTATTGGGAGATCTCAATACCCTGCTGTCACAAAAAGACAGATCAACTAGACAAAAATCAATAATGAAATATTAGAACTAAATCAAACTTTTGAGCCAATGGACTTAGTAGATGTCTACAGAGTCTTCCACCCTACAACATCAGAATATACATTCTTTTCAGCTGCACGTGGACATTCTCCAAAATAGACCATATATATATATACTGGCTCACAGGACATGCTTAAGTAAATGTAAAGGAAGTGAAACTATCCCATGAATACTACCAGACCACAGTGCAATGAAATTGGAAATCCATGCCAAAGGAAACCACAATAACTTCATCAACACATGGAAATTAAATAGTACCCTATTGAACAATCAGTGGGTCACAGATGAAACTGAAGAAGAAATTAGTTTTTACAGTTAAGTGACAATGACAATATAACATACTGGAACTGTGGGACACAATGAAAGCAGTCTTCAGACAAAAATTTATAGCTGTAAATACCCATATCAGGAAAACAGAGTAAGCTCATATAAACAATTTAATGTTGAACCCCAAACTTCTAGAAAAACAAGAGCAGGCTACATCAAAAGCTCATATAAGGGAGGAAATTATAAGGATCAGAGCAGAAATTAATGCTGGAGACTAAAAATAAACAATACAAAGAATTAATGAATCCAAGAATAGGTTCTTTGAAAGATTAAATAAAATTGACAAAACCTTGGCCAACCTTATCAAAAAAAGGAAAGGATTCAAATCCATGCAATCAGCAATGAAAAGTGTGAAATCACAACAGGCCCTGTAGAAATCCAGAAAATCATCTATACCTACTTTGAAAACTTGTATTTTTTTTTTTTTTTTTTTGGTACCGCAGATCGAACTCACAACCTTGTACCTGCCAGGCAGGTGCTTAAGCCACTGCGCTAAATTCCTGGCACTATTTTTTTGAGACAGGGTCTCACTATGCAGTTCAGGCTGGCCTTGAACTCACTTTTAGCCCAGGCTGGTCTCGAACTCATAATGTTCCTGCTGCCTCAGCCTCCCGAGTGCTGGGATTAAAGGTATGCACCACCACACCTGGCTGAAAATTTATATTCTAATAAGATAGAAAATACAGAAGAAATGGACAGGTTCCTAGATACATATGAATTACCAAAGTTGAATCAAAAAGATATAAAAATCCTAAACAACCCGCTATCAATAAATGAAATTAAAGATGTAATTAAAAACCTATGAACAAAGAAAAGTCCAAGTCCTTATGGGTTCACTGCTGAATTCTACAAGAAATTTAGGGAAGACCTAACACCACTACTTTTCAAACTCTTAAATGAAATTGAAAGGGAAGTAATACCCCCAAATTCATTCCGGGAAGCGAGTCTTACTGATTCCCAAACCAGAGAAGGACCCAACTAAGAAAAGTACAGGCCAATCTCCTTAATGAACATTGATGCAAACCGACTGCAGCAAACTGTCAAAAAGATTGTACACCAAGATCAAGTGGGATTCATCTCAGGGATGCAGAGATGGTTCGACATACGTAAATCCATAAATGTAATACATATTAACAGAGCTAAGGATAAAAATCATATGATTATCTTAATAGATGCAGAAAAAGCTTTTGACAAAGTCCAGCACCTATTCATGATAAAAACTCTACAGAAAATTGGAATAGATGGTTTCTAGCTCAATCTGATAAAAGCCATCTATGACAAACCAACAGCCAACATCATACTAAATGGACAATTCTGAAAGCTTTCACTCTAAAATCAGGAACAAGACAAGGATGCCCACTGTCTCCACTCTTCTTTAACATAGTCCTGGAAACTTTAGCCAGAGCAATTAGACAAGAGAAAGAAATAAAAGGAATAAAAATAGGAAAGGAAGAAGTTAAACTACCCTTATTTGGAGATGACATGATACTCTACCTAGCAGATCCCAAAAATTCCACCAAAACTCCTAGATTTAATAAGCAGATTTTGTAATGTAGCCAGTTACAAAGTCAATACTCAAAGATCAATAGCCTTCTTGTACACGAATAACAATCAAACTGAAAGAGAAATCAGGGAAACAATACCTTTTACAATAGCATCCAAAAAAATGAAATACCCAGGAATCAATCTAATGAAAGATGTAAAAGGACCTCTTTATTGAAAACTATAGTACTCTAAAAAAGGAGATTGAAGAGGATATTAGAAAATGGAGAGCTATCTCATGCTTTTGGGTAGGAAGAATCAATATAGTGAAAATGGCCATACTTACAAAACTGTTAAACAGACTCAGTCCAATTTCAATCAAAATTCCAATAGCATACCTCACAGAATTACAGAAAACAATCCTAAAATTCATCTGGAACCAGAAGAGACCTGGAATAGCAAAGGCGATTCTGGGCAACAATGACAAAGACAGACAGCATCATAATTCCTGACCTGAAATTATACTATAAAGCTACTGTGATTAAAAAACAAAACAAAACAAAACAAAACAGTGTGGTACTGGCAAAAAACCAAACCCAAAGATCAGTGGAATAGATTAGATGTAAAAACAACTACAGACACACTAAGCTACCTTACCTTTGACAAAGGTGCCAAACACATTCATTGGAAGAAAGACAGCCTCTTTAATAAATGGTATTGGAAAAACTGGCTTTCCACATGCCGAAGATTAAAACTAGCCGCATATCTTTCACCATGTACTAAGTTAAAATCTGAATGGCTTAAAGATCTCAACACTAAAACAGAAACATTAAATCTGCTGGAAGACAGAGTAGGTAAATCTCTTGAAGACATGGTGTAGGCAAAGACTTTATATGTAAATGGATGCACCTTGAAAATGTACTTATCAGTGAACTAAATAAGATACTTATGTAACCATCGTATTTGTTGCACTTGTGTGACAAACTGAAAGAAAATCTATGTATGTATATAAAAATTAGTTAAGACAGTTAAAGAAAAAGAATTTTGAGTGAAAGGTAGTTTTCACAGGGTCATTTTCAGATTTCATTTTTACTGTGACTTGTTCCTTTAAAAATAATATAGCATTCATAACATTTAAAAAAAAGAAACTTTAAGAGGAAGTTCAAAATCCTGATGAGAATAGGTAATACAGAATTGGGATTACACAGTTGGTACGTGTAAGCACTCAAAGGAGCTATTAATGGTACAATGCATGTACTTCCTGACTTCTTAGTCACTCACTTAATAAATATTAAGTCACTATCACTTTTTGCCTAATAGAAAAGTTAACAAAGATGCAGGCAATCAAGCCAGGCAGTTAGTCAGGTACTGACTCAAGAGATTAATCTTAACAGAGTTAAGACTGGTCTTTCCCACTACAGTCAAGCTCAGTTTTCCTCATACTCTTTTTGCTTTTCAAACTATGAAACATTCAGTCCTGTTTTACCTTGCTCCTCAGTTCTGTTTCTGCCCCGACTGCTGCTATAATCCCATTTAAATTTCTCTGGCCTTTTACACTTAATTTATACAACCAGCACATAAAAGTAACTTGCACAGAATAGATATTCAAAAAATGTTAGCTGCCTATTGTTTACAAATTATATTCTCCAACCGATGGATCAACAACTGTTTTACTACAGTAGTACCCTTTATCTGTCAACTTGCTTTCCAGTTTCACTACAAATTATATTCTCCAACCGATGGATCAACAACTGTTTTACTACAGTAGTACCCTTTATCTGTCAACTTGCTTTCCAGTTTCAGTTACCCATGGTCCAAAAGATTTTTTCCACAAATCATTCTTAAATTTGAAATTGTGTGCCATTCTGAATGTCATGAAATCTCAGTGACTCACCTAAGACATGAATCATTTCTTTGCACAGGATATCTATATGGATACACTACCACCCATTAGTCACTGTGCAGCTCTTTCAGTTATCAGATTTGACTGTTGCAGTGTCACAGTACTTGTGTTCAAGCAATCCTCATTTTATTCAACAACAGTCCCCCAAGTACAAAAGCATTCCTGGCAATTCCAATACGTCAAAGAGTATCCATATAATAATTCTTCAAGTGAAAAGACAAAAGTTCTTGACTTAGGAAAGGAAAAAAATCTCTATGCTGAAGTTGCTAAATCCAATGGTAAACAAATCTATCCATGAATTTGTGAAGGATGAACAAGAAAATGGTGCAGGTTTACTGTTTGTTGCAACCTCAAAATGTGAATGTTACTGTGCATGATAAATACTTTGATAAAATGGAAAAGGCATTAAATCTGTGAGTGAAAAGCATGAACAGAAAATATGTTGTTATTACAACTGCTCTCTTTTATTATTACTGTTTCTAATTTCTTACTTGCCCAAGTTGTAAATTAAATTTTATCATAGTGTAAGTATATACAGAAAAAAATGGTGTATATATAGGCTTCATTCATCCACTGGGAATCTTAGAACATACTCCCTGCAAATTACTACTGTAATCTCTGTGTGAATTTCTGTTGTATTTCCTAAAGAAATAAGCTAGTCTAAAATTCTTACCTGTACATTTTAAAAAATAACTAACTATAATGATGTTTTTGGTTTATCCATTCTAATAGCATCAGTATTCACTCAAAATTCAGTTAACTAAAAAACGAACAACTTGCTTTTCTCTTTCAAATATCAGGCCATTATTTCTAACTGCTTTTCCAAACATTACCAAATTATCTCTCATCATGCCAATCTCAAACTAAAGTGCTGGGAGTTTGGCTCAAGTGGCTTAAGCGCCTGTCTGGCAGGTATGAGGCTGTGAGTTCGATCCCCAGTGATGCAAGAAAAAAAAAAAAGCATGCTGGGAGTTTGGCTCAGTGGCTTTAGCACCTGCTTGGCAGGTGCAAGGTTGTGAGTTCAATCCCAGCACTGACCAAAAAAAAAAAAAAAAAAAACCTCAAACTAAGAATTTCAGTATTCTCAATACTGCCACCTATTGGCTATCACCGTATTTTCTGCATACTTCCTTTTTATTTTTTCCAAGTTTTAAACTTCAACCCAGTGAACAGATTTAACTTAAACATTCTAATCCTTCTCAAATGAAAAGCTCCAGATATAACTCTTCAATACTAACACAACAAAAGTGTATGTGTGTATATATATATACATATGCATACACACACATGTACATACACTTACACATCTGACAACTTACGCTAGCTCTTTCTTTTCCTACTTTTCACTACAGATGTCTGGTTCTCTCTGAAAATAATAGTGCCAAAGACAGACAGTACAGTGTCTAATGAAGGAAACCAGTTTTCGAGAACTGACTTGTCAAATAAAAGTATCCTTTCTAGTTAGAAAACCAACTAAAAACTGTAGAACTTCAACCAATAAAAACAGGTTTTAAATGCAATACTGTTTCATAACTTATTTTCTCCTTAAAACAATCATATAATATTTTATTCCTATATGGCAATAGAAAACTCTCAATCATATTACAGGAACATATTGCACTTAATTACCAAACAGAATGGCTCTCTTCCCAACCTGACTTGAGAAAAACACAATTGTTCCTTCTTCCTTTCTACCAAAATTTCTATTGTGACTTGCTTAGTATGCCAACATACACACATACACATACATCAAGCATACATATACATTTACATCAAGTTTAAAATGATGAACTTCAACTTCACTGGTAGTTTAAACTACTAACATTGCTGTATTTTCTGGTCTCTTTTTTTTCAAACAACATTAAATTTCTTCACCAGTTTCCTCATCAACTCAATGAGAACAGGCTATCCTAGAGACTCTTCAACAACTTTTTCATGGAGAAAATAAAGATGCCACAAAATAAGATTAAAAAACTCAAATTGGCAAATGATAACTTTCAGGTTTTACATGATAAAAGCAGCATACAGTCTGTTCCAGTCTTCAGGAACTGACAATGTAGTTGGGAAAACAAAATACAAACACAGAAAAAAGTAAACAAAGTAAGGTAGAATATTAATTGATGAAACAACTGGTATAGATAATATTTATTACAACACTGTGAAAAATGAAACAGCAATAGCTGCACTGGTGTGACACAACAAGGGAGGGACTTAAGAGTAAAAGCAAGGGAATTTAAAGTTACAGAGAACAAGTATGCAATGGATGTTAGTCCAAAGACTAGTAAAAACATGTAATAAAAGTGTTCAGAGTTCACTGCTCATATGCAATCAGTTGAAAGGAAACTGTACAAAAGATTAATGAGGCATCATTGGGGGGGAAAAAGCCCTGAATTGTGGGAAGTACAGAAGCTTTTAACAGGCTGAAGACCCCAGAAAATAAGAAACTCACTTAAGACCAAGTATAACACATTTCTACACTATTTCAAGTGTGACAGTGGAGAGAAGGCATTTAACCTGGTAGCAGCATTTAACAGCCTGAAGAAAACTAAGAAAGACCAATCATAGTATTTCAGTAGTTTGGAAATAATAGTGGAAGTGTGAACTACAGTGATGACTGTGCAAATAAAAAAGAGTGAAATTCATTAGCAAGAGGAACTCTTACAAACTGGTCAATGAGCTAAAGCTAGAGTATACAGGGGAGAAGAAGAAATCAGAATGTTTAAAAAAAAAAAAAGTTCCCACCAATAGAAGTGTTGTAAAAAGAAACACTAGATTAAGTAAACTATTATTTAATAGTTTTCAACAACTCAAAGTTTTCTGAACCAAAACTGTATAACATTAAAGTAATAAAACTGTAAGGCTCAATAACTGAATATAAATAGCATTCATATCTAGATATTCAGAAAAATCTTAAAAGATTTAACCACAGTACATCATAAACCTATATGAATTAGTAACTTTTCAATCCAGACATTTTTATTCTTGTACCACAAGTGACTTCTATTTGTTCAATTAGTATAGACTTCATATTTAAGACAAACATGCCAATTTGAGTCTTAAGTTCATTATTCTGCCTTGTGAGGAATATAAATAATACAAGGTATGTTGGGATACAGATTTCTCCATAGGCTAATCAATACACTGGGAAACAGTTTTAAAAAAAAACTCAGAGTTGCTATCAAACTCTATAAATTTACCTTCCTTTTCTGTAATTCCTTTAAAAAAGTGGCACCATTTTTTAAAAAAGGAAACTTTTTTTAAAATATCATACTAGACAGTTCACATGCTTCTTGATTACCTTTACTTTATCTCTTCTCAAGCAACAGAACAGACAATTTTCATCAAAAGTCCAATCAGAAACGTTTTCAGCCTCACACTCTATAAAAAAATAAACATACTAAATTAATAATCGTAATAGAATTTTTCAGAATTTTAAATCAGAACTTCAAAAATATTGTTCAACCAAAACTTCACTAAGTAGTAGACATGTTATATATCTGTCTCAAAATTCTTGTGGCTCTGAGAATTAAACCTAGGGTCTCATGAATGTGAAGCACATGCTCCAACAGTGAGCTATAACCTCAGACAAGTCTTAAATTTCTTAATTCAAGAATTTTCCCTTAAGTGAGACATGGTGGCATGAGAATCAAAAATTCAAGCCCAGCCCAGGGACTCAGTGACATTGAGACTCTTTCAACAAATAAAAAGGGCTGGGTATGGAACTCAGTACAAAGGCTCTGGTTTCAAACCCCAGTGCGGGGAAAGGTTTCCTTAATTCCTAACTGCTTACTGACAGATTCTGCTAGTATGAGGCTTAACTATCTGTAATATGACATTTGCCCAACTTGGTACTGGACCCAGAGAAAAAACTTCTCTCTCCAAGAGTAACTTCTTTAAAAAAAAAAAAAAAAAAAACACCAAGTACACTTAATAGAAAAGAAGTTCTGAAACACCCTTATATCCTTACTTAAGAAATTAAAAATAAAAAAACAGAATAAAACCAAGAACAAATAGAAGAAAATAATAAAGATCAGAAAACACAATCCCTTACCAAAATGCCAACATCATTTTTCATAAAAATTAACATTTTGATTCTGTAGAAATACAAAAGACTCAGAAGAGCCTAAACTTTGATAAAGGAACAAAATTAGAGCTCCAACCTTCCCCAATCCCACGAATTACCACAAAGTTACACCAATCTTGACAAAAACAGCATTGATATCAAGATAAACCACCAAGGCACCGATATGAAGTCCCAAAATAAATACCCACATAAGACAATTGATTTCTGGCAAAGATGCGAAAGCAATGAAGTGGAGAAAAATTTATTGTATCTTCAATAAATATACTAAGACAACTGGATATCCACATGCAAAAAACAAAAAGACCAAACAAAACAAAATGAAATTTCTTAAGACATCCAAAAGTCAATTCAAAATGGTTCACAGTGGGTTAGTTAATGTAAAGGCAGGTGTGACCTAAGTCGCTGCTTTGGCTGCGGTCATTTTTTCTGGGACAAAAAGACTACGACAAGGTGTAGAAGGGAAGGCAGAACCTATAGAGGTGTTCAGTGAAGGGAGGCATTGAATTTACTTCTGGACAGGCCATATGGATGACAAAAAGAGGTCATTGTGCTTTTTTTTTTTTTAAACTATCTTAACTATTTTTTATATACATACACATAAACATATACACAGTTTTCAGCTTATCACACTAGTGAAACAATACGATATTTACATGTGTGACTTATTTATTTCACTGATAACGATGTTCTCAAGGTGCATTCATTTCAGTATAAACGTGTCCAGTATATTGTTCTTTATAACTGAGTAGTATTTCGTTACATAGAAATACCACATCTATTTTATCCATTCCTCAGTCGAGGGGCATTTAGGTTGTTTCCAAGATCTGGCTATTATGAACTGCTGCTATAAACATGGGTGCACATATATCATAATTCTTTTGAGAAGATACCCAGAAAGGGAATACTGAACCAAAAGGGACCTCCAATCTTAGCTTTTTGAGGAATCTCCACACTGACTTCCACAGTGGTTGCACCAGCCTGCATTCCCACCAACAGTGGAGAAGCGTTCCTTTTTCTCCACAGCCCCTCCAGCATTTGTTATTGGTTGACTTCTTAATACTAGCCATTCTTTCTGGGGTGAGGTGGAATCTCAGTGTTAAGTGTTGTTTTCACTGCATCTCTCGAATGACCAGTGCTGTTGAACATTTTTTCACGTATTTATTTGCTGTTTGTACTTCTACATCTGAGAAGTGTGTGTTCATCTCAGATGCCCATTTTTGGATTGGGTCTTTAAATCTGGGAGGATTGATTTTTTCAAGTTCTTTATAGGTTTTTGATATTAATCCTTTATCTGAGGGACAGCTGGCAAACATTTTCTCCTACACTGTGGGTTGTCTCTTCACACTGTTGGTGCCTTCTCTTGCTGTGCAAAAGCTTTTCAGTAGGATGAGATTTCATTTGTTGATTCTTTGAGTCCTGTGCAATCTGGGTTTTATTTATGAATTCTATGCCTACACCAATGTCTTCAAGAGTTTTATCTATTCTATCTTCCAGCAGATTTAATGTTTCTGACCAAGAGTAACTTCTAGGTTCTTTCTCATTGCAGAGATAAACCTCCCGCTCCAAGTGCACTTGAGCACTCTCCAATCTCAAGATTCCACAACCACCCAAGCCTCTACCTACAGCACCCAGTAAATCTTTCTGTTTCCTGTTTTGCACAGGCAGATGCTCCCTCAAATCAACTGTCAATGTCATTTTGCCCACCTCCCAAACTCCTCCCCTGGCCAGACCTTATAAAAGTAGCTTCACTTCTCTGTTCTTGCTGAGAGCTCCTGCACCCCTGTGCAACTCTCCCATACCTGCATTAAAGCCCTTTTCTGCTCTGTTACCTCTCCTGCTTTTTCTGCACAGCCACCTCAGATTAAGTGCCAAAAAGTACTCAATCACTCACTAGTTACTCTGTATCAATTAAAAACTAAAAATGAAACGGTGCTTACATGGAGATAGCTTTAAGTCACATGAAACTGAACAAAAATAAGACAGTCAAATCATGAAAGTATCAAGATGTACCAAGAAGAATTTGAAATACCAAAATATTTTTAATACCTTTAAATAAGCTGAGATCTTTCAATAATGCAGGTCCAAACAGCCCTTCAAGAATAGTTTCAAACCCTGAAAGTACAAAGAAAAAAATCATTATCTCAATAATATTCACTATAACAATAGTAATTGCATGAAACATGATGGTATTTTCTTCCATCTCTCAAGGATCTCAGATTACTACTGAAGGGATACTGAAGAAAGTGTTTCACTGACAAATCTAGAAGGTGCATTTGCTTTCTTGTCAGTGATTAATACAACACAAATGCATAGCACATTTAAGAACAAAACACACACCAAAAACAACCAATAGCCGGGCATGGCAGCTCATGCCTGCAAACCCAGCACTCAGGAGGCTGAGGCAGGAGGATCATTGCAAGTTCGAGACCAGCCTAGGCTACAAAGTGAGCTCAAGGCCAGCCTGAACTGCATAATAAGACCCTGTCTCAAAACAGCCACCAAAAAAAAAAAAAAGGAAAACGTTAAGAAATACACACGTTCTCTTACTACTCTACAAAATTTTCACAGAAACTCTCACGTTGTATCTTAAAAGGCATCTTTTTCAATAAGGAGCCAAATTGCTTCAAAACTTCCACAACTTTCTACAATCATCTATTTTTCTGAATAGCAACTGAGAATATAAATTTTTCAAATTAACAGTTTCTTGGGCAAAAATCTTCACTGAGAACAACTTTTCTTTCATACACCCCACAGCATATTATAGCAAAAAAAAAAAAAGCCCTTTATTATTATTTCACACTGTCACAATAACTACTTGCCAGGTCCCTTTAAAAAGATAACTCAGGGCCAGGAATTTGGCTCAGTGGCTTAAGCGCCTGTTTGGCAGGTGTGAGGCTGTGAGTTCAATCGCCGGTGCCACAAAATAAATTAATTAATTAATTAATTAATTAAATGAAAAGAAAAGACTCATTAATTATACATTCAGTTAAAATATCTTCTGGTTTTTTATAGGTGGGGAAGAGGATAGTGAGGGAGAGGACTCAAAACTGTATGTTTATATAACATATCAGGAATAATGGATTAGAACACGGTTCCCAAACTCTGTCATGGACATCACTATAAGTTCAAACATGTATTAGGAAGGAGGGTTCTGTGAATCCCTATGCACTTGAAGCGCAACCTTCAGAAAGAATATGTCTTATTTTCAAACATACAGAAATGCTACTGTAATTAAGAAAATACAAAAACTTAAATGGATTTCTAGTAATTTGGGGCACTGTGTATTTTGTCACAGTGTAATCTACTATCACTTGAGAACTTGTATGTACGAGGGGGGTTGACACTGCGTCTATGTTATTCAGGTTGACCTTGAACTCAGTGATTCTCCTGCCTCAGCCTCCCAAGGGCTGGAATTATAGGTGTGCACCACCATATCTGGCATATATATATGTGTATATATATATATATATATATATACACACACACATAAATATATATATATATAAAAGCATTCTCAGACTAACTTAAAATACGATTGCCTGCTGGACAATTAAGACTACATACATAGCCATTTCTTCACCATAACTTCAATCATATATAAAATAATTAAGGATTTGGAAGGTAAGGCGTAGAAAAGAGGGTCCCCAAAAAGATTTCTTTGTCCTAGTAGTAAGTTGTCATTTTTAGTAATCTCTAGAATCTATTAACTACATTATAATTAGAACATCTTTTTAAATACTACTTTTGAGAGTGCAAATTTTGTTTATGATTAGGGATCAATTTTTATTAACTCTCCTTACTTGTCATCAAAATTATTTCAAGAACTTAACAAAATCAAACTTAACAATTAAATAAATGAGAGGTGCCTATGCCTGCTTATTATTTACATACTATAATTAGTTTCTACTGAATTACTACGGCCCTTTGTTCTTCCTCACACTAGGGAAGAAAAGGAGTTGGGACCAGGGGTTGTAGGGGCAGGAGGTGGTGGCAAAACAATAAGGAATTGCTAGGTATTATGTCTATATGGTGCTGAAGACTTGATATATTCTCTCATTCATTCATTTTTTTCTCCCCTTCCCTCCCCATCTTCTCCCTCCCTAATTCAAAAGTCTGTAACACAAGTCTCCTATCCCCACAAAAGGAACTCATAAATATGAATTACAAGTATTTCAACATCTTGAAAAGTATCAAACACACACTGCAAATACACCTCAGAGATTAAGTGCAGCTCTTATTCTGCAGAACAAATCTAGTATTTTTTCACCTGCGTTTATATGAAATTATAATAAACTCCAAAGTTGCATGCTAAGCATAAATACTTGAAAAGGAAAAATGTAAACACTGCAAGAAATAATACTAGCAAAGGAAAAAGTAAATAACGGCTTTGAGATTCAAAAAATTTTTTGATTACGAAGTACAAAATCTGAAATAAGTAAATTAAGCAAAAACTCTGAAATAAGTAAATTAAGCAAAAACTCTATCAGTAGCATACACTTATAAAACTCACAGACCAAAGTAATGGAAAAGACCAAAAGGAAGCAAGCAAAAACAAAAACAAAAAAATCTCATCACAAACTCAGAAGACTCAATCACAATTAACTTTGCTCAATATTGTAACTATAAACTCCCTCTTCTGCTTATATTTACAACAATTATTAAAACCTAGTTATTATTGATTAGTTACTTTAAAGCCATTATTTTTGCTACTCTGTTCATTGGAATGTTAATGCCACTCAGTTTTATTAATAATATTGAATTTAGCAGTTGCACAACAGGGAATGCCTCATGTGCTGTGCTTGACATTAATAAAGACAAATAAGAACAAACATATTCAAAAATTTTATCATGATCTTACAGAAAAGCCATGAAGATCAATAAAAGAATACCATGGAAAACTATTGACAAAGACAGCTATGTTATTATGCTTAAATCACTAGGATATCAAAGTATCTTTACATAATATATTACACATAAAAACTATTTTATTGGTCTAGACTACTTTCCAGAGAATTATTATCCAATATCACAACTGGTCTCAAAGCTCATCTTCTCTCCAGTCTCTTCCTTAATACAACCTGCAACGTCTTCAGAGTACTCCAAAAACTGTTTGGACAATACCTCTACCTCTTCAAAGTCTATACTACTTAGAAAACAAATTCAAAATTCCTAAGTCCAGTATATTCAAAACTGATTATAATAGGACTCTAATCTCTGTTGAGCAGGTTTATTAATTCCCAGAATGGTCCTGTATTATTTCCCACAGTCCCAGTCAGGCTGGTTTTCTACTGTGTTTGGCGATCACTTCTACTTCTGAATATCTTCTCAACATTTTATATCTCAACTTTGCCCTAATAATGTATCTCTTTCAAGGCATTCTTCAATGTGTTTAATAAACAAACATATTTACTTACTCAGCATATTATCAACTGAGAATCTACCCAGGACTGAAGCAGACAATGAATAGGCAATGGTGAACAGGATTGGTGCCTTACTCCTTATACAGCTTTGGTTTAGAATTTCCTGATCTTCAGAATTCATAGATCACTGCCTCCTCCTAAGTAGAAAACAATTTTCTAACATCTCCTCTGCTTTCTACCATGTACAAAGAACTGCCTATGTATTTTGTAAACTAAAACTTGTCAGAGGTTATATAAACCCTTTTATTTTTCTTTTCATGCATTTATGTCTTTCTCCTTAAAAGACTTAAGAAAAGTTAGGTCCTTCCATGTCCTTGACTGTTTCGCTTATATTAGAACCATTCAATCCTAAGTTTTTGCTTCTCACATAATCACAGAGCTATGGAAAACTAAAGACAGAAATTTAACATTTCCCACAAATGCCTCCCTTTCATTTAAATCATAATCTCCATTATTTCTACTTCCAACCAAAAGCAAGTTATGGAAAGTAACGGGATAGGCAGACATCAAATATATAGTCAACTGTGAAATGGAAAGAAATTGTTCAAAAGGAAGAAGGAACTAGGATGGGTGAAAGGGAAAAAGATAGGAAGGAAAAGGGAAAAAAATGAAGTCAGTTATACTGGTA
This sequence comes from Dasyprocta punctata, assembly GCA_004363535.1. NCBI lineage: Eukaryota > Metazoa > Chordata > Mammalia > Rodentia > Dasyproctidae > Dasyprocta > Dasyprocta punctata. Next base: position 157,094 of record RJWM01000696.1, read on the forward strand.
GTGTTCCTTAGTTCATTAAAAAGGAAGGTTTGTGCTAGGATCAATTGGAGAAATTTTTATCTTCTACCTTGAGCAACTACTTTAAAGGTAACAACATGTATTATTATTATTCTGTTATTTTGTTATGAAATTTTATTTTACCTTTTTTCCATAAAAAAATACACAGTCAACTAAGCTCAACAATTATAGCCTGTTATTTTTGAAATATACACACTATGGACAAACTAAGATAATAGTTCATGGGGGTCTTGGAAATACCTCTTCTGGGATAACTAATACAGAGATTAAAAGTATGAGAGAGGTGATAAGGGAAAGAAGCACATTTTTGTTTTCTATTGATATAATAGCATACCAGAGAACAAATACTTTATATTAAAATAATATAAAGAATTTATAAAGAAAAAGCTCATGGTTCTGAAGAAAGGGAAATTCAAGAGCATGGCACTGGCATTTGCTCAGCTTCTCCTGAGTGGCTACTGCTTCTTCATCTCTTGGCAAGAAAGCAAGTGGGCAAGAACAAAAGAGAGAACCCAAAGAGTGGGCTTGCTTTATGACTTGGTGTCACAATGATGAATCCAGTCCAGCAAGAGCTAGAACTTCCTCAAAGTGAAAGAAATGTATTGTTGATTTATGAGGGTTCTGCCCCGTGATCCAAACGCTTCTTACTAGGCTTTACCTTTCTAACATTGCCACCTGAGAAATTAAGGTTCAATACATCAAGGGCCCCCGGATCATGTACTCAAGCTTATCCCTAGTTTGAATCGCAATCTTCAATTAAGTATTATTTTATAAAATGTTAGTTTAACAGTATTTGCTAGTAATAATCAACTAATGAATTGGTTTTTTTGGAAAAAGTAAATGCTAAAAATTGTGTTTCAAAAATTCTGAGAAATACTTTATGTAGCCAATCAATTATTCCCAGACAATGATAAAGACAGACATTTCTAGATAAGTTCTAATTTCAAAGATGAAGCAACCATTCGCTCTGGGGTTAAGGCTTACTCAAAGTAATCTGGCTAATAACAATGAAATTATGTCATTTCGAGGAAAATGAATAGAACTGAAAACCGTCATATTAAATGAAATAAAAACTCAAAAGACAAATAACGCATATTTTCTAATTTCAACAGGAAAAATTTTGTTTAAAAGATGACATACAATCACAAAGGAGGCTACTAGAAAAGAATGGGATAGGGGAGAAAAGAATAAAGGAGGAGAATAACTAAAGTACATTATATACATGTGCTACATATACGCCAAAATTAACCCCACTAGGTCTGTAATAATATGCACTAATTTAAACAAAGTAGTTTGGCCTAATGAAAAATGATTCAGCATAGTCTCTTTAAAAAGCGGGGTGGGGGAGAAACACTTGTGTCTATATCTAATAAATAGTGGCTAGGGTACTACAAATCCTTATCTTTTGCATCAAAACTTTTATCCACATTCTTCATTTCGACAGAATTCTTATTTGGGTATTACTCTTTGATCAATTGAAAGATTTTTTTCTGTCTAAAAACTGACTTTAAAATTACCTTATTTTTATTAGTTTATGATACATAATTACATTCATTTTGGGGAACTGGTATATACACAGATCACATCTCGATCACTTTTACACCTTTCTCGCTTCCCTCTCACTTCTTCATCAGATCCCCTTCCCATCTCCATCTCTACCTCCCTGTTTTCTACCATCTTCCTTTTATTTTATTCTTATAATATTGGGTCTCTCATGTTAGAAAAAACATGCAACATCTAATCTATGTCTCACTTTCAACTATTTAAATCTTTTCTATTTTATCTTTCTTCTTTTCTATTTCATTAAATTTTGCTCTAATTTTCATTTTCTATTTTCTTTGGGTTTATTCTGTTGTAGTTAATTTTTACTCACTTATTCTCAAGCCTCTAAAAAAAGTAAAGAATTATGTATAGAAATCACTTAAGAGAGCTAAAACTTTATTTTGTATTAAATAACCTAGGCTAAACAAAATGTGGCATATCCACATAATGGAATAAAACTATAATATGGATAAATAAACCTTGAAAACATTTTGCTAAGTGAAAAGGAGAAGGGGGAAAACAAGACCACACACCACATGAGTCTACTTATGTAAAATGTATAGAGGAAGCAATTCTATAAAGAAAGTAGATCAATGGTGAAAATTTATCACTGTCAGTGAAAATGTGAATGACTGCAAATGGGAATCATAAATTTTGTGGTAATGAAAATATTCTAAAAACCGGATTGTAGTGATGGTTACAAAACTCTGGGAATACAAAATCGGTGAAGTATATCTACACTTAAAATGGCTGAGCATAAAGTATGTAAATTATTAGCTGGGCTTGGTGGCACACACCTGTAATCCCCACACTCTGGGAGGCTGAGACATGAGAAACGTTGCAAGTTGGAGACCAGCCTGGACTACAAATGAGCTCAAGGTCAGCCTGAACTGCACAGAGAGACCCTGAGGGACCCCCGGCAAAAAAGGTATGTAAATTACTTCTCAATAAAGCTGTTAACAACATAAGCAGTCTTTCATTTTTGGTATTTGTCAGTTTTAAGAAAATCTGGTCTAGGAGAGCTAGTCTTGTGATTCTAATTTAAAAAGTATCATTGAATAGCTAATTCTATTTTTATTTCACTTATTATTTCTTTCATGATGCTGGGGATTGAACCTAGGGCAGTGCACATGCTAGGCAAGTACTCCATCACAGAGCTACATCCTCAGCCTGCATAGCTGTTAGACTTGTAGTTTTATACTGAAGTATTACTAAGTTTACATACTATATTAGAACACATAAAATTTAAGGATAATCACTTATAAATTTAAATTACATGTACTTACACACGTGTGTAAAAATCAATTTTAAAAATCAGTATTTAAAGAAAAATACAAAAATTTTAGTTATGATTAAATATTTTAAGACACTGAATAGAAGTATCCAATTTGTTAAAAATCAGTTATAGAGTAAAATGTGCATTAAGAACTCGGTTTTAAATTTATAAATCTTAACTTGAGCATTAAGTTAAAAACTAAAGTAGGTATTCATTATCTTCACACACAAAAGCCATCCCATAAAGTGTGTAACTTGTAAAACCTTTAATAAGAACCAATCAAATGTTTTGAAAGAGTGCACGATATAAGAGTTATGGTTAAAATGTTTCACCATTAAGAAACTTTTAATTCTAACCCAGGAGTAAAAACTAACATGTATTTCCACAATCAGGCAGACATTCACAACTGTCCAATCTTCCCTGCTTGCTTCAGACTGCATTTATAGTTGCCTACCTCATATTATTGTCATGATATCGTAAGTACCTCAGAAAGTCCAAATCAAGCTCGCTATATTCCTTTTGCCTCATTTCAATATTGATTCCTTCTGTGTTCGTTAGCAGGAAAATGGCTCCCCACAAGTCAGAAAGTCATGATTCTATTATTTTCCTAAGTTATTGAGTCTTCCAGTATGTTTGAATCCTATTCATTCTATTTCAGAAAGATCCTGTCAAATGTATTCTCTTCTTCAACCCTAAATTTAGGGTTTTACCATCTTACTGTAACAATTACAGTAAGCATCAGTAATAGTGGTAACAGCAGCTATTAACTGAGTTTTTGCTTTGTATCATGCAAGCTCTATGTATGTGATGTCAGGAACTTTATACCCATTGCAACAAAATCTTCAGAAGAACATTATAAAGACAAGTATTACTACTACCTAGTACAGATGAGGAAACTGAAATACAAACCATTTCCAACTACAAAGAGATTAAAGCCAGGCCAGTTCTAAACTGAATAATCTTTTCACTTTATCATACTTTTAAGCTTCTAATTCTACTTACTATTTCAACATTCCCCATAACCACTACCTCTACCAAAATCTGTTCTTCACACAGCTACTAAACTTTATTCCTTCTCAGTTTTAAAATGTTTGATGACTTTCCACTGACAAATACTGAGGACTTCAAATTCCTAGATTACAGCAAGATCACTGATCTAATCTCCTGCTACCTTTCCAGCCTCTCCTAACATTATTTTTTCTCTACATAAACTATTTTCTGGCCACAGTGATTTGGAATCATTATATTCATGTCAATGCTTCCAGGCCTTTTGAGCACAGCATGTCCTCTCCCTACAATGCTATTTTGACAACCCTCAATCTAGTTAATTCCAATGCATCCCTTATATCACCTCGCAAGCCCCATGGCAAAGTTAGGAACATCTCATCAGGGCTGAAGTTATACTATTTATACATATTTTATTATTTGACATTTAACACACTAGATTTACAGCAGAAAACTGAAGCTTATTCTTATTTTAACACAAACCTATTCTTTAAACTACTAGAGTCCTCGAATAAGTACTCAAGAAATGTTAGATGAATAAATGTACTCTTCCTAACTTTCATATCCCTGTATTTATTTCAGTAGTCAAAGATTTTATGACTCCATTTAGGATGACTGGCACATTGAAGGCATAAATAAATAAAATGAGATAACTGAAATTTGATGGGAAAATGATGACTTTCTGCTCCACCTCAAACAAACGTGTTCTATCTCTGAGCTAAAACTAGAACATAACTCACGGGTGTTTTTACAGGCCCAAAGAATGGAGAGGACTTTTTTTTTTTTAAGTATAAAGCAGTAATTACATCATGCAGAAATAAACTGAGAAAGGTAAGTCTTGGAAAATGGTGATATTAATAAAGAGACAAAAAGAATATACATTCAGCAGCTGAAACATTACCAAATAACTTCATACATTTATTTATACATACAATGGCATGGATGATATTCCCAGATGCTAAATAAACCAAAATCACAAAGATAGTAAGTAGCTAAGTCAGATGAACTTAGGTCTTTGCAAATCCAAAAGACAGTTTTAGTTCATTTTTTTCTATTTTATCAAAATATACTGTGTAATTATGCTTAGAAAGAAGCCATTTAAATGCAAATCTGAAGTTGACTAAGAATGAGTCAATTATATGAAGGGGTTCGCAATCTGTGGGTCACAATGCCTTAGAGGACTTCAGTCAATACAAGGTCAGTAAATTCGCGTGAGATTTGTTTAAATTAAATAAAAATATGCTTGCATACACAGCCACTCTTTTGAACATGTTTTGACGCAAACAATAAAAATATATATTTAGTCAAAAAGCATTAATTGTCTAGGGTTGTAGCTCAGTGGTTGACAGCTTGCCCAATGCACAAGGAACTGGGTTTGGTCCTGAGCACCGCCAAATTGGGGGGAAAAAAAGTATTTGCAAATTCCTAGGAGTCTTCTGTCCTTACATACTTTCTCAAAGAAACTAAAAGCATAAATTACAATATAGTCAATAAATAAGCAATGCCTTGTTTTTTGGCCCCCTTTTTAGGAAAAAGTAAAAGAAAATCTCACACTTTGCCAGTCACAAAGCTAAGTAAAACAAAACTAGAAGCTAAATATTTCTTTCACTTCAAGCAAAGTGGGAATTTCTGTAGTTGAAAGCATAGATATAAAAAGTGAAGTTCTAGGGGAAAAGGAGCCTTCAACTCCATTCATCCTTGCCTTTGACTATTTATTCCTTCCTTTTTAAAATTAGTCCCAGCCTACATCTAGCATGCCTGTGGAAACTTTAATTGGTATGTTTGTAGTACGTAATGCTTATATTCCTTTGAGGAAATAGTACATGTACATAATACATCTTAATTCTTTTTTTCCATCCCTTTCCCTTCTTTCCCTCCCTCCTCCATCCATTTCTTCATCCACTTGCTCTTTTCTTCCCCTCCCTGGTACAAGTTCGCAGTACACAATATTTACATTCCTTGCTGTGGAACTGATACGTGTACATAACATATCTCTAAGAATTTTTTTATTTTATTAATACATGTTTGTAATACATAAAGTTTAGTCATTGTAGAGAAAAAGTATATGTACATAACACATGTTGTTTGAAAAATTCTCCATCCCCTCTCATTGACTCAACTCCCTCCCTGTTTAGATCCCCTTTCCCTGTTATTGTTTTAGTTTATATTTACATCACATAATGTTTACATTCATTGTATTTGATACATGTACATGACACATCTTAAATCTTACTACTTTCCCTTTTCCTCCTCTCCTCTCCTGCCCTAGATCTCTTGGACCTCTTTCCCATTTGCAAACTGTCTGTCTCCCTTTTTCCTTCTATCCTTTATTTTGCTCTGTATTTACACTTTGCCTTACTCAAATGAGTGATATCATATAGTATTTAAATTTGTCCCTGATTTAGTTCACTTATTATAGTTTCCAGGAGTATTAATATTTATACAAATTTGTCCTTTACAGCAAAATAGTATCCCACTGTGTATAGATACCTTGCTTTATTTGTCTGACAGACATACAAACCAGTTCCAGGATTTAGCTATTATCAACTGTGCTGCTATAAACATTGGCATGAATGCATCACTATATAAGATGTCTTTAGTTCTTTTGGGAAGATACCTAGAGGGCTAATAGCTGGATCAAATGGAGTTTCTAATTTTAATTCTTTGGGAAACCAAAATGTCCAACATCTGTGGCCATTAGAAAAATGCATATTAAAGCAACACTACGTTTTCTTTTGTTTTCTTCTTCTTCTTCTTTTTTTTTTTTTTTTTTTTTGGTACCAGGGATCGAACTCATGATGTCGCGCTTGCCAGGCAAGTGCTGTGCTGCTGAGCTAAATCCCCTGCACTACTACATTTTTATTTTACACCAGAAACAATAGCAATCAAAAAATTTTTAAAGAAATAAAATAATAACTAATGCTGGCATGCCTGCAGTGAAAAAGTAATCTTTCTAAACCGTTGGTGGGAGTGTAAACTTGTACAACCACTATGAAACTTCGTATTATTACGAGGTTCATATAGGTAATTCTAATGCCCTACACTCCCTAAATAACAGGAATACCAGTAACACCTATGTGAATACTGTTATACATAGAAGTCAACATATGGTAAGTCACAACAAAATTCTGTTGTTGAAGGTTATAATCTCCTTCTCTACCCATTGCCCCTACCACCACAATAAAAGAAAGTATGCATGGTTTGAACATAGTGTCCTACATTATAGCAGTGTATGTTAAAAACTTGGTCACTAAAATGGCACTACTGAGAGTTGCTGGCAGGACTTTCAGGAGGTGGGACCTAGCAGGAGACCCTCATGTAATAGGTGCATGCCCTTGAAATGGATTGTGGGATCCCACTGGTCCTCTCTTACTATTTTGGGGTTTTGTTGTTGTTGTTTTTGTTTTAGTTTTTTAGGTAGTGTCTCAACTTGTAGTTCAGGATGGCCTTGAACTCAATACATAGTCCAAGCTAGCCTCAAACTCAGGGCAATACTCCTGCCTTCTTAGCCTCCCAAGAGCTGAGATTACAGGTGTGCACCACCACAGCCAATTTCCTGCTCTGCTTCTTAGTTCATGTGTTTAGTGGTTTGCTCTGCCATGATGTGCTACCCTCCCTAGAGGCCCCTAACAATGGAGTTGGCTCAATCTTCAAACTAGAATCTCCAAAGCTGTGAGCCAAAATAATCTTTTTCTCTTTTCATTATATAATGATAGGAAGTTACTAATACATACATACACATATTTTTGAGTGATGCCCAATTTATTAAAAGTTCAAGAACTGAAATATTTTTTCTGTAAGAAAAAATCAGGCATCATGTCACACATCTGTAAATAACGTGACTTGGGAGGCTGAGGCAGGAGGATCATCAGGAGTTGTTCAAAGTAACACACAGCTAGACTTGTCTCAAAAATCTGGTGGCGGGGGGGGCCCACACCCAAAAACAGGAGAAACCAAATAATTGGTTCTGAGGCCCAAAATTTAACTTATAAATTCAAAAATTAACTTACAAATTCAAAATTTAACTTATAAATTTATTCTTTCCAGGACTTTAACGAATTTTACAGACATTTCTTTCTTTAACTCTACTGTAGTTCTCAGTTTTCCTCAGCTTTACTGCTAGTATCATTTCACTCTCATTGAGGCAATGGTTACCCTATTTTACACAAAGCACAAACAAAAATAACACAATGATGAATGTTTTAACACACTAACACAAGCACTCAGACTGCAGCAGCATCTCTTTGTATCTGTGGTAAGACACAGCATGACTCATTCTCAGCCCACAGAGGTTTTTCAAATCCGATTTTCAGTTGATTATGAATCAAAAGGTTACGAACATTGAGTAGATTTTTTTCAAACTTTGCTGTTTGACTAGTGAAAAATTCAAGACTGACGCCATTCAATGTGATGATGTAAAAAGTTTTTCATTGTTTCGGGCCTCTTTTTCTCGGTGGATTAGAGATACTTACGTTTCTCTTATGAGCCAGGCACTAAAGACACAGTTGTGAATAAAACCAAGTCCTTATCTTGGAACTTTTATTTTGGAAAATGATACGAATGATGACAATAAATAATGTGCAATTAAGGGTAACTAGATGAAACAATAGAAAAAGAATATACTAAAGTAAGAAGGTAACAAAACAGTGGCAAACTCTCATTTAAAATACAGAAATACAGGGAGGTGTTAGCTGAGGAAGAAATTACTTACAGTACTGAAGTTTAGATATGGTCTGAGTGTGTCCCTCACAAGTTTGTGTCCTGGTAGCTTGGGCACCAATGTGGCAATACTGAGAGGTGGTGGGCTCTTTAGCAGATAAGGACCTAGTAGGAGTGTGCTTTTTTTTTTCCCCCACTGGAATGTATTCTCCTGATACTAGTAAGAAGCCTGGCACTTCCCATAAACTTCTCTCTTTCTTGCTTGCACATGTGCCCATTATACAGCAGCTGGTTCCCTTGAGACTTCTCTGTTATGCTTTGACAGACAGGGGTCCCTTGTCAAGATGCCCATGTCATGCTGTTTGGGCATGCAGACACCAGAATCATGAGCCAAATAAACCTCTTCAATTTGTAAGTTACCCTCAGCTATTTTGTTATAGCACTACAAAACAGGACAGAGGTAGAAAAAAGCAACATTTCTAAACAATGAAATGAGGAGGCAAGCCATGTAAACATCTGAGATAGAATATTCTACGCAGAGATATCAGCACTGAACAGTAAAGTATGATATATTTGAGAAATAGCAACAAGGCTGGTATGATCTAAACAAGTAAGGTAGAAAGTGGGAGATGAAGTCTGACCTCTCAAGGCAAGATTATACTGGCTATAATATGGAGACTAGAGTTTGTTTCATAGCAATCCATTGGAGTTGTGTATTTGGGCTAATGGCGGAAGCAACAAAATCATATTTAGATTAAGATTACCAGATAGGTGAGCAACGTGTGGTGGCACATGCCTGTAGTCCCAGCACTCAAGAACCTGAGGCAGGACGATCACCACAAGTTCGAAGCCAACCTGGACTCCATAGTGAGTTCAAGCTCAGCCTGAACTACATAGCCAGACCCTGCCTCAAAAAACAACCAACCCCAACCAGATGGGTATACAGAATAGATTAAGGTAAAAGTATTATTAGGAGACTATTACTACAATAGCCTTGGCAAAAGATAGTATGGGTAGCCTTGTGGGTAAGAAAGTAGTGCCTGGATATAGGATATATTTTGAAGATTAAAAAAAAAAAATCAACTTAGCTGGGTGTGGTGGCACACACCTTTAATCCTAGCACTCGGGAGGCTGAGGTAGGAGGAGCGTTGAGTTTGAGGCCAGCTTGGGCCTCAACGCGAGCGCAAGGCTGGCCTGAGCTACATAGTGCAACTCTGTCTCAAAAAACTAGGGCTGGGAGTTTGGCTCAGTGGCTTAAGCACTTGTCTGGCAGGCGAGAGGTTGTGAGTTCAATCCCCAGTGCCACCAAAAAAAAAAAAAAAAAAAAAAAAAAAAAAAAAAAAAAAGAAAAATCAACTTGTCTTGATGCACTGATGTTGAATGTAAGGGAAAGGAATAAAAAATTATGCTTAAGCTTTAGGTCTATGAAATGGTGGTGTGACTTTCTAGAATAAAGAAGACTGGAGGAGAAAAAGGTTTCACAGAAAGAAATCTAGTTTTAGACACATTAAGTCTGAAATGTGTCTCAGAAATCAAAATGGGATTATGCAGAAGCCAACTTGACAGGTGAATCTGAAGTTAAAGGAAGACACTGGGGTAGGGAGATAATATTTGGAATCAATAAAATATAGATAGAATTTGAAGTCTTACAAGTAGATGGATCATAAAGAGGGTGGATAAACAGGAAAGAATAACATTGAATACGACAGCAATCAACTTAAAAAAGTGAAGGGGGGGGTGGGAATAAAACCAAAAAGCTTGCCTATCTGAACTATTATTTATGGTACTGCAACTAAAGTAACAGTGCATAAGCCATGTGTGGTGGGGCACACCTGTAATCCTAGCACTCGGGAGGCTGAAGCAGGGGGATCGTTGCAAGTGCAAAACCAGCCAGGGCTATAAAGTGAGTTCAAGGCCAGCCTGAACTGCATAGCAAGACCCTGTCTCAAAAAGACAAAAAAAAAAAAAGTAACCATGCATCTTACCTGATACCCATTCCACATTTGAGATTGCGTTTGAAAACAAATACCTTTCAATATGATCACATTTTAGTAGAATGAAATGCATCTAAACATATAATTTACATATTTTGTACTTTATTCCACACTCCCAACATACTGTCACATAGGGCAGTGCAAAAGATAAAACCTCAGTATGTTCACCTTTTGTAATAAACTTCAGCATATTTGAAAAATTTAATTTGTACTGGTTTTAGTTAGCTGTCATATATGTACCTGACAGCTAACTAAAACTTGATGAACACATTTTATGTTTTCATTTAAATTGTGCACTCAATGTTGTACTATATGAAAGGAATACTATTACTCTAAGAAGAAACATAGTAGTTAAGAACATGGATTCTGGAGACGGATCATCCAAGCTCCAATTTCTGGTTCTGTCTTTTAAAAACTCCGGGCTTTGGGCTAGGGCACCAAGATGCTCAAGTGCCTGCTTGGTTAAGAGTGAGGTCTTGAGTTCAACCCTCCACACACACACTCCAAACCTTTGGGCTTGGGCAATTTATAAATATTCTTCATATTATCCCTGACTTAACTATAAAATTATAAGACGACTAAATACTTGTAAATTGTTTAGAATAGTAGAAGCACTATATTATAAAGTGTTAGGAAGAATAGGCAGCAGAGATTACATTTTGGGTTTGTGACTTCTCTTTTGTTCCCTATACAAGACATCTACATATAACAATTAACAATAATTATATCTCTAATTTGATGGATAAACAATGTACAATATAAAGATTTGTGGGAGAGGTGTGTGGGTATACATAAGACCAAAGTCATATTCTGCATGCTATTAAAACCAAATTGTAAATTCAAAAGACTATTAAAATTAAGGTATTGATTTTAATACTCAAGGCAAACAAAGAAAATAAACTAAAAATATAATAAAACAATGAAAAAAATCAAGGTGAAACTAGAAAACATTTAAAACATCAAGACAGACAGACATGGGGAGCTTGAACAAACCTGATATAAGACATATGGAAAACAGCAAAAGACAAGAGGCACTTTATCAAAAACTGTATTAAATGTAAATGGAGAAAACTCTCCAAAACGCCACGATGGGCAGAAAGGATTTTTAAAAAAACGATTCAACTCCATGCTATCTATGAGAGACTTGCTCTTGAACCGAAGAACAAAAAAGCCTACTACAAACAGTAACCAAAAAGTGCAACAGTGTGGCTATCTATATATATTAGTCCCTCTTTTCCATAGGAGATATATTCCAACTTAACCCTATATATACTATACTTTGGATTTTCCTGTACACACCTGTGAACAATACAGTTTACTTTGTAAATCACACACAGTAAAAGATTAACAATAACTAATAACAAAATAGAACAATTTTAACAATACATTACTCTATAAGTGATTGCTCAGTCAAAACCCATACCTGAATCTATACAACTTGGTGCTACTTGTTTCAGAGAATCCCTTGCTGAGGTGTTTGTACAGTCAGTGCTTTCTGGTATACAACATGTTGCTTCAACTAGAACATATTTTCTATTCATGCCTCTTGCTTGTTAATTTCAAGCCTTTTTTTATCTTAACTAATGATTGATCATACACTAGGGCTGTAACTTTTGCAGTCTGAAGTCCAATAGCAAAACTAGCACCAATTTCTTGTTTTTCCACAATTTTATGGATATGTTTGTTTTACTGTAGATCTTAGCAACATCAGCCATTTTTTCTTTCCTTATTAAGTTGGAAACTTTTACCTTTTCACTTAAAGACACACTTTATGGCTTTTCTTTGAGACAATGGACTTGCCAGCAACACTACTCTTATATTTTGGGGCTATTACTAAATAAAATAAAGTTAAACACTACACCACCAAGACAACTGATTTGCTGCTAATGGCTACCTAGTGAATAATGAGCGTATAGAATATACAGCATGTATATACTGGACAAGGGGATAATACACATTCCAGATGGGACAGCATGAGATTTTTATGACTCTACTCATAAGCCTGTGCAATTTTAAACTTATGAGTTATTTCTGGAATTTTCATTTAATATTTCTGGACTATGGTTGACAAGAGTGAACTAAAATTGTGGATGGTGAAACCTTGGATATGAAAACTGCTATATTAATATCAGACAAACCAGATGCTGCGATAGTTTGAATGTTCCCCCCCACCAACAAATTCTTATGCTGAAATACTAATGCATGAAGTGACAATATTAGGAAGTTGTGCCTTTGGAATGTGATTAGAACATAATAATGGCAGAGATCTCATGAACGGAACTAGTATTTTCCTTAAAGTGGCCCAAGACAGACTTCCACCACATGAGGTCACACAAAAAGACAGTTGTTCATGAACCAGAAGAATGCAAGACGGGAGATCCAACATGGATGAATTGAGAAGAAGTCATATCTGAGAGACTCAAAGATCAACTAAAAACACAGGTAACTGGAAAAAGGGGAAAAACACACACCCTGATTGAAGAAAAAAACATCAGTTTGAAAGAAGAGACTTGTAAATCAAATAAAACATCAACACAGGAGTTCAAGAGGAGAAGCAGTCTACAAAGACTGGCCCACAGGACCTCAACCATTAGGGTAACAGCTATTTTGAGTACTTCCCAAATAGCTGGATCCTCCCAAACGGTGGCAGACTCTAGTCTCAAAGGATAGAGTTGGGGTACGTGGCTTCTTCATTTCATCATCTCCTCTCCAAACACATAAGAGGCTGTAGACTTGCAACATTTTCACTGGCACACACTAGGGGCCAGTGATCAGGGCAAGGAGTGGTTCCCTCCCCACGTGCTTGATCTCAGACTCAGAAGACAAACAAGCAACTGCTGCTTGTGTCTGGAGTCTTCAATATTGGTCCCCAGAAACACTAGAGTCACCACCTGTAGCTTACCCCACACCAACTGGGACAGTCATCAGGTACAGAGTTAACACTGGTTGGGTTTGAGTCTTTATGCAGCACCCAGGCTTGCTTAAGCCTACACCCAGCTCTCACCGTTCTGCTCCAATCCTAGACCTGCCAGAGATTCTGACATCTAGCACCAGTCTCCAGATAGCCTGGGTTTTATACTAGGTGTTCCTATCCTGCATGACTCTGCCTGATAAACTTGGGACTGTGGCAGTGTCCATTCAGGACCAGACATACTGCCTCCACTCTGGGTGCATTGGAGTCTCCATTCTGCATTCTGCCGGGGTCCTGGGCCTAGCCCTCTCTGCCTGGTTAGCAGCAAGGGTTAAGGGTCCACCTACTTTACCCAGCACTCCAGACAACGTGAAACACTACACCATGCCATGTACCCTCACAAGGGTGAGGGATGGAGGTCTGGGGACGACACAGCATTGGTCACCAATCAGCAGAAATTCATGACAGGAGCCTCAGACCCTACACATTCCCTGGTCAAACACCTGGTCTGAACAGCTGCCACAAACAGATTACTGTGAGAAGTCCCCTCGAACTGAGTAACTTCTACACAAACTCACAGACTACAAAGAAGGGCAAGAGGAATGTGACCCGTCAAGACTACTAGTCTTGGAAAAAAAAACACTCCACTGCAAACAGAGTAACTTTTCTTTCTTTCTTCTTCTACCTCACATTCATCTAACCCAAGTTTTTTTTTTTTTTTCTTTGAGACAGGGTCTCATTGTGTAGTCCAGGCTGGCCTTGAACTCATGACAATCCTCCTGCCACAATTCACCAAGTGCTGGGAGTACAGATGTGAGCCAACACACTCAGTAATCCAATTTTTGGAGGGGTGGTTTCTCCTCTATTGCTAAATTTTTTTCTTTTTCTATTTTTTTAACTATTATTTTTTTCTTTTGGGAGAGCAGTCATACCAGTCATTTTCTTGTCCCATCCCTTTTTAATGTAACTATTTTATTTGTTCGAATAGATCCTCCTTTTAGTCTCTTTCCATTCTTTACTCATTTCCTTTCTTTCACCTTGTTTCCTGAGTATTTTTCCTCTAGTTTCATCTCCACTCCCTTTTATCCTTTTCCTATCTAATCTTCTCTAGTATTGTTATCTAATACCAATAGACCTTTCACATCAATCTTACCACATCCTTCGTATTTTCCATTGCTTTATTTTTCACAGTCTATTTGTTTTCATACTTCCATACCATTTACCCACATCAATCTGTAGGTAGTTAACCATATCTTACTACAGCTGGACACTGCTCCACGGTGAAAGGGGTAAAACTGCTCTATTGAGTGAATGTTTACTGAATATAATTTCTGGTTTGTCTTATATTTTATTATGTGACTCAGTCTTATACCTCTGGTTAAAGGTGGCAAATATTAGTCATTATAGTGTCATTATCCAGTTTGTGCTTGATGCCATTATTACTGCTGATTGTACATTAGCCAGGGTAACACTGTTGTGATCAATTGATCTTCTTTGTGTGCCAATACCTAGACTGCCTGGGGGTCATAATACTCTAGTCCGGTACCAAAGAACTGGGTGCTAGGTCAAACAGGCTGCAACCTTTCATGCCTAATAAACAGCAAAGGTAGGATCTTTGAGTCTGGGACAGACTCAAAGGCCAAAAGCCAGCTATGCCTAGAAAACAACTCTGAAAAGCAGTCATTACCCAGAGGGGTCTTGATATTACTAGTAATAAAACTACCTACCATAAGCAATTTACAAGTGTCAATGCAGAAAACAAAATAGGAAATGAGAAAACACAGAAGCAAAATGCACCCAAAAGTCCCCAAATTTCCCAAAGCAAATCCAGGGAGCACCGAGATGGAAGGAATTCAAAGCCACATAGCTGTATTTTCTGACACAGTAGCAGTAAAAGTAACAAAGCAAGTAAGACTCTCAACAAATTCAAAGCAGAAACAATTACACAGATAGTTCAAGAGATGATGACCACAATGAAGGAAATGGTTACTGACTCTAGAGTAGACACAGATTAAAAAAAGAATAGAGGAGCTTAGGAAAGATACAGATTGAATGCCCAACACAGAAAACGAACTAGATTTTATAAAACAGAATAAACAGAAATCAAGGAGATTAAAAATTCCACTGAAAGTATACACAGCTTAGTCAACCAATGTGACTGAATATCAGAGCTAGAAGGCAAGCTAGTGGTTGGTGATCATCAAATGAAAAGTTTCTTTATTTTTATTTTTATTTTATTTTATTTTGCGGCACCGGGGATTGAACTCACAACCTCACGCCTGCCTGACAGGCGCGTAAGCCGCTGAGCCAAACTCCCGGCCCTGGTTTTTTGAGGCAGGCTCACACTATGTAGCTCAGGCCGGTCTTGCGCTCGCGTTGTAGCCCAAGCCGGCCCTGAACTCACAACGCTCCACCTACCTCAGTCTCCCAAGTGCTGGGATTAAAGGCATGCGCCACCATGCCCGGCTGAAAAGTTTCTTTAAAATATCAAATGACCTCAGAAAAATCAAACCAAGAGCAGTTAGATGATGCAAAGAATAAAGTAAGATTAAGTGGAATCAATGAAAAATCAGAAGTACCAAGTGCATAAAAAACCTGTTCACAGAAGTAATAGAAAACTCTCCAACCATGGAAAAAGAATCTGATGTACAGATAATTGAGGCACATAAACTTCCAAATAGCCAAGATCAGAAAAAAACTACACCAAGACATTTAATAGTCAAGATTCCAGAAACTCAACACAAGAACAGAATCTTGGAGAAAAGAAACAAATCACCTATGAACCAGAATGTATACTCTCCATGAAAACCAAATCTGAGCCACATATGATTACACATATCTGTTAACTCCAGCATTCAGGAGACCCAGGCAGGAAGATCGCCACAAGTTTGAGCCAGCCTTTGTTACACAGTTAAATTCAAGGCCAGTCTGAATGGAATACCCAGCAAGACTCTGTCTTGATCTTGGGAGTTCTCAGCCCTAGAACTGTGAGAAATAAATTGTGAAAGATTTATTTATAAACCACCCAATCAATGTTATTTTGTTATCACAGCCCATACAGAGTAAACAAGAAATAAGATAAAAAAATTTGAAAAGACAGAAGAGGATATAATGTAAAATAGTCAATCCATCAGGAATACTTAACAGTTAAATAGGTATTCACCTAAAAACAAACCCCAAGCCGGGTGTGCGCAAGGCCCATAATCCCAGCACTCAGGAGGAGGCTGAGGCAGGAGGATCATTGCAAGTTTGAGACCACCTAGGGCTACAGAGTGAGCTCAAGGCCAGCCTGAACTGCATGGTGAGAACCTGTCTCAAAAAAGACAAAATAATAATAATAATAATAATAAATAACCCAAAATATTAAAAAAAACTGACAAAATTAAAGGGAGAAGCAGCTCAATAGTAATATCCACAGACTTCAACACCCCATTTTCAGTTCTGGATTGTACAAGGAAGCAAAAGATAAACAAGAAAATAAAAAACAGTATGCATCAACTACAGCTTAAAAACATAACCATAACACACTAACCTACAAAGCAAAATAAACATTCTTCCCAAGAGCACCGGAACATCTTCCAAGAGACCACATGTGAAACCATAAAAGTCTCAATAGATTTTTAAAAAACTGAAATTATACAAGGCATTTTCTTTAAACACAGTGTAATAAAGTCAGAGGTTAACAGGTAAAACTGCAAAAGTTAAAAAATATGACTAATGAACAGTTTTAAGCAGTCAATGAAGTAACCACACGAAAAGCAGAAAACGTGAAAAAGGAAATGTATTGACATGGGATGCAACAAAAGCAGGGGTCAAAGGGAAATTTATCATTGTGAGTAATTTACATTAAATAAATGATGAAGTATCTCAAATCAGTAACCCATATTGCCTTAACTCATTCCATTCTGAGAAACTACTAAAAAAAAAAAAAAAAAGTAAAGCTAAATAACGAAAGAGGGTGGGGTTGAGAATGCAGCTCAGGGCTGGAGGGCTTGCACTGAATGAACAAGGCCAGGTAGGGTTCATCCCCAGAACCAAATGTGCAAGCAAGCAAATAAAAACAACACAAAAGACTCAAGTGAATTTTTAAAAACAAAAGCCAGGTGTGGTGGCGCACGCCTTTGGGAGGCTGAGGCAGGAGGATCATTTTGAGAGTAGCCTGGGCTACAAAGTGAGTTCAAATCCAGCCTGAACTGCACAATGAGACCCTGTCTCAAAAAAAAAATAGGACCAGGGTTTTAGCTCAGCGCCTGCCCGGTAGGCACGAAGTTGTGAGTTCGATCCCCGGTACCTAAAAAAAAAAAAAGAAAAGAAAAAAAGTAGAACCACAGGAAAAGTCAACAATATCAAAATTTCTCTGAAAAGACAGATAACAGTGACTGACCAAGAAAAAAGAGAAAATAGTGCTGAACAGAACAGGAATAAAACTGAGATCACTGTTGTTATTGTTACATAAATATGATCACAGAAGAAAAACAAGATTACAATACTGTCTTAGCGGAACAAAAGTCAGTGGGAGGAAAGATTTTTATTTTGGCTCACAGTTCGTAGAAGTTTCAGACCACTGTTGGTTGGCTGGCTCCAAAGCAGGGCAACATGGCAGAGAGGCATGCCAGGGGAGAAGGACTCCAGACACTAACACAGAACGCAAAGATCTAGGAGAAGCTAAGAATAGAGGCAGACCCTTTTGGGTCACACCCACAATGACCACCTCTCCTGGGCACACCCCACCTCTCAGCAACACAACTGTTAAAATCCTCAAGATCAATCACCTTCCAGAAGCCCCGACTATGAGTTCATTAGGCTATTGAAGGATATCTAGATACAAACCATAGCAAGTACTATTAACAATTTTCTATCAACAGATTAGATAACCTGTATAAAAATGGACAATTCCCTAGAAACTAACAAAACTCAAAACATTTAAAAATCTGATAGACCTATAAAAACAGATTAAGATAATAAAACTTTCAACAAAGAAAAACATGGTTTCAAAGGTGAATTCCATGAAACATTTAAAGAAGCACTAACACAAATCCTTTTCAATGTCTTCCCAAAAAAAATGAAAGACGACTAAATACTTCCTAACACATCTTATTAGGCTAGTATTATCTTAGTATCAAAAACAGACAATGGCATCACAAGAAAACAAAAGACTACTGCCAGGTAAGATGGTCCACACCCGTGATCCCAGCACTTGGGAGGCTGAGGAAGATCACCTTGAGTTTAAGGTCAGCCCTGGCTACATAGTGACTGTAAGGCCAGCCTGAAGTACATAGCAAAACCCTGTCTCAAAAAACCAAAAAGACTACTATTCCTCATAAATACAGATGCAATAATCCTTAGGGGAAAAACAAAACAAACACCTAGGAAAACAAACAGCACAGGATAGACTATTCATCACAGACAACCTAGGAATGTACAGGTAAGTTTAACATACAAATTACCAGTTGAACAATATTAGTCACTACAATAAGAGAATGAAGAGGGCAAAAACATAAACAGATCATCTCAACTGACACACAAAAAAAGCAAAACACTCAACAATCTACAAACAGGAGTTTTCAGAACCCACGAAAATCAGCTATGAAAAAAGCCAGAGTTAACATATTGAAAAGTGAAAGACTGAAAGCTTTCTGTCCCAGTATGAGGAACAAGACAATGAAGTTGCTCTTACCATTATTATTTAACATTGTCTAAAGACATTCAAACCAGAGCAAAGAGGAATGGGGGCGGGGGAGGGGATCCAAACTAAAAGCAGAAACACTTTTTTCACAGTGATAAGATTTTATATAGAAAAAACCCTAAAGAATCTATCAATAACAGTTAACACTATCTTGTGTCACAGTGATATGATCTTATATAGCAAAAATTCCAAAGAATCTACCACAAACAAAAGCTATTATTAGACCTAATAAGCAAGTCTGGCAAGGTTGCAGGATATACTCTCAAAATCAGCTAATGTAAAGGACAAAGCTGGAGACTCACAAGTCCCAATTTCAAAACTTATATAGCCACAGAAACCAAAACAGTGCGGTGTTAACACAAGGATCTATATAAGGACTAACAGAACAAAACTAACAGTCTGGAATTAAGCCCACATACTTGCCTATGGTCAATTCATTTTCAATAAGGGTATAAAAACTATTCAAAGGCAAAAAGAATTGTCTTCTTAACACATGATGCTAGAAATAATGGCAAAAAGAATTGTCTTCTTAACTAACACATGGTGCTAGAGTAACCACATGGCAAAAGAATGAAGTTGGGAACCTGGTGTGGTGTTGCACAACTATAATCCCAACACTGGGAAGGCTGAGACAGGCGTGGGTTATGTAGTAAGTTCAAGCCAGTCTGAACCACATAGCAAGACCCTCCTGTCTTTAAAAACAAAAAACAAAAAAGGAATCTTGCCTCACATCAAACAAAAATTAACTCAAAATTTAAGCCAGAAAACTACAAACTCTTAAGAAAAAAAAAAAGGGGTAAATATGTGTGACTCTGAGTGCAGCAATGGATTTTTAGATATGACAACCAAAACACAAATATCAAAACAAAAATGGATAAATTCAATTTCATAAAAATTAAAAATGTCTGCACATCAAAAATATTATTAAAAAAAGTTAAAAGGCCATAAGAGAAATTTTTTATGAATCATTGAGCCTAGTATCCAGAATAACAAAGCTTTGCAATTCAATAAAAAGGGCAATCTCAGTGCTTGGGAGGCTGAGGTAAGAACATTGCTGTGAGTTTGAAGCCAGCCTGTGCTGCACGGTGAGTTTAAGGCCAGCCCCAACTATATAGAGAGACCTCATCTTTAAAAAAACAAAAAAACAAAAAGGGAAAGGGGCTTGAATAGACTCCAAAAAATATTTATAAATAGCCAGTGCACCACAGGGTACAAGAAAACATGTTCAGAAATCATTAGTCATTATGGAAAAACAAAAGAAAACCATAGTGATTTTAAGCACTTTATAACCACTAGGATGGCTAATTACACACACACACACACAGAGAGAGAGAGAGAGGGAGGGATGTTTGCAAGAATGTAGAGAAAATGGAATTTCAGACGTTGTGGAAAAGTTTGGTGGTTCCTCAAGAAATTAAACATGGATTTATTACATGACCCAGTATTCTATTTCTAAGTAGATGAGCTCAAGAGAAATGAAAATGAAAGCAGGTGTTTGAACAAAAACTTACATATGAATGTTCACAGCAGCATTATTCACAATAGCCCCAAAGTAGAAATATTCAAAATGTTCATTAGATGATAAGTTGATAAACAAAATGGAAGATAATCACACAATGGATTATTTAAACATGAAAGGAATTGTGCTGGTCTTGTATGTTAAGCCCTAAACAGAGTAGAAACATAGGTCTCTTAAGAAACCAGTAAAGATTAAATGAGTCACAAGGGTGGGGCCCGGAACCAAACAATTAAATGTCTTTATTAGAACAGACACCAGATTGAGTGCACACATGCTTGATTTTACCCCATCCTTTCTCAATCCTGCTCTCTTGGCAAGACAGCCTTACTAGAGAGCATGCAGGAAAGCATAGAAGAAAGGGGAGATAAAGAGGCTGAACATCTAAAAGACAGGAAAAGAGTTTCAGAAGAAGCCAACACCGCTAGTCTATGATCTGGAACTTCCAGGCTCCAAAACTGTATGAGAAAATATGTATGTTACTGAAGCCATTCTATCTGTGCTATTTTGTTATGGTAAACTCAGTACAAAGTATCTTTTGAGGGTAATGAAAACATTATGCAATTAGGTAACAGTGATGGTTGAACAACAATGTGAATGCACCTAAAGTCATACTTCAAAATGGTTTAAATGGTGAATTTAACAAAGCAATGAAGTACTGATAGAAGCAACCTGGATTAATCTCAAAGGCATTACACTGCATGAATTAAGGTAGTCTCAAATGGTTATAGGAAATAATTCCAACATTAAGAAAAAGACAAAGCTATAGTGATGAAGAACAAGTTAGAAGCTGCCACAGGTTTTGCTAGAGATTAGTAGAAAACAGAACAAAGAATTTGTTGAGTGACAAAACTATTCTGTACCTGAATTGTGATTCTGAGTGCAAGAATTTACAGCTGTGGTAACATTCCTAGAACTTTACATAAAAGTGGCCAACTTTACTATATTTTAGTTTAAAAATTAAAATATTTCTACTCAAAAAAATCCAATGGTCTATTCCAGAATTGCAAAGCACCCTTGACTAATGCTCAATTTGTTACAACATCTATTGATCATTTGTAAAACATCAGTTTACTGTTACGTGAACTTTCCAAATATTGACATATTTTAATTTAAAATAACCTACCAAAAAAAATCACATTTGTTAATACCACTGCTGATTCTATCAGAAATGTCTGAGACGTTTTCAAGATCACAACAGTAGATATGTTTCCAATTATTATAATATTTTTGAAAACTAGAATGTTATTGACAACAGAAGGGACTGGGCGTATTCAGGGTGGTTATGACTATAGACAGAATATTGCTACAACAAATACTGAATTTTCTGACATGATGCAACAGGCCCACCTCATCCATTTTTGAGAAAATGTCTACCAAATACTGACGTATACATAATCAGTGTGTCTACCAAATACTGACATATACGTAATCAGTGTATCTACCAAATACTGACTTATACATAATCAGTGTGTAAAGAGTATATGACATCTTAATGTTATTACGAAAACAGTGACTGGTAGCTCCCTAAAAGAGGATTCAGTCAACTGTGGACTACACTTTCACAAACTGAACAATCAAATCAACCCTTTGAGGTTGGGGATTTAGCCTATGGTATAGCATGTGCTCAGCAAGTGTGAATCTCTCAGTTCAATTCCTAGCAAAATGTGTATGCACACACAAGTACACACATCCATCTTTGTCACAGTTGCCTTGCCCTTTTTATTAAGGCTGGAATTACATTTCAGAATAGTGTAATTTTTTTTAGTTTGCAATTCTCCAAGTAAAAGAATATGAGGTTATATATGAGTACTGGCTTAACGACTGGAACAAACAGACATTTCAAGTGGAAAAGATGAGTAACAGGATGTAGAAGTAGTTAAGCCTAAGTGCTCAGAAAACAACATACAGTGTTGATGGGTGACATTAATAACTGATAAGAAGCCAAACAAAACAAAACAGTACAGAATAAAACCAATAAAAACAAAACAATGGAAGCAATATAGGACTTCAAAACAATAGTAAAACAACACTGGTTACCATAATGCCTCTTGTTATCTTCTAAGTAGTTGCCTATATCATCAGTTATAACACAGTCAGACAAATTAAAATAGAATAAAATCACTCAAAACAAAACAATGAAAGCAATACAGGGCTTCAAAACAAGGTGAAAGGATATCAATAATGGCTACCATAATGCATTTTGTTATCTTTGAAATAGTTGTCCATGACATCAAATATAGTAAAATTAGCCAAACCAAAATAGAATAAAACCAAACTGAACAGAACAATGAAAACAATACGAGATTCAAATCACGATAATAGATTAACAATGGCTACTGCCTTCCCTTTTTAGACACTTCCCTTTCATTTTTACAATATGTATTGTGTATTTTGAATCCTACTAACTCCTTTAGTTTTTTGTACTAGGGAGACAACATGATGTTCACTCATGCGACTCTGGATCATTTCATCCATGAGCATGATCTTAAGTTGTATCCATTTACCTACAAGAGCCTCGAGGTTATCTTTCTTTATAGTTGAGTAGCTTTCCGTTGGATAAAAATGCCATGTCTTTCTTGTCCACTATGCAGCTAATGGGCAAGCTACCCCCACTTCTTTCTGGTTCCCTCTCACATAGAGCACTGTTCTCTCTTCTTTGACTTTCCGTCTATGAACCCCCTATTGAGTTAAATGTGTTTCTTGTATGAAGCATATTGATGGATCCAGTCCTGATCCACTCTACCTGTGTTTCTTTTTATTGGTGAATTAAGGTCATCTATATTAATGGTTAACCATTACCAACACAGTAATGGTTAACCAAGGCCAACATGTACTGCCTCGTCTCTGCCATGCTATTTTCCTGCCATTGGCTGCCTACTTTTCCTCTCCATTCAATTGTCTGCCCTGCTCGGTGATACCCCTCTACCACTGTTTCTGGAGCTGTGGTCTTTTTTATCTCTCTCTAGAATGTCCTTCGGTATTCTTTGTAGGGTTGGTTTGGTGGTCACGAATTCCTTCAGTTGTTCTTTGTCATGGAAGTATCTTGTTTCTCCATTAATTTTGAAAGATAGCTTTGCAGGGTACATCAATCTGGTTGGAAGTTGTTTTCTTTTAGTACTTGAAATACTTCACTCCAAGCTCTTCTTGACTCAATGGTTTGTGCTGAGAAATCTGTCGTGATTCTGATGGGTTTTCCTTTATAGGTGATCTGCTTGTGTTCTCTAACAGTTTTTAATGTTCTGTTTTTGTGTTGAATTTTTGGTATCTTAATTATTGTATGTCTGGTGTGGATTTATTTTGGTTATAGCTAGCTGGAGTTCTATATGCTTCATTTATCTGAATGCTACTTCCTTTTCCCATGCTTGGGAAGTTTTCTGATATTATTTCATTAAATAGATTTCTAATGTAATTTGTATTGAACCCTGCTTTTTAACTCACACCTTTTATTCTTAAGTTATGTTTCTTTGGGTTGTCCTGCAGCTGATGAATTGTTACTTTCAGGTTCCTTGTTATTTTTAAGAGATCTTTCCTTTAGCGATCACAAGCTGCAAATCTGTCTTCAAGGTTTGAAAGTCTATCTTCAGTTTCTTTCAAGTGGTTTTGCCAACTTTCAATGGAGTTCTTAATTTCCTGGATATCTCTTTGAATCTGTTTCGTGTATTCTAAATCTTTTTTGTATTGTTCATTCAAGGTTTCCCCCATTTTCCTATACTCCATTTTTTCATCTATGTCTTCTTTAAAGATGCCTAGTAATTGTTTTATTACATTTTTCATTTCTTCTTTTACCTGAGTTAGTATTTCTGTTCTTATTTCTTTTGTAGCCTCATGAAGTTGTTTCTTTACTTCAGTTGCCATCACCTCAGAAACTTCAGTTGTGCGACTCTCAATCTCTTCTACGTTTGCATCTCCTGGACTTGCTCTGCTTGGATTGGAGGACAGAGGCTGCCTTTTGCTTCTTTGTCTTGACATATTCCTGGGTTCTTCTGGGCAAGTGGGTACTGGGGTACCAGGCACTTGCTGCACTGGCTACAATTTCTCTGAAGTGAGACCGTTTGCTTCTTCTAGCCAGTGCTGGTTACAGATATCTGATGGGTGCACAGGTGCAGGGCTACCTGCTGCTTCTCCCAGACTGTGTTGGCTCCCTGATGGCTGATGGAACGTGCACAAGGGTGGGGCTGGCCGCGCCTGCAAACCTGGGCTGGTTACCAGCAGGGATCCTCCACTACTGCCCCTGGAGTGTGTGTGGGGCCACTGTCTCCAAACCAAGCTGGCTACCTGCAGGGACCCTCCAAGATGGTCCCTAGAATGCGTGCGGGGACAGGGCTCAGTCCGAGTAATTTCCACGAGTCTGTGCCCAGCTAAGAGCTGCTGGAGGAAGCTGGGAGCAGTTCTGCTTCTGGGCTTACCCAGCCCGACTCAAAAATGGCTCCCAGCCAATTGCTCTTTCCTGCGGGACTGAGTCCTCGGCACTCACCGCCAGCCAGTTCAGTCTTCCAGGTCTGCTGCTCCCATCCACTGCCACTCTCTTCCAATGCTGCTTCTCTCTGCAGAGGCCTCCAGGGGTGCTGCCACCATGTCACCTTGATCATGTGTCCCCAGGTTCCAGCAGCTCCTCTTGCACAGTGGGCCTGGCTCCAAGCAAAGGTGCCACCAGTTACCACCTTTTTCTTTAAGTTTTTCTTTTTACTCTTTCTGTGGGCTTCCATTGTCACTTTAGATTCTTCATGGGTCCAGGGGACCTGCTTCTTTCCTTCTTGTCTTCCTCATGGTGCTGTGTTCCAACATCTGAACTGTATCTCTCAGACAGGCTGTTTACTCTGCTGCTTACTGTTCCGCCATCTTCCCAGAAGTTCCAAACAAGATTTCTTAAGTGCAAGTGAGTAAGTATATTTAAGGAAAATACATTTAACCAACCTAAATTATATTTTTATGATGACTGAGCCTAAGCAAACAGTGAGTCTCCAATGTCACTGCATAGTCTTTGAATTCACAATTACTACAAAGTATGCCATTAAAGCTAAAAGAGAATACTAAAGCTGCTGAATGTCTTCAAGAAAGGTATCACACACTAGTATTCCTACTATAAGTGATGAATGGATCCTTGAAATTCTGACTACAGTTCAACAACAGCAAATTTAAAGGACTAGAATAATACTGACAGTCTTAAAACCATTAAGGGGAATATATCAAGAAACGTTAAATAGGCCACACCTTTAAACAAACATGACACGGAATAAACTTTAAAGTAACCAATAGTAAAGCATGACCAACCCAAATTCTCAACTATACCCTTAAATTCAACATTCTAATGCTAAGAGAAAAACAAATGACAATTTGACAAACAGGAATGCCATTTTTAAAAGATTTATTGATACATTAATTTCAAAGTATTTGGTCCAATTCTTGAAGCTTTAGTTACACATTTCCTCAAAAAGCCTATAAATATTTATTTTTTTAAAATTCCTGTTGAACAGTGACAGGTGAGGCCAAACTATTCATACACAGAGATAATATTAAAGTCCTGTTACTAAATAGATATAGATCTATAAGAAGATATACTGGATAAAACCTGTGTAAGTATGTACAAACATATAACCCCATCTCAGGTGATTCATAAGCTAAGTAGTGTTTAATACACTTTTAAACACTACTTAGTGTCTCAGAGACACTACCCGCCTTAGATTCAGCAAGGTTTGACTAAAGGGAAGCGGAGGAATCTATCCTATTGCACAGGAGGTTTTTTCTTCTGGGATAGACATAAAAGATGGGAGCTTCCCTGAAGAAACAGGCCGAACTTCTTTCTTTACTTCTGTCTTGCATAAGGTTTAGGATCCAAATATATACTACTTTAGGAATTTTCAAATGTGTTGGTCTCAGGATCATTCTACACTCACAAAAAGAAATTTTGAGGACCTTAAAGAGCTTTTGTTTATATAGTGGACTACCTAGTGATATTTGCTGTATTTGAAATTTAAGGGCCGGGCGTGGTGGCGCACGCCTTTAATCCCAGCACTCGGGAGGCTGAGGTAGGCGGAGCGTTGTGAGTTCAAGGCCGGCTTGGGCTAAACACCAGCGCAAGGCCAACCTGAGCTACACAGTGCGACCCTGCCTCAAAAAACCAGGGCTGGGAGTTTGGCTCAGTGGCTTAAGCACCTGTCTAACAGGCGTGAGGTTGTGAGTTCGATCCCCGGTGCCGCAAAAAAAAAAAAAAAAAAAAAAAAGAAATTTAAGAAGAAAAAATTTTAACACTCCCAAAATATTAGACTCATATCCATTAGCTCTCACAGTGTTGTATCATCACAACCCATAACTTTTTCAAAATTTTCACTAGTGAGAGAACGAAGAATGAAAAGGCAAACAGTATGTTGTTCTTATTATAAAAAAAAGTTCTGACTTCATGGATCTTCCTGAGTTCCTTGTCTACACTTTGAGAACTGCTGAACTATCTGGATTGTGCAGGAACTTCCCAACTACAAAACTAACATAAAAGCCAGAGATGTCTATAATCCTAGAATGTGGGAAACTGGTGAGCTAAAGGCCACCATGGGGTTGTGAGATCCCCTGTCTCAAAAAGAACCAGAACCATAAAACAGAAACAAAATCACCAAGTTGGTCCTGAAGGGGAATTACTGAAGGGGATAGGAGTTGGCTTAGCAGAAGCAAATGCAGGCTTTCTCTGGAGAGAAATGCTTACATCTGCCCACATAGTATTTCTACACTGGGGGTTGGGGGGCCTGTCAAACATAAGCCCTCCTACAATTAAAAAATAAGACTATTAATATGTACAGAACTTATCACAGCAATAATGAACAAATGACAAAAAGATTGATGTCTCAAGAACATGTTATAACTGCATAAATAATTTACAATTACTACAGTTATTGTGTATTTAAAATATTTATGTATTATAAATAATATAATGCAGTACATTTAAACTGGCTGGGTTTTTTGTTTTGGTTTTTTGACACAGGGTCTCATTATGTAGTTCAGGCTAGCCCTGAACCCACTATGAAGCCCAGGCTGTCCTTGAACTTGTGGCAATCTTCCTGTCTCAGCCTATATTTTAATGTTATATAGTAAGAAAGAGACTTCTCAATTCAACCATTCCATAATGCATGCATACACTAAGATATCATGTTTTACACCAAACACAAATTTTCATAAATTTAGTTAATTAAAAAGGCAAGAAACTACCACTTCTGCGAACAAGATAAGCCAGAGTGGGAGAAAAAAATGTACTAAGAACTCATATGATAAACGACTATTATTTCAAACAATGGAAGAGCACCTAAAATTAAAAAAAAAAAAAAAAACAGAAAATAAGCAACTATGAATGGGCAAAAGACCTTAAAATTTGACACCTTGCCAAAGATGACATACAGATGGTAAGTAAACACACTAAAAGTTCAACATTATGTCAGTAGGGATCTGCAAATTTAAAAAAAGAGATACCACTACACACTGACTATAACAGTCAAAATTCAGGCTATAGACAACTCCAAATGCTGGTGAAGATACACGGCAGAAAGAACTCTCATTCAGTTGGGCACGGTGGCACATGCCTATAATCCTAGCACTCAGGGAGGCTGAGGGAGGAGGACTGTTGAGTTGAGGCCAGCCTGGGTTACACAGCAAAACCATGTCACCAAACCAAACGAAACCAAACCAATTCAAACTCTCACCCATTGTTGGTAGGAACGCAAAACCATAAAGCCCTTTTGGAAGACAGGTAGCAATTCCTTACAAGACTAAATGTACTCTTCCCACACAGTTCAGCAATCACTTTTTGGTAATTACCCAAATAAACTGAAAACACATCCACATAAAAACCTGCACATGAATGCTTACAGCAGCTTTTTCTTAAGTGTCAAAATCTCACAATGTCCTTTGGTACATATATAAACTGTGGTACATCCAGACAATGGAATATTATTCATCACTAAAAAGAAATGATAAATAATCTGCTATGTTTGGTGGTTCACCTACATTCAATACCAACTGGCATCTTGGCTCTAAAAACATAGGTACCCTAAAAAGAATGGCTTCAAAATGTTTTCTCAGTGTTACAAGGCCACCAGCATTGTAACCTTAAATGCCTGCCAGGAAAAACAAAGGACCTAAAACACTTTGCAAAATTTTAACTCTCCAAACCAATAGTTCTAAAGGTCACTGATATTATTAAGGAGATACGGGAACTAACGTAAACTACACTCCCTTTAGGGCAACACCAGTTTAAGCCAAGTAAGGCAAACTGAGTAGCAAAAAGCCTGCCAGCTCCTTTAAAGATTGTCAACATTTACCAGTGAAGCAACTAAAACATTAAAGAAGAAAATATAAGGATAGTTAATGACAGCACATACATAAAACAGTGTTCCTATAAGCTTATGTCACCTAGTGATGTAGCCACTTTAGTCTGCATAAGTACAGCTCTATGATATTTGCACAATGACGATATTGTCTAATGATGCATTTCTCAGAACAGGTTCCCATCATTAAGCAACATGTAATTGTATATTGAGCACCTGGATCATCAGTCCACAAATCCCAACCAATACTTCTTGTAACATATCAGCTGATTCGAGAAGGGCTCACATAACAGCTTTTCTAGATTAATAGTACCTAGAGATATTATTTCTGTATCTCTCATATCAACATTAGCAGCCTTATTGTTCACTTTTATACTATGAAAACAGTAATAATAGCTATGGAAATAACCATCGGTTACAACCTCAGTGTACAGACTACTCAAAATAAGGTGCTTGAATTCCTTTTCATTACTATAATAAAATCAAAGAGAATTAAAAAAAAAAAAAAGGAAAGCAACACGGTATAATGGTTCGGAATACTAACTCTGGAACCAAACTATGAATATGACTTCTAGGTTTTTCTAAGTGTGACCATGGGAAATATCTTAATTTCTCTGTGCTTCACCTGTAGAACAGGTATCATAACAACATACACTTATCTCATAAGACTTTTATGAGGATTAAACACATTGATAATTTGCAAAACTAAGTAGAATAGAACCCAGCACATAGTGGGTGCTATATACTCAAACAGTAAGTGGAAAAAACAATACTCCTACAAACAACACAGAAAATATCAAACTGATGAAGTAAGAACTAATGCTGTTACTGAACTCTCACTTAACTTGCACAAAGCAAGAATTGTACCCATGGAAGATACTCAAAATTGAATTCCTTACCTTCTCTTCCTCTCAAACTATTTCAATCAAAGTCTCCCTCTATGGTTAATAGCAAAACTGAACTTTCAGTTGCCTGAATTAAAAAGTGTTAAACAAACTCCTTACCTCCTCTTTCATTCCCTAAATTAATCCATAAAGAAAACAGTATTTGAGCCGGGCGTGGTGGCGCACGCCTTTAATCCCAGCACTCGGGAGGGTGAGGTAGGCGGAGCGTTGTTGAGTTCGAAGCCGGCTTGGGCTACAACGCGAGCGCAAGGCCGGCCTGAGCTACACAGTGTGACCCTGCCTCAAAAAACCAGGGCCAGGAGTTTGGCTCAGTGACTTAAGCGCCTGTCTGACAGGCGCGAGGTTGTGAGTTCAATCCCTGGTGCCGCCAAAAAAAAGAAAAAAAAAAAAAAAAAAAAAAAAAAAAAAAAAAAAAAAAAAAAAAAAAAAAAAAAAAAAAAAAAAAAAAAAAAAAAAAAAAAAAAAAAAAAAAAAAAAAAAAAAAAAAAAAAAAAAAAAAAAAAAAAAAAAAAAAAAAAAAAAAAAAAAAAAAAAAAAAACAAAGAAAAAAAAGAAAACAGTATTTGTTGGATCTACTAATCCCCTATCGATCTAAAAATATTGAGTCCCAAACCACTTCTCCCATCCTCTAGTATTAGTACATGGACACAACACCTTCAGCTCTCCCCTGGAATAATATGACAGCATTCAAGTTGGTGTCTATGCTAATACTCCTGGACTGGCTGGCCTCTTCCCCCACACTCCCGGCCTATTTTCAACAAGCAAGCTAGTTTGCTAAAATTAAACCACATCTCGTCATGTCTTGCTAAAAACTTAAGACTGCTGACACTTTTATTCATAACAAAAGTCTTTACGATGACCTATGTAAGATGAACATCCTACTACAAAATCTTTAACTTTTTAAGCACCAACATGATGCTCAAAAGTTACAGATCTTGGAGCCATTTCAAATGTTGGATTTCCAAATTCAGGATGCTCAATCAGTAAAAAGTCTACTCAAATATTCTAAAATCTGAAAAACTTGAGTCTCAAATATTTTGGACAAAGGACACTCAACCATTATACTTTATATGACCTGCCCTCCATTGGTTTTCTTAATTAAACTTAAGTTGTTTTTAAGAACAAAATACTTTAGGGCAGTGCTGTATACTCCTTATTTCATCAAATCAAGAGACATTTGATGTATGCCTGACCTGGTTTTTTTTTTTTCCTCTTAAAATCTACATGTTAATTGTTAAGTATACAATCCAATTAAAAACTCTTGCTATAACAATGGGAAAACTGAGTATATGCAGCAGACTTTTATATACAAGCTAGTGGCAAGACGACAAAAATTCGGTTTGAGGACCCCTCACAATTATTCAAAACAAAATGAAACAAAGCAAAACAAAACAAAGGAAACAACCTACAAAAATACTGATCCTACTGGCATATGAGAAACACAACTGAGTTCATCTGTGGATCTAACTTGTGCAAAATAAATAATAATTTATCACTCAATTTGATTAAAAGACAATAATAAATTTCCATACTATTGGTTATAAGAATAAGAGGAATTATGTGAGTATAACGTTCATTTTTAAAAGTGAACTTACATATACTTATACCAAAGATCTAATGGAAGAGTGAATTTACTGTGTTTATATTCAAGTTATCTCACCTGGTTGTCTATTTCCTGGAGCAATAAATTTTCAGAATGCCTTCAAATTGTGAGCTATAATTGACATTATATATTCTAAGTGATTTGATCCAATATAGATTATTCTGTGTAAAACAATTCAACATTTGCGTACAACTCTTACATTAATTATTTTTCCATAATACTGTTTGTAATATAAACAACAGCGAAATGATTACAGATGTCACCACAAGATATTCATTTAGTTTCTCCACCATGCAGGGCCATATTTCCTTGAAAGGTCATGTAAAAAAAGAAGACTTTTCACATTTTATATTTATACTAACTATCATTGAGTTTCTGGACATTTTCTGGGAAGACAGAAATCACAAAACGCTTTCTTATCTTTTCACAGTTTCCTTTAGTGTGAATTACTTAATGTATTTCAAGGTAAATAGAAGAATTGAGCGACTTCCTTCATTTCCTGTCTTTCTCTTTCCTCAACTTTCTCTCTTGGTTTGTTTTGGATTTTTTTTTTTTTTTTTTTTTTTTTTTTTTTTTTTTTTTTTTTTTTTTTTTTTTTTTTTTTTTTTTTTTTTTTTTTTTTTTTTTTTTTTTTTTTTTTTTTAGTATTTTCATGTGAATGAACACTGTCTCTAGTGTCTGGTTCGCCTCGATATTCTTATGCTTTCTCTTTCATTCTTTCTTATTCTCTTCTCCAGCTTCCCAAAGTTTGGTTGATCATACTTTGTCCATCAGCCTTGCTTCTACTACATTTCCCTTCAGTTATTGCTGTTTTGTCCACTCTCTTAAATTCCCCCTGACTTGGTTTGTTTCTTTTTGTTTTGTCCCCTGTCTCTCTTAAATTACCCATGACCTGATTTATTTCTTTTTCTCTTTACTTCTTTTGCTCTAAGTTGCTATACTGCCAAGCAGGGTTCGGATTTATGATCTTCCTACCTCAGATTCGTATTGTGCTGGGATTATGGGCATGCACAACCATTCAGCTACTAGTCCTACTTTTAGTGATGCTAAGACTGGTCAGGGAATTCAGGATATTAACTCAATCCACCTATTAAAAAGATTATCCACATAATAATTTTAGCCTATACTGATAATCTACCTTTAATAATTACTGTGCGATGGGTTTGAAATGATGCTTAACTGTCATAGTATGTCCTGTAATCCAGCATTGGGTAAGACTGCAGCATAAAAATTACAAGTTTGAGCTTGAGCTCATCCTATATAATTTACTGAGACTCTGTCTTAAGAAGGCCCTGAAATTAATCCTACCTCTGGCAGTTTGGGGGTAGTCCTTTAATACTTCTGTTCTTCATTTATTAACTGGAAATTTTCAATAAATAGTAGCTTACCACTATCAACTATTTGGTTACTTTAAAATACATTAAGTGGGCTACAGACAGGATACATGTTTCAATCTATTCTTTATTTCACTTTATTCACTACTTACAAATTGTTGGAAAATTGAGTTGACATCCTCACAATCTCCAAGGGTGTACAGTAAGTTATTTGGATTTTTGTTTTTTTTATGGTACAAGAGATCAAACCCAGGGTACACTGGAGTAAAGTGCTCCATCACTGGACTATATCCTCAGTCTCTAATTTTTATTTGTGAAGTATCTTTATAGATACCTGAACTTTTATTGCACCACAGTTTTTCTTTCAATACTTAAGTTTCTCATCTTAGGCCAGTGGCAGCACTTCTGACATTGCCCCTGGGTTTATCTGAAACTTCAACTCAGCCAGTACAACAGGAAAATATTTTACCTTGCAATTTAAATCTGCACTTCCTTGATTAAAATTAATTACTATTTTTTGTTTTGTTAGGCAGAGTCTCACTATATAGTTCAGGCTGTCCTTGAACTCACTAAAGAGCCCAGGCTGGCCTTGAACTCGCAGTCTGTCTGGGTGCTAGGTAACTATTACAGAGGTTCACCACCACACTCAGTCATCTCTTAATTAAAATTCAAACTGAACACTTTTGTAAGTTTATTAATATACTACTTTTGTCAACTTCATTTCCTTGTTTATTTTCTGGTGGAATTATAATCACTTTGCTTCCATTTTAATACATGGCAGAAAGTTGTATCTTAATAAAAGCAGTAATCTTTTTTTTTTCCAGTTTGACTTTACAACTTTTGCTCCCAACTAAAAGACTTAATTTTAAATAGCAGAACAATAGTCCTCATGCAAATCTAAACCACTATAATATATTCCATTAAAAGGTACAAATGTTTTAAAATTTACACATATAAAAAGTAAAAATAATAACTTCCTTTATTATTTGTGGACTTAACTTATAATTTAAAGGCCATGCTCTTTTTGGGGGGTAAAGGGTCTCAGACCAGGTCTTGCTATATAGTTCAGGCTATCTTTGAACTCACTAGGTAGCCCAGGTTGGTCTCAAACTCACTGTAATCTTCCTGCCTCAGTCTCCCAAGTGCTGAGATTACAAGCATGTGCTACCATGCCTGGTCCAGGCCTTGCTGTTTCAATGAGAGAAAAACAGTGCCTATGTTGCTTCTGTTTCTATGGTTTTTCTTTTTTAAAAAGTGTGTTTAAATTCCTGACCTAGTTACATGTAATTAGTCTGCCTTTTACTTCTAGAATTTAAGATCTGATTTGATTACACAGTATATATTTCTATTGAGTTCTGTTTTCTCTGATCTTAATACAACAAACAACATCTACTGAACTGTATTCACTCCCAGAACAGAGGTGGCAAAGGATGAAAGTGGAAAAGAAAGCACTGTGTTCTGCTTATGCTAAATATATTTGTAATATTTCACAAAGCAGTTAT
Source organism: Dasyprocta punctata (assembly GCA_004363535.1). Classification (NCBI taxonomy): domain Eukaryota; kingdom Metazoa; phylum Chordata; class Mammalia; order Rodentia; family Dasyproctidae; genus Dasyprocta; species Dasyprocta punctata. Next base: position 191,354 of record RJWM01000696.1, read on the forward strand.
TACATGTTACTTTATGCTTATGCATTGTCCTGAAATCTCAAAACTTTATGAAGTGAGGGACTGGGATGCAGAAAAGTGAGTATGGGAATTCAGTTTTCAGGAAGTGATGCCTGAATGGCAACTCAAAGAACAACTAGGTATTAAATAAAGACTGATAAAGATTACTCCCAATCTTAGGGTACAGAATGTACAAAGGTAAAAAAGGGAGTGCACACAATCTATTTGCAGAATGACAGTTTATTGTGACTTTATAAATTAGTGCTTAGCATGTAAAGTATTATATGAACGTTAGTTATTATACTTATGATTGGGTATTGGGACAGAGAAGTAAATCAGATAAAATGATAAGCAGTAAGCTAAAATGGGACTGGAAAGTCACATTAAAGTTCAAATTTTTAGCTGGGCATGGTAGTGCACAACTTTAATCCCAGCACTCGGGAGGCTGAGATAGAAGAAGCGTTGTGAGTTCGAGGCCGGCTTGGGCTGCAACATGAGCACAAGGCCAGCCTGAGCTACATAGTGCAACCCTGACTCAAAAAAACTAGGGCTGGGAGTTTGGTTCAGTGGCTTAAGCACCTGCCTGGTAGGTGTAAGGTTGTGAGGTCAATCCCCAGTGCCAAAAAGGGAAAAAAAAAAGTTCAAATTTTTATCTTGAACTTTATTAGTGAACCAATTTAGTTAGGAGTTTTAACAAGATAATGCTATGATGTTCAGAAAAGATCAGAATGGACAAAATGCATACAGGCAAGAATGGCAAAGAACCTCCAATGATGTATGCAGAAATGATGAAAACTTTTATAAGATAGAGGAAATCTGCAAACATCTTCCAAAATCTCTTAGCCACACTGATCTTTACTATAAAATATCAAATATATACTCTTCATAGTAAATATTACTGAACTGCCTGTAACACTTTCCGTTTCGATGAAGACCCATGCCCAATAAAGAAAATAATTTTCAACAAGTCTTTCATGGTCACGAAATGTCCCACGTCGTCTCTGCCACAAGCCGGTGTCATGTTCATGAAGCTGGGTTGCTCCCAGGCAGCCAAAACAATATTTTCTAATGGCTCTATAATGCTTCTTAACCTCCTCTCACCCTATAATCCTAGAAGAAAGTTGGATAAAATGGTGCATGTCCATAATACCAGCACCCTGAGAAGATAAGGCTGGAAGACGGTAAATATCAGCCCTACATAGGAAATTTAACAAGATCTTTTTTCAAAGTTTTTAAAAATTTAACATCAAAACAATGGATTCAACAATGAAGCCATTTAACATCAATTTTATACAACTACTGAAACTAGGATTAAAAAACTATAAATTTTATACACCTGAATGGCATAAAACCAAAATAACTTATAAACTCAGTAATTCAGGAGAGAGATGATGAGAGGAACACTGTATTACCATCTTCCTCACTTTGAGAAAACATAAACAATCTATCACTATCTGAAAGTTTAACAAGAAAAAAATCACCACGATTAGGTTTTTTTCCCCCATAATTTTCCTTACAAAATTAGAGGAAACTTTTATAAACCTATTACACTATTTATTGTTGTAAGTTAACATCTCAAGGTAGTAATAGCTTCAACTTCTCCTTCTGTTAAATTCAAATAAATTTATGGTTTATTTAAAAACTACAGCCATGCATGATGGCACATGCCTGTACTCCCAGCACTCTAGGGGGCTGATACCTACCTGGGTAATTTAGCCAGAACCTGTCTTAAATAAAAAGGGTTGGGATGTAAGTCAGTGTAAGGCCCTAGGTTCGATTCCCAGTACCTGGGGGGCAGGGGAGGGGGAACACAACAGCATTTATAACGTAATTACTTTTTACGAAAATTAGTTCTAGTCTTTTAACCATCAAGCCCTTCACCCATCCCTCAACCTCTAACAGTTTTCCAGAATGTTAATAATGGTAGTATTTTTGCATGTGGAATTGGGGATTACTTTCTACTCTCATTCATTACTACCTCATACTTGGTTTTTAAAAAGAAGATGTAAAGCAGGGCATGGTGGCACATGCCTGTAATTCCAACACTTGGGAGGCTGAAGCAGGACTATTGCTACAAGTTCAAGGCTTGCTTGGGCTACAAAGTGAGTTCGAGGCCAGCCTCAACTACACAGTGAAACCCTATCTCAAAACAAAACAAAACAAATAAACAAAAAAAAGATGACACGAGGAGGAGGAAAAGGAAGTGGAAGTAGTAGTAGTAGTTACTAACAACAGCCTCTTTAAAATTTCACCTAAAATCCCATATATATTTACCCAGTCCCCAAAAAACTATACAGTAAGAATGTCCTTCTAGAAGCAGGGAATATCAAGTTTGAGGCTAGCCTGGGCAACTTAGTGAGACCATGTCTCAAAAAATAAAAATAAATTTAAAAAGCTGCTGATGTAAGAACTCCCTTGGTTCAATCCCCAATACAGTACCACAAACCAAAACATCAAAAGTAGAAACGCTTCTAACTGTAATTCTAAAATACTAAGGCCACAACTGTTATAGGGAGAATTAATTGGTAGTTTTAATATTCTCTGTAATTTAACTACTGACTATGGCTTTATGTTGTTTGTTTGGTCTAGAGGTTATTTTCCTTCCTTTTTTGCAAATAACATTACCTTGAATCTGTTAAAAATCTTGCTCAGTTTAAGGTCACCTGATTCTCTGGTCACTTAAAATCTTATAGCAATGAAAGTTAAAACTATGGCAGTTCAGTAATAGAGCACTGGGTGTGATCCCTAGTACCATCATAAACTAAATAAATATTTTTAAAGGACCGTATTAGAGTGTTTCCTCCACACATATCCATGTGTATGTTTACATTTGTTGAAGAGCAATGTCTTAATGCCTTGAACACAACTTTTTTTTTTTTAACTGCTTTACACTTGAGTTAAGTGCCTGTCTTTACTGCTAAAGATGTTATCTCAGATCTCATTTGCTTCTAAAATACCTCTGATGGCATGGTAAGAAGTACCTTGTGTCTGCTGATTCCAGCTTATAGGCTGTAATACAGCTCAGTGCAAGTATAAACCTTTTGGAAGAACCTAGAAATATATTAAATTTTGTATTAGACTATGTACACATTTAGTATATTCAAAAATGCTTTAAAAGAATTAAAACTTTAAAAATGTTTTAAAGTCAGCTATGGCATGAAATTGACAGCTGAGAAAGATAAAACCATAACTACACTAAAATCTTCTCTACACATTTCATATTATTCTCAGCAGTATGATGCCTTAGTCTGAAAAGTATGGTGATTTCATTGATACCACTTGTCTTAGGGCAACTGTAGTGGTTTCCAATCTTGGTCCACATCTGCTCACTGTCTTGTACTTCAGCAGCTCAGTACAATCTAAGGAAACTGGATGAATAACTACTGATTGATGTGCTACTAGCTGCAAAAATCTGTCTTTCATCCAAGGATTTTTTAGTCATCTGAAGTACTTCTAATATGAATGCAGATCACAGTAAACCATTGCTAAATCCTGTTGTGTGGCTCTAGGCTAGTTTTCACTGCTTTAATTATTAAACCCCAAAGCATCCTCGCCCTAAACAGAACTAAGAAAGGGGAGATGGAGTATAAAGCAACAAGAAGATTATTTTAGAGAGCACAGACACAATGGGGGAAATAATTTTACTTTAAGAGGAGAAAATTGGAAGTAGGTCTTTGAGCCCAGATCTAGCATTTGAAGATACAGTAATTTCCAGGTAGCACTTATTTTCCAAAACTTTAAAATTTTTGAAAAGTCTTAGATCTGAATTATATGCTGACAACATATGAAAAGTTTGATTTAGTAAGGCTGTAACACATCAGTGTGTACTGCCTCTAGGAGATTTTATTATTATAGTTTTAATTTAGTTTTTTAAAGACTTCTATGTCTTTTTATTGTGGAAGTCAAATTTTATGGTTAGGAATTCAGGTTCTGAAATCAGATCCTGCCTGGATTTAATTTTTTTTTATTTTTTTTTAATATTTTATTAATAATAAAAGACAAGACAGAAGAGAATCCCCCATACTTGTTACACTGCGTGCTATAAAGAGACGCTTGGGTTGCTGCCCAGAGGCCTGGCCAACTCTACAAAACAAAAGTTGGTTGATGTTCCTTGGTTGCTATTAATCCAGCCAGACCTCCGAAACAGCAGGT